>VZDJ01001247.1:6511863-6553347 GCA_008694505.1 Cyanoderma ruficeps
TTTTTTTAGTGTCATGAGTTTTTCTCAGCAACACTGCAGCATTCTTCCTGCACCTATGGTGGGAAAACTGCTGTGGTTCAGTGTGGCTGGATAAGCGTAGTTATGACACAGTCACCATAGTGGTATCAGAACACAATAATCTCAGAAGTGCTTGAGGATGAATGGCTTATATAAATGTAGAATATTATTACTATATACTCAGCTGGGCCATACTGAATAGGGTTAGCTGCTTTATTGGGTCTATCTCCCTGGAAACTGGTGACAGCCCAGAGTATTGGTTGCTAGTTAATCAAGATAGTATTGGCATATGCTCTGCTTAAGAGGTCTGACTTAGTTTCTGCAAAATAAAGTGCCCTTTAGCCAGGTGACAAATAGGTGTGAAATCCTGAACTGGTTGTAAAATGCACAAGTTGCTAAATCAAGATAAAGGATCCTATTTCCCCAGTCCCTTGGGCAGCGCAGGCAGGAGTGGTAGCAGCAGTCTGCCAGCACCTCACCAGATCACTGTTGGCGGAGGCTCTGAGAGGCCACTGGCAGCATTGATTCTTGCCTGGCATTTCTGTAGTTCATAACAAGTGAGTGAATGCCACGCACCCCACAACCAGACACACCCAGACACTGTCACACTGCCCAGAAAAGGGCCTGGACACTCCCAAATAAGTCCCTGTGTGTGCAGCACCTTCCTCCCAGGTGTCCTCAGGGCAAGACTGCACAGCTTTTGGAGTGCATGAGGAGACCTGCTCCACAAGATGGCCCACAATGAACTACTTCTTTGCCATCTTCAAGCATGCCTGGGCCACAGTGGGCCTTTTAATGTGAATTTGGGAAAGTATCCTGGGACTGTGACTCTGTGAAATACAAAACAGGAGTTCTGCTAAATTAAACAGCTGTCCGTGGAAGAACTAATTCAGCTTTTAGTGTTGAGAAGCACTGGCTTTGATGGACTTGGCATATGTGGAAGTGCCACAGCTTTGTTTTCTCAGCCTTAAGCCATTCACTTAGCCCTACCATAACAAAATAGGAGTCCACAATTTTTTCCATAAGAATACTGATTTTCTCTTATCTGAAAAATCATATAGCCTCTTTGTAGGTACAAAAAACTCCCAAAACAAAAAAATCTTTGATTTCTATGTTAGAAAGATAATCATGCTAGTAAACACTGCAAATCATTATGGTCTTCATAACAGGGGATTAAAATAAAAAGGCCAAAAATGCTCTATCATGATTTACAGCCTTGCTGATAAACACCTTGGACTGTTTTATTTACCATGGAACCAAAGAGAATTAACCATTTCTCCTGTATGGAAAAATGCTGAAGATACTGATAAACCTTTTCCAAGTGAAAATTAGTAAAGTCACCATGAAACTGGTAGATAGTCTTGGTAATTATTTAACCACTGTTTTTCAAATTGTTAATTGATACATGAAATATTGTTTTCCATATTGAAAATACGTTTGAATATTTTATGGAGTGAATCTGGTAACTGCTGGAAGCCATGTCTTATTATAGCTGCTTCAAAGATTCATTGTAAACTTAAAATAATTCAAAGTGTATTCTGCTTCAGAGTTTCATAGAAATTCAGTGTTACTATGCTTCTCTTTTCATGCTGTCAGCAATTTTTGGATTCTGCAAAACTTTGGATTTGCTCCTTAGTCTTAACTGAAAGACACAATAAAAACTGAGAACCCCATGATGTTACATTCTTTACTTGTAGCATGGACTACAAACCTGTTATTTGTCAAAAAGCTGTGATGCCTTGTATTCTATATTGGACGTATTTGTTGAAACCTCAGCTGCTGAAACCATGCCCACAATTAGTTGCATCTAACTTATACTGTCTGAGAATTAAACTAGTTTCTTCTCCTTCTTCTTCTTCTTCTTCTTCTTCTTCTTCTTCTTCTTCTTCTTCTTCGTCTTCTTCTTCTTCTTCTTCTTCTTCTTCTTCTTCTTCTTCTTCTTCGTCTTCTTCTTCTTCTTCTTCTTCTTCTTCTTCTTCTTCGTATGGTGCTGCTGTAGGAGTTAATTCTCTACGTGCTCTTAATTTATTGTATTTCACAGGGAAGATGAATCTGTCTTGTAATTAGTTTTGTTCCCTATAAGCCTTTTCAAGACATTGGATTAAATAAAATTATGATCAAGAATAATGATGGACATGGATCAAGATGCCTTTTCTCTCTGTCATGAAATGGAATGTTATGAAAAGGTTTCTTGCCATTATTAGTTTAGGAAAGAAGAATCAAGTCAAAAAACAGGACAAAAAATGAAGAAGGTAAAGTTGGCAGCAGGCACAGAAAGACCTCTTCATCTCTTCCCAGTTTGCTAGAAAATGCCTTTCCCTCCATCAGCACCACCTTCCATTCCCTCTCCTCCCAAATTATGCTATAATATTTACTGAGGTTGGTCTTTAAACCCACAGCAGCTAAAACACTTTAGCATGGGGTGAATTTATAACAGGTTTCTTATAACTTGTGCCCAGGGACATCATTATGCAACTGTCATGCATAACAGTCAGGCTAAACACTGAAACTAAAAGGAAAAGAAAGGAAATCACCCATGGACATGCCTGGGAATCAACACAATCGTTTTCTCTGAAGCAATTCAGTCATATTGTGAAAATATATGCTTGGACCATTTAAAAACTTTTTATTATTTACTGAATAAGCTGTAACATCTCTGAAACTTACCACAGTGTTTATTCAATAGACCAGCTCTGTATTTCTGGTCTATCATGTCAAAATGCCTTTGAGCAATTATAAAAGGGCACATTTTACTCAGTGTACCATAGTGCCTCTTCTGGAGCCTGTTATCTTGTACAGCATTTTGTGGTAGGTTCCAATTCCAGCATTAATGCAGACATACTCACGGTGTGCCCTTTCAGGAACATCTAAGGACTGTTTCCTTTCTAACCAGGTACCTGTCTGGACAGGGAGATTGCTCCAAGCAGCATTATGTTATGCCAAGATTCTGTCTCTCTCCTTAAAATGAGATTTGCCTTCTCTCTTGTCAGCAGGCCGGTGGGATTTAATGGTACACTCCAAATTTCATTGGAGGACTGTATGGTTAAATTAATGTGAAAAAACCAAAACTTCCTCCAGTTCTCTGGTAACCCCTGTCTGCTTGCTTGAAAATCTCTTTTTTTCTGGTGCATCTGTGAATATCTCCTTGACATTCTCTCAAGCCCACAAGTTTAGTGTTTTTTAAATAACACACATTTTTTCTTGCATTGATTTTTGTCAGTGTTTCCCTGCAGAGGAGATCTCTATGTTTGTGGTGATCCAAAAAGAAAGGTGAAGCAGCAAGCTGGAGTGTCCTGGGAAAGCCTGAAGTGCAAGGCTTTACTTCTCAAACCAGAAGCATCTCTCCAGGCTGCATGAGGGAGGAGCATTTCTGTAAACAGCAGTCTCTCAAGACTGCAAGTGTTCTCACCTATGCCTGGCTTTCCACAACATGAAAACCCTGCTCCTGAGTTTTCTACCTCAGGCCCTTTGACAAGACGAGGCCTCTGTATTACCCATGAAAACACCTCCATAGTAAAAACATGGTCCAGAATCTCTGCTACTGCATGTTTGGTTTAGGACTGGAAATATTTAATATTATCTCCTCTGTATTCCCTTATTTTTGTGAAACAAAATTGATTAATTGTTGGATATTTTTTATTTCTACCTTTTATTGTTTTAGTCCCTTCAAAGCTGCTGGCATTGCTGAGGTGTTAACATCAGTAAGAGGGGAGTTTGCATATGCAAATTTTACTCCCTTAATTAAAAGCAGGAGCTTTTAATTACTTGATTACAGTGCTGAGCCCCAGAGCTGCAAATATGTAAACAAAGGTTACATGCTCAGAAAGGAAAATTGAGCCCTAAGTCACAGTTTTGTGATAGACTTTGGTTAGTTTTTAGTTAACATGAAGCCCAGTGCCAAATTAAATTCTTTATTCCTAGGTTGAAGTGCATGCTCTTCCAGAAGCATGCTTTTGGTTATTTTCTTTGGGTTTGGGATTGTTTTCTTCTCATTTTGTATTTGCTTTTCTGACTTGGAATGCCCTTGTTTCCTGGCTGGTAGCAATGAAGCAATTAAGAGCAGGTGTAGCTTGAAGAATGTGATGCAGCATCTAGAAAAAGTGATTAACAGGAAAAATAAGCCACAGGTTTTAATTTGTTTCTTAATTGCCATCCAGGAGTGGTCTTAAGTCCTTCAAAATTTCAGGATGCTGAGCTTCTGCTGATTCCAGGAGTCACAAGGACTGACTTGAAGACTGACTGCTTCACCTGAGAATAATTTGGTGAGACTTTGTCTCTTGTGGTAACCATCTTTCTCAAAATTGCCTCTTCCTGTCTTTGCACAGTGGTCCTTAGTCCCCTCAGTTATCCTGATATGACTGTCCTTAGTAAATTGGATCATACAAATCACCTGGCCACAAGAAAAGCAAAAAGACAAGCAGAGCACCCTGGTAATGTGTGCTTTCACTAAGGCAGCTGATTTCAAATATCTAATTCTTTGCACAGTTCCATAAACAGTGCTGGCATGACTTGGAGCCTTGGGGTGAAGCGGGGGAAGAAAGGGCTGGGGAGAGAGATGTGCTGAGGGGCAGGAATTCCTTAAACTGGCTATACCAATGCTATGAGCATGTTTTGTAGGCAGACCCTCTCTGACAAAGACAATAGTGTTACACTTTAGATTTTCTAAGCATAAAACAGTGTAGCGATGCAGGAGATTCCCTTTCCTTACACGGGTAAGTCTTACTGAGCTGACAAGTTCCTTTTTTTGATCAGTCACTTATCTCCCAGACTTAACAAATAAGAGCAATCCTGAAACAGATGCAGAGATGAAAAGGACCCAAGATATTTTACACTGGTGTAGTTCTGACAATCCCACGTTTCTCTGGGTGCTTCCTTAAGAAGTCCTGTGTATGGTGCTACGTAGGGGTGATACTCTCTACTCTTTCGTGCTGCTACAGGGGTGTTGCCAGGCAAAGGTGGCTCTACATGCTGCTAGCCATCACATAATAGGACCTGTTTTAGTTAAGGAGCTCTGGGATTTCTTGAGGGTATGGTGTCATGTTCCCTGTTAACACTTTTTTAAAAGAATATTGCAGGGAATTATATTTTGACTGTGATCTTTAATACTTTGGGATATTGTCTGCTTGCTGTCTATCTATGGGGTTTTGCTGATGTGAAAGATACGTAGCAAATTTTGGTATCTGCACAAATGATTCCCCAGAAATAGCAAAGGCTGCAGCCCATATGTGACATTTTCAGTTTGTAAATTCTGCTAACTCCTTTCACTGAAGGGTAGAATTCAGACCCCCCTCTCCACGCACAGCCTCTAATTGATTAGAAGCAACTAACTACAAAAGAAAATGTGTACAATAAATTGTCACAAACTTCACAGGTCCAATGAAAGCATAGCTGGCAGGACCCAAGTTCAAGGCAGATCACAGCTGCATGAGTGCCGATCAGAGTATAGCCTTGGGTGAGATTTATTTTCATTGAGAAAGACAATTTTGATCAAACCCCATTGAATCAAGGCATGTATTTACTGACTCCACATACTGACCCCAGCATAAACACTGAGATTGCTGTTCTCTGATCTGTGACATAGAGGCTTCACATTGCCTGGGAAATGAATCTCTGCATTTTGCCTTAATTTGGCACAGTGCTTAGAACACAGCATAATTCACAAACTGGATTATTAACAGAAAGCAATGCATTTCCTGAAGATGAGCTAGAACCCAAACACCAAGGGCAAGTTCCTGTTATCAAGGCAAAGTATATTATTTTGTCAGTTCCTGCATACCTGCCATTACCATTGATGGCAGTTTCAGCCACACGGATGTGGATCTTTCATTAGCACTAATGGGCAATACACACACATAGATCTCGGGCTAATACTGCTGGGAATTGCATATACGTGCAACACTCATTACCATTAATGAGGGTTCTCCTGTGGGTAGCTAATGATCATTAATGGGAATTACACACACGTGTGTTTCTCATCAGCATTAGTGGCATGTGCATCTCTCATTAATATTGATGGAAAATGAAGGAAGCCATATCTCCCATTAATATTAGGAGGAAAAATGCACTCACTGTAAGGAAAAAGCTACTCCTGACACATCCTCAATGAGAAAGTTTGAGCAGTTGCTAATTCTGTTCCAAAACCACTTTAGTTTGTGCTGTCTTTCCATGAATGATCCAGGTCTCCATGACCTTGGCCACCAGGCATAAGTTTTGTTCCCAAATGAACAAAGTAGCTCTGCAGAAGCCCAAACATTCTTTTCTTTGGAACCAGACAGCATGTCATCTCTGTGGGCTTTTTTTAAGCAAACGTATTTCTGAATTGCTGCTATTTCAAAGAAAAGTATGTATGTGCTTTTCACAGCATAGTGTGGCACACACCAGTTGCTGAGTTATTGCCATAAGCACACCAAATTTACTATAAGTTCTTGTCATCATGACTCATTTTACATCATGCACTGATGCAGTATTGTGTTAAACTCTGTTATGGTTCCTGATGAATGTAGTAGAGACTAAAGGCCACAGCCTTCCCTCAGAGTAAGAAATGGTATGAATTTACTACAGAATGGAGCTTTTTATCCCTCCAGTTACAAAGGCATTAAACTTCAGTAACCCTTTCAAAAATGTGTTTTCATGCCTGCCAAGTGGTTTCCATTGGCTTTTCTGTAGGACTGTAGTTTGAGTGTCCTTTAGAACATGTGCCAGGACTATTAGCTACAGTCAATGCGAGCTCAGGGATCCACGTGGCGGGGCAGCCAAGGGCTTTGTTCTGGGGAGGATTTCCCCCTCTCTCGTCCAAGGGCCAGCACTTCTTGGGTGGACGCCGAAGAGCAAGGCTGTCCACATGGTGAGAGCAGCGGTGACCAGACAGAGCTGAGGAAGAATGCTGATCTACCTCTTCATTATGTACATGGAGATAGGGGAAGGTGATTGCATCAAGTCCTGAACTGGGAATCAAGTGATTTTCTATCAGTTCTCACCTTCATGTCTTACAATTATCATATTTCTAGGACAAATTCTACTTTTTCTATTCTTTGGTAAATCTACCACCTTGTACACAGGAATTGCAACCTGAAACAGGATATCTAGATGCCACTGTAAGGGCTTAGCTACAGTTAATACAAACAAAAACAATCCCATCAGACATAAGCTATTTAAAACAGAGAGCAATATATTTAGTTTTAAAAGTGCCCTTTGGTAAGATATTCTTATTGCTTTTCTCATTACTGTGCAGAATTAGAATAACCATTGCCCATGCAAATTAGTTACAAGAAACAATATTTGCAAATAGCAGATGAAAATGAAAGGATTATATTTGGCAAACACAACTGCTAGATCAGATTCCCTAAGGCTGGGGGAGGTACAGATCACACCTTCTGTGCTGCACAGGAACACCTCAGTGCAGGGAATGGCAGTCTGTACCACTGAAGCTGTTTGGCCATTCCAGGAGCCTTCCGCAGAGACACAGCAGGAGTGTGAGAACAGTTTCCAGCACTCACAAGAGGTGTGCAAAGTGCCCAGTGTGAGCCTTTCACCTGCCCCACCTCTGCCCCCTAGGCAGCACACATTGCACCCTCCTTTATCACGTATTGGTTCTCGGTTGTTACGGGGATTCAGGAGGTGTTGTTGCTTTCTTTACAAGCAGATGTTTCATTGCTGGGCTCCTTGACCACGGCCCCTACATGGGCTCTGTATGTGACCAACTGCAATTCACGTTGAAAATCGACTACCAATTCAGAGAGAGCCCGCATAATGCATAAAACTGTTTCCAAGGCCAGACATTCAGACTCAGATATATGCTTACATAAGGTGCTCACGCTTATCCACACTCATATACACCCATCCTGGAAAGTATAATGCAGGAAAGGTGATTCTAGTGTTAATCTAGTCTGGGATGACAGATGTTAGAAGACATCAAGGAAAATCACAGTAATAGTGTTCTGTCTGGCTACAGCAGCATTAAAGATTCTAATCTGTAACTACAGCTTTCACTTATAATTCAGACTTTAGCTGCTAAACAAACTAAATAATTTATCAAGTACAATATGTTCTAACTCTGCAGCTTGCAAAAACTGCATCCATACCTTTATTTCAAAGAGTCACCAAATGGTGGAAATGTCAAGCTCTTCCTTAAAGTGCATCTTCCTCAATTCCCTTGGTAGATAGCACTGATTTTTTTTTTTTTCTGAAGATGTTTTATTGTTTTTCTACTTTTCATTAGGGTGGGGTTGCCATGGCAATAAAGTAGGATGTCTTGCTGGATTTCACCTTTACTGTCTTGCTTCATATGGTTCCCTCTCCTCAGAGCAAACATGGTGGACGCAATGCACATACAGATGTCTGTTTTCAGATTTCTTTCTCGAGTGTGCTTGGCAGCTGCTCTCCTGAGACAGGCAAAGCAGCACTTCGCAGGCAGCAGTTCACTTTACGTTCATCTTCCCACTCTCTAGTGGCCACCATCACGTCTCCCTTGCTTTGTGAGCTCTCTTTTAAGATGGACAAAGCTTTTCATGAAAGACTTGCTTCCATCGTAAACAAAACCTATTGCTTAAGCATTTTGATTAACCAAATGACCAAATAAATTCTCCTGTAAAAGTTAGTTGAGGTACAGTGGCAAAATATGCTGCAATAGATATAAACACCCATTACATAGCCCAGCAATCTGCCCAGTTACCCCAGTTCCTGGATTTAAAAGGCTGAGTTTAGATTGTGATGCTACGCTGGTGAACTGGGTCTCACCTTTCCCTCTGTCAGTTTTTATTGCCATAGCAGTTTTCCCATTTAGATTTCTCCCAGGAAGAAAAAATCCAAAAATTAAATCACTCACTGGCTTTAAGAGTTTTCACTTTATATATCTTTCCTGCATCCTTCAAAAATAGATTTTAAATCTGTTATCTGTATCTGAATTTCACAGTGGTAGCATCTCAGAAATCCAGATGAAAAGGATGGTAAATGCAGACTTAAGTCACAGTCCTTCAGTGAACATTGCAGATCAGCTCTTCTCTCCTTGTAGAGTACCATCAGTGGAAATAGCTGAAATTTCAGGATACACTGATGGATAATGCATCCCATGCCACAAAATTATCACCAATATCACAAGTATTTAAAACTCTACATCCAGTAGCTATAAGTCACAAAAGAATTTCTTAAATGCATGGCATTTTTGATACGATGGATTTTTTTTTCCCATTGGTGTTTGGATTCCTCTTTGCAATTCTACCAAAGTAAAATGGAGATGTACTACATGAACTCCTGTGGACAAGCCATGATGCCTTTCTTTGTCACTTTCCAGTACTCTGTTTGTAATGGCCAAGCTGAGAAAATGTTTCCCAATTTCCAGGTCAAGGGTATATCCTCTGCTTTCCTTCTTTGTGCCTTACTCACTAGAGTAGCATTCACTTTGATTTTGCTAACGTTGCCTTGGCAGAACATCAGTGTTATTTTAAAGTATCATTACAATATTTGTTCTTCTGACTCCATTGGTCTCTGCCTGCCAGTCCCAATTTTTTTCTTGGAAAGATACTATTAGCAAAATTATTATTCAAACATTATAGCACCCCAGAGACACAGGCATTGTCTCACTTTTCCATTTAGTTAATGCCACAGGAAACTTACAATCTGGGTAGAAGACAAAAAGTAACACATGTATATCAAGACAGATAAGAAGAGTGCTTCGAGACTACATGACACTGCATGCTAAGCAGCAGTGATACTAAGCAGCAGCACTGTGATAGTGTCTCTTACTTTTGTTGCATTATAATAAAAGAGATTGAAAAGGAACCTCCGTAGCTATTCCTCCAGAAGCTCTTTGATAGGATTGAGTACAGCAGAGAAGTTGCTTCTCTGAAAGTCCTGTGGTTGGTGTAAGACTTTGGTTTGTCAGATGAATGGGTGGTAGGAATTCATTTCTTAGCAAACTGAGAAGATTGAAGAAAATCTTCTGTGGTGTGAGAAGGTTTAGTGCACGTTATTTTGCTGACCTGGAACATCTTTTTCCAACATGATAGTAATGTCCTGCTAATAACCAGCTCACTGCTGCTATCGTGGTGAGCACAATCTGTATTTTAGAAGACAGACTCTACTATTTCTGCCCCAAGCTAATACTTCTGTGCACAACATATCACAGCTGCAGTGGTAATTGTGGTTGTGGAGCAAGCTGTGCCTTGGCTGCTTCTCTCCAGGTTATTTTTCAGGACAGAGGCCACGCTTCCTGCTACTTTGGACAGGACCAGGTCATCTTGTGCCTTTTAAACCAAACCTCAGCCCAGTTTGTCAATGCACGTGGCACAACTTCAGCTGGCACCAGTTGTGACAGTGCCTGGTTTTAGTGACCTAAGAGCAAGTTCTGCACAAAAACTCTTCAGTGTTCATTCTGTTGCCCGAAATGTACAGCATGTGTAAGTCCCTTGTCCTGGAAAGCTGTGCTACATCTGCTAACTTGCTGCTATTTTAGGAATGCACCAAACCCCAGAAAATATATGAAAAGAAAAAAAAATCAGAATGTTTTTAAAGGTATTTACATTGCTTAGCATTTTTATCAGCAAGATTTCAAAGTATTTTGTGTGCATATTACTATTATCCCCAGATTATAGCTGGTAGGACTTGGATAACATACAGATCAGCAATTTCCTCAAATCCATGGGAGAGTTAAGTGATGAAATTAGGAACGGGATCCCCCATCTTGGCTTTCTATTCCATGTTGTAACTATCACATATCTCCATGGCATGTACATTTCTGATATTTACAATTTAATTCGGCTGCGCTCCCTGCCATTTAATTCAATGACAATATGTGCATTTGCAGGAGTGGGGTGGGAAGGCCTGTTTTTGGGCAGGCCATGTGTGCTGTTTATAGTCTAAAAAGCAGTGTGAAAATCTGATGGCTCTTGAAAATATCTTCCTGGACATTTTGCTGAGCCTGCCAGGAAAACTGTTAATTAACGAAAGTAATTTTTGTGACAGAAACAAAAAGGCTGAGCATATGCTTTGCTTATAGTCCTGTACCATTTCTCTGGAAGAAAAATGGAACTTCAACCAGCACTGAGAAGCATTAAAACTGAAAATATAGTTCATTACAAACCATGTTTACCTTGAATAAAAATAGAATTCAGTTTTTATGTTCAACTGCATTATTAGGAACATCTAAACATTTGATTAACAAGTTTTTCTAGGCCCAAGGACATCTGGCTGAGTTGAGATGCTGAAGCATGTTGTGGTGTGGTATTACCTGTGTCAGCATATGAGCTCTATCCATAGCTGATTCAAATAATGTAAAAAAATAGATAACTGCCTCAGATTTTATTATTCTGGAGGGACAAGTCAACTGAGGATGATTCCTAACTGCTACTGAGAGAAAAAAACCCCATAGGCTTCACTGCTGTAGAATCAAACCAATGTAATTCAACAGTGCAACAGCAATAAAGATGGACTACACAGCGGTGTTCGATATGTCTGCATGTGAACACATTTATGAAAAGTATTTTATTGTAGCACTTCAAAAAGTCTTGCAGGCCAGTGAAATACCTTAGCTTCTATATATTTAATATTTCAGTAACAGCAATGCTAATGGAATATTGGCACATATAATTGTTTCTGTGCGTTAAGATGGTAAAGTTATTCACAACTTTCATGTACACAGCAGGTTTCTTTAAGAACTATCTACATTCACTATACTTTTACTTGGGAACAGGAATACAAACAACTCTTGTCTAGGGTAGGGGAATGACAGTACTCAGTCACCCTTTAATTCACTCACTGCTGAGATGCCCAGTAAGACTGTAAATTGGTAGTAGTCACTTGTGGGAAGAGCAGCAATGGCCTGGGAAGCAGAGCAAGCCCTGTGACCCCCTTTTTCCAGCTGCTACAAACAGCTGTCTATTTACGAGCAAACTCTAGCTTCTTTCTGCTGACCTGTGCTGGATTCAAGTTACTGTTCTAAAAGGAAAAGCCTGGCAAGGGTCATGAAAAGCTTTGAATGCATTTATTTTTAGGATACTCAAGCAGAGGCTGAGCAGAGATGAGTAACACTTTGAATAAGAGAAGATCACCACTCTCCAAACAAATAGTGACTATTTGACCTATAATTGAAGATAGCTCATGGTATCTTATTTCTTGTGGGTATTGCAGTGCCTACATGTAGTCAAAGAGGCAAAGGAATTCTGATATCAGCACAAGTCATAGGATGATGAGCCAGAGCTCTTCCAGTTAAGAACTGAGGGACATTTTGTCTGTGCAACTGGATGAGAACCATTGCAGTACACGTGATTGTAATTCTTCAGCTCTGTGATATCTTTAATATTAAACATTGTCTTTATTTCTCCATGTGAGTAGTTTCCTGAAAAGGAATACAGTATTAATAATTTTGAAGAGTTGAGAAATTTTTGATATGAACATGCTTTAATCACCTTGCCAAACAAAATCAACAAGGAAATATCTGTTGTCTTGAAAATGGTTCAGATAAATTGAATAAAGTATTCGTGCATGTTTATCAAACAGTCCAGAGCAGAATACTTGTTTTCAGAAATTGAATGCAATGTGGCTTAAAACAGCAAGAAAGAAAATTCCTTTCTAATTAAAGAGTACTGTGAAGGGCAGGTCAGCCTCTGATTTCAATGTTCATTGTAGAAACACTCTGTGTGAATACAACAGTAATACAAATCTGAAGGATTTAAATCCTGTTTAGGATGAGACAAACCCACAGTTCTTAACAACCACACTGCTCAACCTGAGAGAGAGCAGGATTTTATTGCCAGTTTCAGAAAGGCCAGAAGCTCTCTCTGGAAACAGGAACCAGTTAGAGTCATCACAGCAGACACGGAGAGATATCAGTGAGGGCTGTAACTTCAGCCAAGCATCTCAGAACAAAATCAGAGAAACTCTTTAGTGAGAACAATTCAGCGTTAGTGCAAAAGCTTCTGGTTATAAAATAGTGAGGGGGGAAAAACAGACATGCTGTATAGGTGAAATCTCAGTAGACGGATTCAGCTTTTTCCATGAAGCATTAGCAAGGTTTTAAATAGCTGCAACCTGCATATTAAAAATGCCCATGTGTATAATACATGAACAAGGGCACCTTGGCTGAATACATTATGGAACAGAACCATCATCTTTACCCCCTTCACAACCACACTTTTGCTTGTTTATGTGAATAGTCAAGAACAGTGATGAGCGCTTATCAAAAGTTAAGTCAGGCAGTCAATCAATAGATTAAGACTCTATTTTTTTTTAAATAAGCATTTCTCCACCAGTTCCTTTCTCTCCACCACTTTCTAAAATCAGGCCATTTCTCTGCAGCTCTTTATTTAGACACAAAGCCTGGAAAATGATCATGTTTCATCTACAGACTGACTGAAGCTTTTTTGTGATTCATTCACCTGCTGCTCCAGCAAAGACATAATCCCATCTTCATTTATATACCTCAGAGACAGTTCAGATACAGGAAAGAATGTCTGCTATGAAAAGGAAACTGCTACATCTGCTGTGCTTGATATATGTGAAGTGTGGCAAAAATCTCTCTGCAGCTGTTTGTCTTTGTATTTAGCATGAGACAATGTAATAATGCACTTGTAGGGCAGGAGTGACTCGCTGAATATTTCAACAAGATATGTAGATCTTATGCTGTGCTATTCAAAAGAAAAGAAATACTGATTTTGACTAGCCATATATTCCTGACCCATAAGTCCATTTCAAGGAACAGAAGCACAGAATTTTTGATCAAAGTAGTTTGACTTTCTCCCCTTAAAGTACTGCTTCCCTGTGTAACCATTCTGTTGCAGCTCTCAGTAGCAGGACTAGCAATTCTGCTTTTTAATGATGCACTCTCCCTAATGATGAAGGGGAAAAAAGAGTGCAAGCTTTCTGGTCGAGGTAGCTCTTGTCTGTGCTACTGGTTTTTAGCTCTCAAGTGAGTGGAACAATGTATAGCTCCAAGAGATGGACCTTCTGAATTGTTCTTATCAGTGAGAGCTTGCTGAGAAAATGAAGTGCATGCCTACACTTCTATTTCATAGTCCATGGAAATTAACACCATTTTAGGCCCTGCATGCAGGTCTTTACAGATACCTGGAATATATTTTTTCCATCTGACTCATGTCTCTGTGAATCATTTATGGGGCTTTCATATGCAGAGGTGTTTTTTAGGCTATTTATGATAGCCTAAGCATTCCTATGACCCTGAGCTGGACAAGAGTCCAGGATGAAGCAGGGGCAGGGCAGAGCCCTCAGGCCTTTGCAGGCCGTGCTGCACTGGGTGCAGGAGCTGGCAGGAGGGCAGAGCCACAGAGGTCATCAGCAACCCTGGGAGACAAAACCTTGGCAATCTACTCTGTACCTGGGAACAAACGTCAGCACTGCAGGGAAAAAACAAAAGGTGCAAGAGCACTAAAATGGCAGAGCTACTGTCTTTGCTGAAAGAAAAAAAATAGTCAGCAGACAAGGGCATTGGCAAATAAAGGACTCAGGGTTTATTGTTAACTCCAGTGGAGATTTCACTGTCTTTATGTTGTGCACCATCTTATTACACTAAGGGCATGAAATTAAATTTCCTTTCTTCTACAAGACTGTTTGCAGGTTGCTTCCCCATCAACATGTACTCCTTGAAAATGGCTGCCAAATTTTGATGAGAAAACAAAGCAATCAATTCCTGTTTAAAATGATCAGATAATAGCAAAAAAAAAAAAAAAATCTTTCTGTCTGCCTTTTCAAACCCCTATTGAGATAAAAGGGGTTTGTGTGTGAAAAAAATCAGCAACGTCCAAGACACAGCACTTCTGTGGGAAGGTTGGAATGGCCTTTTCAGGGCTTTCTCTTTATTTTGAAAATTTTTAGAGATATATATTTGAACAGACCAAAGAAAGGGATGAGACACCCTAAAAAGAAAAGTATGAAACAATATTTAAATGATGTGTGATTTCATTCTTGCCTGAGGGCATGCTGAATTCATCAAGAGAGTCCCCCAGGACATTTCACAGTGTGGTGGTAGACAGGCTGCTTCCTGACAGGTCATTACTGCACATCATGCTGGGATCCAGCATGCTGGTGACTGCTGTACCTGCCTTGGTCTCAGGGTAGTCCCTGTAAACATAGGTCAGGAACTCTGTCTTTGGCACCCCAGATGTCCAAGCAGACTCACAAGATGAGTGATTGGTTTCCACTACAGGACAGAGCTGTTGGAAAAAGTTATCTGCAATTCAGAAGGTTTAGACAGGCCCCTTGAAAAGTGAGGTGCAAAACACAGTCAGCTGTGTTGGGTTGGCTTCTTGAAGATCTCCTTTCTGACTTTAAAATCAGAAGCCTCTGAGTGACTGAAATAAATCCATTAAAAAGCAGAAGAGAGTACAACAACTAGTATAGAACTATAGGAAGGCTGAATGAAAAATACATATTAGAGATGCATTAGAATGAATGAACCTGCAAGGAAAAAATACTTTGTTAGTGGTTGCAGTGCAGGCACACCTCTCAGCCAGCAGAAGAACTGCCTTTCTGTGTTGCATGGTGTATCTCAGATGAGAAAATCTGAGCTTGGCAAGAGAGTTTTATGTGGCTGTTTTGCAAACCAGGCTGGCTCCTCTGGTCTTGCAGGAGGTGTCACTGCACTTTTGGCCCTGGAGAAGGACATCCCCTCCCAAGCAGCCTTCCTCTGGCAAGAAATTATCACCTGACCTTGGCCCACATTCTGCCCAGTCAAGTAGCAAAGCAATAATAGAGTAAAAACCTGAGTGCTTGAAGACAGATTGGGCTGAGTTTGGTGATCCAAGACCTTTATCTAATTAGGCCTTCAGAAGTTTGCATTGCTTCTGCAAACTGTTGGTGAATAAAGGTTTTTTAGTAGTAGCTGATGTTTATAATGATTTTGAGAGCAAATCACCCAAATGTTCTGCTTTATAAATAGTGCAGCAGTGAAAGTTTTAGGGATACATGAAAAAAAAGGAAATAGAGTGTTACTTCTGTCCAGCAAAATATTCAGCCTTCCAAAGGCAGGCAATTTTAGCATTTTCAGACATACAGGTTATTTAGGTCTGTTTGCATTTAGATTCAGAACCTTAAAAATTAGTTTCCTGGCAGTATTACTCCCCTCCTAAAACTAAAATACCATGGTGGTAATAATAACAGATACACACTCAGGGCATGGCCATGCAATGAGAAAAAAAGCTTAAATATTCAAATTTTGTGCTAGATTAAAAGAATTTGACTTTTGGCCAGTTAAAATATTTTTCATACCCATTGTGTTCTTCCTATAAATTTTTTGATTACTTGGGCACTGAAATCACTTTTTGAAATATGATAAGAGAAAACATCTATTTAGCATTAGAGTGGGAGGTGTAATCTGTGACCTTATTGTTCTTATTTTAAATCTGAATGAACATTTCTTACTATAGTGGAACAGAAAAATGTGGGAATCAATAAATAGTGTTTCAGTATGAGCTAGCAGAATTGAGGAAGTGCAATTGGGGATAGAAAATGGCTAGAGGCTGCTTTGTAGTCTTTACTAACCTACAGTATGAAATCTTCACCTATGTACTTTTCCTTTCTTCCTTTCCTGGACATAACTTCAGTCAGTTTATTGATTTGTTTTTACCCCAGATTTTTAAATTGTAAAAGTTGCTGTGACTCCTGGTTTCACCAGATACCTGTCACCTTGACAGCACTTGTAGGCTTGAATCCTTGCTACCTTGCATGTTTGGAGAAGTCCTTAGTTTATGAAGGCCCTGCCAGACCATTGAATGGGAGCATCAGAAACCAAGGCTATCCTACTGTACTTCTTTGCAGCACAAAAGTGTACATTGGTGTTTTATGTAAGGTTTAATAAGAGCTTCTTCTTTGACTACTGGTGTTTTTAATCCAAAAACATAATAATATGACAAATAGGAGACAGGGTGTGGAGGACATGTGAACATGACTAATCAATGCATACTCATTCTCTGTTTGATCTGCATTAAGGAAGTTAATCCTGCTTCTTTGTGGATACAGATGGCTCCTTTGCACTGCAGCCAGCCTTGGTTTTTCCACAGGAAGACAGAAAACAGTGGATGGCCACATGGGAGTACATGGGCAATGGACTGCACAAAGCTAAATTTCTTCACTTGCTCACACAGCAATAACATAATGGAAGTAAATAGATAAAGGATAATAATTCTAGAATAGAGATAAATTTAATACCATGCACACAAAAGCAGCCAGTAAATACAAATGTGCTGTCATATCATAGCAGGAAATGAGGCTTCTCTGCCTCAGCTTCCCCATCTATAAGTGGAGTTGGTCCACAAAATTTCTTGGCATCCAAACATTTTTAAACCTAGTCATAGATCAGGCAACTTTTCTTACAGGAGACTATTCCTAATTAAAAATGGTTTCTAATCAGAACACTTTCCTTTATTTTCATCTGCTTTTGTAATGTCCCATTATTTCTGATTTCTGATTTCTGTATTGCATTATTCTCTCAGCCCACTCTCTGAAGTTCCTCTCCCAACACAGTTATAGTTACTGTGCCACCTTTGGTCAATGTTCAGCTACAGTACATGATTGTCATAGATGTTCCCCATCAGTCAAATTGTTCTGTGTTTAAACATTAGCATTGCTTCTTGGGTTTTTTTCCCTAAGCTCAGTGTCTCACCATCTATCATTGCCCTTCTTTTATAGCTTGTCAACCAATTTAAAATCCATGGACAGTGCTCATTTCTAACCCAATTGAGTATAATTTTTCAAGTACGATTTCTGAGGTATTGCATCTGCTGTCTACTGATACTGGATACAAGATCCAGAATTGCTCAGGGTTACAAATTTGTGACTCCCCACTGTAGTCAGCCTGTGCTCCAACACATATGTCTGGGGTCATAATTTCACTCATTGCTGTTTATTGCTCTTGTTTCTGCTGTCAGCTGCTTACTTTCCTTTAAAAAACCCCAAAACCTCACTTCTGTTATTTTCCTAGGGAATGTAATGTGGTTTACCAGATGATCATTTCCACGATTACTCTTTATTCATCTTCTAAAGTTCAGTGCCATCCAGCCATCTGGTGTTTCATTAGTTCTGCAAAAGCCCTAACCTACAAAGAAAAAAAAATACTCACATGGCTAATTTTAACTATGTGAATCCTAATGGTGCAAAGAAGACTGCTCATATTTTTTGACAAAGGCATATAGATAACTCTCGCAGAACCAGGCCAAAAAATACTCTCTAAATATTTCTATGGTTAATCACATAAAGTAATTAGCAGGAACACTGCAATGTACTTCACACAGAAGTGCTAATAAGCACATATTAAACTTTTCCATGCATTTCTTTACTAGCTCACCTGGGCATCAGATTTGTGACGATATGAAGAGCAGTGTAAGTATTCACCTGAAACATGTTGATGGGTGTATGCTTTCAGGACATTTGGAACCAGATGCATAGTATTCATCATTTCTCAATTAGCCATTTTGATTTCTCTCTTCCTCATTGGTGCTAGAGATTCATATACGAGTACATTCAGTTTAGAATCAGCATGATCTTTTTTTGGTCTTCTTCCTTAAATAGCAAATTTTCTCTCTTAAAGTACTCATCCTCACTAATATATCTGTAAAATCCCATCCTATTTGTTTTGCATTCTGCAATGAGAATTCATTTCTTTGTCTAGAGAGGTGCTTCCCCAAAGGAGCAGGTTTTTCATACCCCTTTCCCTGGCTGTATCTGAGAAAGACCTTTCAATTTGTTAATGCATTGCTTAGTTAAAAAACATCTGCCCTGCACCAAGTTTTAGAGTGCCATTATTTAGGTGTGAACCCTTTTGTGAAAGGCAGCTTGTTACTGCTTTATATTATAGATATCCTTTAAACACCTACTCTTCAACTTCTGATTCATCAGTCTGGCATCTGAAATTCCCTTCTGTTAATTACAAAATACTGATCTTGCTCATAACCACCATAACAATAACACCTAGTTAGGCACAGAATGTTGCTTCTCCTGGCCAACTGCAGTGTCTCACGTCTCTGTGCTCTCTGTCACTCAGCTGATTAAATCAGTTTGCACATAGCCAGCTTTGCACATGCCTCTGCAAATTCCTGAATGTTCTTTTGCAGGCTTCTGAATTCGGAGCGGGTGATGTGGAATATGCAGGATGAATGTCACTTGTTACCATTAACTTAGAGAGCTAACCCCAGCCCAAAAACGCATTGTTGCACATTTTGCTGAGCAACAGAGGAGATTATCTGTTTTATCTTTTTGAGTATGGATCAGTAAAACAAGGAGAAATCAAGTATGTTTTCCCAGCACTTGTACTAACTTTGCAATTGAATTTCCAGAAAGCCAGTAAATGGTTTAACTGCAACACTGCTCCCTCTGAAAATGTAAGGCCTCCAAGCCAGTCCTTAACTGCTAGAAAATATTAATCAGATAAGGTAAAGACAAATTCACCTACCTACCTCTAATTGATTTGAGTCAGAAGGGACTGTTCAGGGTTACTTTATCTGCTTTTATAGCACTTATTTTTTATGTGCAGTTTCATACAAGAGCAGCCTAGGAGAAAGTAACATCCTGAAGATAACTTGACCAGGAGAAACAGATAGACTGGCCAAACTCTGGAGTTGGACTATGCACAGATGTAAATAATCAACAAATACCTCTTCCCCTAAAACAAAACCACAAAATAACCCCAGTAGGACCTTTCAGATTACAAGATTTAAATTCCCACTATATACTTATGTAATCACAGTCCAGATGAGATATTATTAATGATAATGATAAGCAAGTGTTCGGTTGAAACACCAATTTTAAACTCTCAGCTGGAAAGTTACACAGGTAGTAAGTTTGAAATAAACACTACAATGTGTTTCCTGATCTTCACAGATCAGGAAAAAATGTATTTGTAAACTTCCTGAAACTGAAAGAAAGCCACTTTTTTGAAAGCCTATAGATTAAAAGCATTATGAATTCATTTCAGACTTAGCATAACAGTCCTGATGGACCAGGATGTTCTCTGGGATAAGCGAACGTGGCATATCCAGAAAGAAGAAACTTCAGCACAGCCGACTCAGTTCAGGATCATTTAATGCAAAATCTCCATGCAATTTCCTTTTATTTAAACCATTATTAAGAAATATCCTTCAGCTTATCACATGTGAAGCATAAGCTTCCTTTGGTATTAACTTTGACACTTGGGGGATTATATTAATATAGGTGATAGTACCTTTTAGTGAGCATTTGATTGCCCTCAATGCAGAAGGATTTACTCTTGTTATTGATTTGTTGGCTAATATATTGGTTGGAAATCCCCTGGTATTGCTGGTAGCTGTGTAGTCTAAATTTTATTGGATTTGTGGGCAATTTTCCTCTGTCTTTAAACTTATGATCACTTTATAAAAAGAAGAACCCAAGAGTAAGCTGAAAAACAATCCGTGTTTTTATTTTGCTGAAAAGCAAAGCTGTCTTGTTTTGCTTTGTTCCTGGCTGTTGATTGCCTTTGTCTGGCTTTTGTGATGGTTACTCTTGAGACAGGCAACACACTGAGAATACATTACTACAGGAGCCAGCAAGAGAGGAGCCATTACCTCTAATGGGCAAAGGGTCACCTGGGCAAATTTTGTTCCATGCAGAGGATAGAAATCAAATCCACATACCCTTCAGTTGCCACGAGTGTACAGGCTGTTGGGACTTCTTTTATGGCACTAATCTCCTCCTAATCATTTCCCTCAGTCCTTTAGGAAGGGGCTGATGGAAGCCAAGGATAAGTCAGGCTGACCCCTGAGATCAGTGTCCTGGGCACGCAGGCAGCCCCTGCCCGCTGACACAGCCCACGGCGGGCAGGCCATGGGACCCAGGGGTGTGCAGGGCTCTGTCCCCTGCCCTGCAGGTGAGACAGAGCATGGAGCAGCTCCTGCATCCCAAAGGTGTACAGGGCTCTGTCCCCTGCCCTGCAGGTGAGACACAGCCAGGAGCAGCTCCTGCATCCCAAAGGTGCGCAGGGCTCTGTCCCCTGCCCTGCAGGTGAGGCACAGCCAGGGAGCAGCTCCTGCATCCCAAAGGTGTGCAGGGCTCTGTCCCCTGCCCTGCAGGTGAGGCACAGCCAGGGACCAGCTCCTGCATCCCAAAGGTGTGCAGGGCTCTGTCCCCTGCCCTGCAGGTGAGGCACAGCCAGGGAGCAGCTCCCACACCCTGGAAGTCTGTGGTGCTGAGAGCAGTGTCTGGCTTCCCCATTCCCATGCTTAGCCTTGCTCTGTGCTCCAGTAATCAATATATTTTCAGTCTTTGTTATTTGGTCCCCAGCAGAGGTAAATTGATTTATCTTTTTCTCTTGTTTGCCAAGGTGAAATTCCTCTGTCCTTTCACACCAAAATTTCTGGTAGAATACCATAGAAGTGTCACAAATAATAAATGCAGAATTGGGCCTCTAGGACAAAACATGTCTCCTCTTTAGTTTTCTTTAAGATTGATTCATAAAACTTGGTCAGAATTAACAACAACTACGAAAAAGGGAGTTTAATTAAACCCATATTGGAAAATGTCTAAAGGAAATGAAGTGGTTCACTATGTTCTCTTAATATATCCTACAATATTCATCCAATTAAGGTTGGCACTCAAGTTATTTTTAAGATGTGGCATGAATAAGATAACTTAAGATGTCATATGATTGCTCCAGCTGAGACATAATAGTTGAAAGTAATTTTTTCCAATAAAAGTAACAGTGAACAGTGCTATTAATTCATTGTAATGATGCTACTGGGAGAAGTGTATGACTTCCACTGCTGAATAATCAACAACAGTAAATTAGCTTTAAGCACCAAAATGTGTGTGTATGTTTATGTGTGAGAGTGTAAATGACCTTGAGAATGAAGAATTGAGAAAAGCAAGTTAAATACAGTTTTAACCATCATAGGAAAATTTTTAACTAGATATTTTGAAGTAAAGTCTATGTAACTTCAATACTCTGCAGGACAAATTTCATTGTTAGTCTCTTCTTACCTATTACAACTAAAATTCACAGACGTGTACTTGTACCTGAAACATTTCTCAATTACAGCTTTATCCCATGAAGAAATGTGGTCCCTGATGCATTTCACTTTTGCTTCTAATCAAGAAATTCAGGAGTAAAATGTTAAATTTAATAAATCTCCAGTTTCTTACCCTTAGTGTCTCAGTCCTCACTGTCTCTTTCAAATGGGCTGTATTTAAAGAGAAAGCATTTCTTCATTGTAGATATTTTTGATCAGTTTTTTCAAGCTGGTTTAAAACATTCAATTTCTTAATAAGGGAAATTCTTTTTTAGTTGTATTTATCTATTAATTTGGGTTCTTCTTTCCTTCCTTTTGAAGACTACATGTTTTTCAGTTTGGAGTGTTTCACAGCTGGAAAATTAGAAATACTGGATTAAGTGTTGATTATTTAATAATTATATCCCCCAATGGCTCTTTCTTACTTGTTTGTTTTGAGATGGTTGTTTTCCTATGAAAATGTTGATAGAGATATATAAAGCAGAGTCAAGCACTTAATGAAATATTGATTTTTATCTTGTCTCGAAAGGAACCAGTACTTCCACAGTTTCTCTGCTGCAAATGTTCTGGTTTGATGAACAACTCTTACCAACAACTATTTTCAAGCAGAATTTAGTATAGCTTTTTAGAAGAAATATGCACATCAAGGGACATGTGAATTCTATTGTATTTCTACAGCCTAAAAGTGCAATTTGAATGCTGATAGATGTATGAGACATAATTAGAAGCAAATTAGAGATGGATTAGTATGGTCATTCTAACCACAACTGATTTTAAGATACTTAAATCCAACAGTACTGAAGTACTTCAGCCCATCAAAATTTCAGGTAAATGTTCATGTACTTTTGTGTTGCTTTAGAGTCAAGAATCAAGTCTCAGTAATCAGTTATAGGATTCAAACTTCTTTTGATGATAAATCACCTGAAATAAGTATTGCAACGTTCACAGGTATCTGTTATATGGTATTATTGACTAAAATATGTAGATGATTTTTATAAGTACGATACATATGATGAGTATATTTGTAACTGTGCTGAATGACAATGGCTAAGTAGACAAATCACATATTTTATTGATTAGAATTGATTAGAATGTATGCCTTAGATTTTTGTTGTCTGGAGTTATCTAAAACTACAAAACTGCAATTAAGCCTGCTCCAGTGCCCGACCAACCTCTCAGGAAATAAATGCTTCCTAGAGCCCAGACTAAACTTTGCTAAATTCACATTTAATTCACAGGTTTAGTCAGTGCCTCAAGACGTTTTCATTTGACCTGTTAAGGCTCTGGTGAGAGGAAACATTCCCCCACCCTAAATGTTGTTGCTGTTCGTGTGCACAGCTGCCTTTGCTAAGCATAAAGACAAATTCTGGATTCCATGGCTGTGAGAGGCAGGAAAGACAATCACTATCCAGTGGTGTCTTCCAGAGCCTCTTCCTTCATGCAGTGTGTGTGTGCCTGTGTGCACAGAGGGGCTGCTGGGGCTTCCCCATCTTTATGTGTAAGTGATGTTTCCATTCAGATATTTGAAGCCTCATCACTGTTTGGAATTGTCTTAATGCACTGTCAATCTGAGAGGAAGTGGTAATGCACTTGGGCCACGTTGTTGCACCACTTTGCTTTTTATGGCAACTTGTGAAATAAAATGCTTGATTAAATTTTATAAAGGCTAAAAATCTGAGGCTCTAAGGTTCCTGAAAGGTGGGCTGAAAAAAAATCCTTTATGAGATTTTATCCCAAGTCTATTGTTGTTGGCAGTTGCATAGTAACAATGAGCAATTGCAGTGTGTTTTAGCTGTGTCCCAGGAAGACCCCTGGCTGAAAATATTACTGAGACTTTCCATGGACTACTGGTGTGATGAAAATATGTGTCAAAATGTAAGCCAGACATCAGAGCCCTAAAGACATACACAGCTGAAAACAAAATATCATTGCCCCTAAATTCCAGCCACCATGAGCTTTTAACAGTGGTTTTCAGCCTGCTAAATAATAGATGTAAAAAGACAGATATGGTGGATCAATTTTGGCACCCAAACTGGGTATCCTAGGTTTGCCTGAATCCATATGAACTATGATGCAAGAACAATTCTAAATGGGAAAGCAAAAGCTTCTTTTTAAAATTGCTTATTTAACCTATGAAATAGCACATAGAGTAAAAAACTCATTCACAGATTTTTTTTAATGTGAAAAGCTGCAGAATCTTTAAAAGAAGTGACCCTTCCATCCTTATATAACATGGGGAGTTTTAACATAAACTGACTTTAGTGATTTGCACTTTGGCCTTGCCTATTAAAATAAAAGTATACTAAAGAAAAACCTAGTAGAAACAGTTATAAATAATGGATAGTTTCATTATTATATAGCATTTCAATTGCATTTTTGTTGGGAAAGGCCTTATAGGGGAATGAAATGACATTTATGCAGATATGATACATAATTTGCTTTGCCTGCTCATTTTGAGTTCTAACAGAAAGTTTTGAGGACTTGAGAAGAGAAAGTCTTCTTGAGCAAATAAACTATAATAGTGATCTAACATATGCCTTCAACCATCTGTGCTTTGCTGGCTTATAAAATTTCTATGAGAGTTTGTTTTGATGATGTAAGCAGCATTTTCTCATGCTTTCTATGCATGAGAGAACAAACAAATGCAGGGATATTGCACTACCATTCCATCAATGAAATATGGGCAGTATCCAGTTTTCTGTAGGAAACAGTGCTACAATGGCATTCCATATCCTCTACGCTATCTATAAACCAATAGGCCCAAGCCTTAGGGAAAAATAAAATAAAATAAAATAAAATAAAATAAAATAAAATAAAATAAAATAAAATAAAATAAAATAAAATAAAATAAAATAAAATAAAATAAAATAAAATAAAATAAAATAAAATAAAATAAAATAAAATAAAATAAAATAAAATAAAATAAAATAAAATAAAATAAAATAAAATAAAATAAAATAAAATAAAATAAAATAAAATAAAATAAAATAAAATAAAATAAAATAAAATAAAATAAAATAAAATAAAATAAAATAAAATAAAATAAAATAAAATAAAATAAAATAAAATAAAATAAAATAAAATAAAATAAAATAAAATAAAATAAAATAAAATAAAATAAAATAAAATAAAATAAAATAAAATAAAATAAAATAAAATAAAATAAAATAAAATAAAATAAAATAAAATAAAATAAAATAAAATAAAATAAAATAAAATAAAATAAAATAAAATAAAATAAAATAAAATAAAATAAAATAAAATAAAATAAAATAAAATAAAATAAAATAAAATAAAATAAAATAAAATAAAATAAAATAAAATAAAATAAAATAAAATAAAATAAAATAAAATAACCTTCTCTATAATCCTATAGATTGCCTTTTTTCACATGTGTTTTCTGTTAAAAAAATTATATCAATTAACATTTTCTAAGATTGATTTTCATCTAGCAAAAGCTAGAAAAAACTTAGCTCATCTCTCACAGGACAGGAACAAATCAGTACTATAACTAATGTGAATTTCTAGAACTAAAAATTTCTCCTGGAAGGACAGAACATGTTTCTTTTAAAGGAAGAAAAGTTAGAGGACTCTAACATTAAATCTCTTAGATGCTTTAAACATGCTAAGTATATTTAAAGCTATTTATCTTAGAGTAAATATGAAC
Organism: Cyanoderma ruficeps; assembly: GCA_008694505.1. Classification (NCBI taxonomy): domain Eukaryota; kingdom Metazoa; phylum Chordata; class Aves; order Passeriformes; family Timaliidae; genus Cyanoderma; species Cyanoderma ruficeps. The sequence continues at coordinate 6,537,511 of VZDJ01001247.1, forward strand.
TGATGGAATTTTGGTTCTGTTGCACTGGGTAGTAAAACCATCCTAGCAGGTTCCTTTAGTTCCATAAAGTTTCCAGCTAAATCACTGAGATGGAGTTTGGAAGTGTGAATGCTGTTGAGAACCTTTCTGCTAAATGTAAGATTCTATTCTTCCGATTTATAAATTCAGGTGAATACTCGTAAACACAAAAGTAGCCCCCAGAGAGATCTGTCTGAATTGTTCCCTGGATTATGAATTTTGAAAATGTGCATTAAACTTCTGAAGTTGGCATATCTTTTAGGGCTGTTCAGTATAAGCACTGGGTGTTCAAAGAGCTGGGAAATCTGCTCACTCATTTGGCTTTTACCCTTCTGGTCAATATTGCAGTAGCATGTTGAGAAGCTAAATCTACAGTGCTGTATTCCTTCTATGAAGTTAGAATATCTGCTTACTGGATCACTTTCCATGCAAAAATGTTGAAATCATCATATAACTATCATTAGGCTTTTTAGTAGATATGACAGAAATATAACAATATCTGGGATTATCAAGTGTGCTGATGTTAAAGTTTTAGCAGAACACCTGTTTTTCTATTTTTAAATCTCTGGGTTTTGAAAATTCATCTGCCCTATTGTTGATTTCCTAGCTTTATGTGCTATCCAGAGGTTGCTGAAAAATTCATCACGTCTTCCTGCTAATTAGCAATTACTCTTCCTCATTCCAGAAATTCTATATTAGTCTGATTCTGTGGGGGGAAAAATCCAAAACACTACTGCTACAAGTTTTTAAATACTCTGGAGCAGAAGGAGATAATCTGGGTAGATATCCAAATGTTTCAACGACAACAAATTTAAACCAAGAGTGATTTTAACAGGACATTGGAAGGAGATGTTGAATTTGGAGCAGAATAGTGACTCCTCTGCTCATGTTGAATGCAGGCAAAAAAGTACATTTGACTTGTACACAGTGTTGTCTTTCTTTTGCTAGGAAAGCTGTCAAAAATTCAGTCACTTTTCAAAAGCAAAAAAATGGATTCAAGTACCAGGGGAAAGACTATAAAGCCTTGCAAAGCTTTTGCAGTCTCATAGAAAAGATGTAAAAAACATGCACAAAGAGAGCTGAAGATGTAGATGAGATGCAGACAGGCTTTGCTAAAGTGACTGGGGTAAACAAAACCACAGAAACATGTCCAGAAGCCATCTTTTGGCAATCAGTATTTCAGCTCTACACCACTCACTGTGAGCAGTTCAGGTTCTTATTGCTGGTGGTTGTCTCCACAAACTTTCAGTGTCATAACAGTGCTGGTTTTCTCCTGTTCGAGCTGGTTTGTGTGGGAAGTCACTGCAGAGTAAACATAAAGATATGATAGCACAGGGGGCTTTCCTCTATGAATTTCCTTCATACGGCACCTACAGGCAAAACACACAAGGTAACCAATTCCACTTCCAGTGCCAGCCCACAGGGAGCAGCTGCTGCTTGCTAAATGCCTCCTTCCACACCCTAATCTGTGTCACCTTCTGTAATTCCAGATCTGCCTTGCGGCCATAGCATTATTCTAATTTTCTCCCAGTGTCTTCTGTTGGCGAGTGCCTTCTGCCACCTCTCCAACATAAAAATAAAACCTGTGCTCCTTGCCTCTGTGGCAGCATTATTGACCTTTAATAGCGAAGAAAAATGGTAGCAAAATATTTTTCGCTGTAGTAAAGGATTCTTTAACTTGAAAACATTGTGGAGGAACGATCTGGTTATATTTAAGATAGAAGAAAGAAGTGTAAAGGCTAGAAACCTTGGTGCTTTGTGCTTTATTTTATTTAATTGAGTAGTTCCTCACATCTAAAGAAGCTATCCCATAATATTCCCTTTCATCCTTTTCTTGCAGTTTCTATAGATGCTGGTCATTTTTAAGGACAGATTATTGGACAGGGTGTGTGGAGCTTGTGCTCTGGCAAAGCAGATCCAGTGCTCAAATTTGAGGTGACTTATGACACAGCTGCTGTCCTTTGGTTCTGGAGCCTGTTCCCTGTGTCATCCTCTGAGAAGGTGTGGCAAAGTGACAAGTTACCTGGATGTATTTAATATGAAATGAAATATGTTGCTTTTTTTTGTGCTTCTGTTTATTAATTTTTTATTTTAATGGCATGTCATCTTAAAATATAGAATTGAAAATGCTTCTGAACTAGGGAGCATATTAGCCTACAGGTCACTTTATTATTTATTTATGCTTTCTTCTACACTGTCATGCCACAAAAACGCAGCAAAAAGATTCTGAGTTTTAGGAGAGGTAGGTAATGTCACAGTGCAGAGTGAATAATATAATTAGCAACATCAATTTTTTTTTTTGTGGAGAACTGTTACTTTTTCTCAGGAAAACTTGAATTATGACAGAGGAGTTTCCCTGAGATCAATGTGAAGTTTTTGCTTCCATAAAGAATAGATATTGATGGCTATTGATGATTATTATCCAGCAAAATCTAGGTTAAAAATCATGCCCGAGTGTTGTGTTCCCAATGCTTGGATGTCCAGGCAAGCAATGAATGGAAAAGGTGGGTTCATCTGGCTCTTGATATAAAATCCTTGAAAAGAATCTGCAAGAGTGAGACTATGCAGTTCAAGATATGAGACAGGTAAGACCTACAAATAAAGCAGGGTGAGATACTTGCTGTTGCTTATTTTGAACTTAGTTTTGTGCAATGCAATTGTCTAATAAAATTCTGGTTCTAAATAGTTTGGTTTAAAACACATTCTTAAGAGTTGTTATTTTCTGGAAATTCTATAAAACTTTTCCATGAGAATTGAGCTCAGTTCCATATCCAGTAGAAAGAGGCATACTTAGGGCTAAGAACTGCACTCTTAAATTAATGTCAATAGCAGCTGTGTGTGAGCATCCAAGCACAGAGGTTTTTTTTCTTAGGGTATGTTCTACCTTGATGTTCCTAGGGTCTATAGCCTTTTAAAGTTAATGGGAGTTACATACTACAGTATACATGAAGAAAAAAAGATACACCCTGCAGTTAAATATAATAACATTCCTCTTCACAGACCACTACTGGGCACTGTGTTCACATTGCTGAAAAACATGCCTTGAATTAGGCTCTGTAGTAGTGATTTATGTAGTTATTTGCATCTGCCACTGCAAACAGAAATAGAAATGTTGGCCTGTCACGGCAATGGGCAGACTAACAAGTTCTTACTACACCATGACAAATCATTAGTGCGGCAAATCAGCAGCTCTGCAGCTGCAACTGCCAGCTCCCAGCAGTGCTGCCTGACACAGGGACTAAAGCAGCAAGGGCTGACCTGCTGAGAGTGATTTCCATCATGATTCTGGAGGCATGCATGCGTCTAGGACTCCCCTGGCCACTACTGGAGAGGCAAGACTAGATTTTCTGGGTTTATATCATCACGTGTCTCTCTGGAATAGAACTTTTTTATACTTCTCCACCACTGCTTTCAGCACTGTGAAAGCTTGCATGTGTGTGTTTGTGCCCAAGTTCCTCTGCCTTTGAGGATCCCCTTTGCCAGGCTGTGACTGGCAGTTCTCACTCCCATGTTGGGAGCTCCCCAGCTGTCTTTGAGCCCTGCTGCAGAAACGCCGTGCTGTGATTGTTTTGTTGTAAGAGACAACAGCAATAACAATTTAATAACATAACCAGGCAGTGCCTCAGAAAAGGGAATATGATGTTTACCCTTGAGTATACCGTATCATTTTATCTGCTTGCTCTGAATGACAACTTTTGCATGCAGCACATTTTATATTGATGAAGCAATGCCGTGGCAGCTTCCTGCATCTGCTCTCTCTGCTGCCTGAAAGTGGCTGTAATTATTAACGTGATAGCTAATCAACAAGAATAGCTGCCAGACACTATTTAATGGCCTCAAATTTCTCTGTTTCAGAAACTGAGGACATGAAAGAGAAAACGAGTGTGCAATATGTTCATTGATTTCAATATGTTCATTCTTATCTCTACACTGTTTTTGTTGAAATCCAGTTACATTGTTCCACTGGAGTCTGAGCCACAATATGGAACAAGAACCTGCTCTACAGTATTTCTTAAAAGGAAAATGAAAACAAACCCTGCAGATATCACTAACTTGTGATTATGTTCCTTGAAAATATGCATCTTACACTATAGCTGTAAACAAGTGGTGTGTGTACTGTCTGCTGTGGATGTTCATAACACTATCATTTCAGTTTGAGTAAACTTGATATTTTAAACAGTACTGCCATCTTGTGGTACAACAAGTTTTATGGTTTTGTTTCTTTTTGCAACTTTTTGAACTTTATTTATTGGCAAAAATTCCTGAAATGCTGTAGCACATGCAACAGAATAAGTATTGACCCAGTCATAAAAGATTCACAGTATGAAAAAAAACCCTTTGTCTGAATGCCATAATATATCTGAATGCTCATCAGTCCTTTAACAATGTAATTTTATCTTCTTCCACTGAAAGGAAGGGAGTAGGGTCATTGTGAGACCCTTACTTGCTTGTAAGGGTTGCCTTATTAATTACTGCCCACTTTTGAAATTAGTTTCTTCCAGACACATATCCTTCAGCAAGCATCTGGACTCTTCTCATGTTCTGAGTAACACGTGGTGTTGCATGCTCCCACTGAAGGAAAGAGGCTGTGACTTCTGCTGCAGATTAAGAGATAGGCAAGCATTTTTTCTCTCTCTCTTAATAAAAATGTCAAGCTACTTATTTCCTGTTCCAATAGCAAGTCTTATATCAGAACTTCTTATATTCTTATCAGCCTTTGGAAACCCCGAGAGACTATTACCCAACACACACCCAGAGCCAATGCTTTCCATGTGAACCAAGGCCCTGTAAGTGAGCAATGGTTTCCCTGGGTCTTTGCTCTTTCACACTCATCTTGGAATTGTTCTACCTGCTATAAAATCAGTACTTTTTAATATTCTGGATTTGAGGTCCTGTAGAAATCTGCCAGTTACTAAACAGGTACCTTTGAAAATCTCACCAATGTGAGACACTGCATAGTGTATATGAACTCATGAACTCCATTTTTTTCTTTCAGGACAATGAGCTGACAAAGATGAATTTTCTGGTTTGGAGGTAAAGTCCAGGGACACCACATTGTTAGGGATGGAATTTTATTGGCAAAAAACTTTTCTTGATAAATCAAGGATTTCCGACAAACTTTCTCCATATTCAAGCTTATCAAAGCTGTACATGATGGTGAAGTATTGTTTTAACTTTCCTGGCCACTGATCAAAAGAGATGTGTTGTGGAAGCACTATCTTCAGCCTGGAAAGTCCCAAAGTGAGTAGCCTGCTGATGGAAATAGGCTAAACACAAAAAACAGGATCTATATTTACATATCAGTTTCAGGACTGAGTTATAACACTTACTGACATTCAGTTTTTCCCTTGAGCAATGAGAACTGCTGGAAGATCTGAGCTACGTTGTTCTTGTTTTTACTCCAAAAATGAATAGCCTATTCCAAAACCACTATTCTGCTTGGTAAGAAACTTTCCCTCTGTAAGAAACCAGAAGGCAAACATATGAAAATAAATTAAGATTTTAACATTCTTTATGTCTTCTGACAGCTAAAAGCAAAATAAATCATTCTTTCACTGTAGTGATACCAGAAAATGTAGTGTTGTGATGGTTCAGGTTTCAGAACACACTACACATGATGTACTGCACATCCTTTACATCTAGAACCTGACTGAGATAAAAGATGAGGATTAAATTTATCTATGCATGGATGTAGTGAACATCTGCCAAAATATATCTAGTTATTTTAATTCTCCTGTTCAACAAAGCTGACCATCTGCTCTGTCATCAGCAAAGATCTTGTTCTGAGAGCTAAATCAAAAGATCACCTGTCTTGTGTACCTTGTTCTCACTTAACAGAAACAACATTTTAATGGTATCCATCTGTAGGAGTTATGGTGACCTGCAGCAGGTACATACTCATTGAGTCAAAATTAGCAGCTGGAGCTGTAGAAAGCAGAATGTCAGTTTAAATGTTTAGGCTCTATCAGTGACTGAAAGGCACCATATTAGATGTACTGCTTAAAAGAGGCATTCTGTATAACTGTAATACAGAAATTTCAGACACCTATAAAAGCCAATGACACAGAAATTAAAATATATACACATTTCTTAAGGTGATACTAAAATCTGCAATGAAATCACTGAACTCTTATCTTTATATTTCTGGGTACACAATAATGCAGAAATGTTCTATCATTGCATAAATATGAAGTGTAATACAATCATACAACAAATTGACAACGTAGTTTTTCATAGGAGACACTGAGTTTTTAATGTTCTGTTTTTAATATAATTTCTCAAACTGCAGAAGAGCACATCCCATTTTATGAGGGGAAGCAAGAGGCAGATGTTAGAACCTTGACTCTACTTCAGTGCTCAATAAGAGAAAAATATTAGAAAACAGGATATTAGCAGATCATTTGACCTAGTTAATGTGTTTCTGTATTGCTTGCACAGCCATCACTGGCCTGGCAGAATTTTATTGTCTTAGTTTTAACAATAAGAATGTGGGAGGTTTGCAGGGTTGTAAAGACTTCAACAAAGCGTTAACTTTCCCAAAGAGGGAAATCTCCCAGAAGCAGGGATCTCTGGGGGCTGGCTCCCCTGGCTCAGGCTGCCAGAGAGCTGCTCCAGGGAGAAACCCCCACATGTCTGTTCCTGCAGCCCTGGCCAGCTGACCTGGGCCTCCAAACCTCATCAACACTTCCAATGGTTTGCTACAGTTGCCAAAACTCGAAGTTTTCCCTAATTGAGGCTGCATTGTTGATGCTTAGCATTTAGCAAAAGGCACTATTTATGCTTTGTGCTTATTTGCAGTTCAGCAGAAATCTTTTGTCTAGCATTGGAGTGAACTTGTTTCTGGGTGCTGGGTATAGTACTGTCAGCAAAAATTACATTACTTCATCATTTCCTATCAATACCAATTAGTGGCTATTTTCCAGAACAGTCCAATTTAGTAGAAGCTAAGCTATTAGCATTATTAGTATTTACATTACCCCGATGATCATGATTCAGCGTCTTTAATTAGGCACATCAGTATGTCTGTGTAACAGTGCATTTCTGTAGACAGTCTTTTTAATTTTATTTTTTTGTTAGAGACTCATTACTGACACATTGTGTTCCCAGAAACATGTAGCAATTGGGCCTTATCTTTGAATTACACATGATCTTTTTGCAATACTTTTTAATTGAAAAATCATAGGATGGCATTCAAGGAGTAGAGATGATTTGAAATTAAAAAGAAAAATCAATGCTTCTCTTCACTACACAGCTTCATAGCAGCTGGGATTTCCCAGGCTCAGCCTGTGTCCCTCAGCCTCCTGTCACTGCAGTTTAACTTCTGGGCTGGGCAAATTGGGAGAAAAAGGCCTCTGATATTTCATATAAACTTGGTGCATTTTTTCCTCTATAGAGAGTGGCCTGTTTCAATATGTCAGATGTTCAAATAGATGACATCAGAATACTATCTCTGAACAATGCACTTTCCTCTGTGCTAAAGTTGTTCGGGTAGTGGTAAAAAGTAATTCCGAAGGTTGATACTAAGTATAATTGAATGCATTCAGGGCACAACTGCAAATCTCTTGAAAATGTCATAAACTGTGCAAAGCTACTTCCTTAGTGACAGCTTGTTGAGCATAAAAATGGAATCTGAAGAGCCTAAGCTATTTATTTCAATTCAGCGAGATACTCAGCAAAGCTTACAACTCTGCTACACTCTGTACAAATGCAGGATCTCTTACACACACAGATGATGTCATCTATATCATAAATAGAGATCCAACAGTGCCTTTTTGTGTATCTCTGTGTTTATGCAATATAATCACACCAGTACCTAGAGAAAGAATGTATTTGCTTTGCCCAATTTAAATACTTTCAAAATCAAACAGCAACAGAATTTTGGTTTCATGCACTCTTTATCTCTGGCTTAGTGCATATTGTTTCAAAAGTAAACAGCAGCATGGTTGAAAATAGCAAAATTGTGCCCATGATTTCAATGGCAGCGTGGACAGTTTCTCTAAAATCTTTAAATATTTGTTTCAGAAAATTTGTACATTCACACTTATTAACACTTTGGAAAGTCCTCAGTTTTGCTGATACAAGCATTTCTGGATTTGTGTAGTATGGCTGCAAGCTAAAAACCCGCAAAGTATGTAGAGAATGTAAAAAATATGTTAAAGAATATTACATAGCTGTGAAGAAAATAGTTTTTCAATTACATGACACCAGGAATTGTGTTTTCCTGATGTTTTTGAGAGGAGAATGCCTTTTATTTTTCAAGAATGGTAGAAAAATGCATGGAGCCATGGCCTGAAGAGTTGTTGCCAAGGTGCTCTACAGCACTACGTTCCTAAAAGTCCAAAGTAATTTTAATTAGTAGCAGCACAAATGTATTTTGAACAGCTGAGGAAGTAATTATTTCATTCTGTATGTGACTGCCTTGAAATGAGACACCAAACAGACCTGTCAGTTCTCCTCCTTTCTTTATGAGACTCTTCCACATGAAAAGAGAGGAAAATCATCTGTTCTCTTTTCCTTCTTCCAAATCTGAAGTCACCACAGTAAATATTTCAAGTGGCCACATAGAACCAGAATGTATTTCTGCAAAATAGTGAAGGGAGAAGGACAGACATCAGGTTTCCTTTAAAAAAAAACAACATAAAGACAAGTTTGAAAAAGAACTGCCATTTCTGAGAAACAGGAGGAGTAGGAAGAGGCTGAAGATGCTTTACTGTGAAAAGGGTGTTGGGCTGCAGTAAAAAGTTCCCCAGTATTCCCTCATGTGTTAGGAGAAGGGTGAATTAAAATTCCATCTCACTGCAAAACCATACAAGCATCTTTAAAGATGTCCTAATCTCAGTTAGAACTAAATAAAAAATAGGACTCAGTATTTCAAACATTTTAAGGGAAATATGCATAAACAAAACAAGTTAACTGTATCTTGTCAGTCTCAGTGCTATTTTTTTTCCTATAATGATATCTATTTGATCTCAATGAAAATTCTGGATGCACAAGAAATGTGAGATTGCACCATTAATTTTCCCAGGAATACAAGCTTATTTGCTAATTCACATTCCTAAAAAGTTATTTGCAGAAATTGAGCATAAAGTGATCTATAAATATTTCATTTAATTTCCAGCTAAAGGCCTAAGGGATATCCTGGAAGCATAAGGAATGAAAAAAAAAGGCAGCACATAGATGTAGATGTATGAGATGNATATATATATATATATATATATATATATACACACACACATATACACAATTGTATGCTACTCGATTTTACACTAGTCAGACCACTTGTTTCCTAATATTTTCAGGGCAGACAGATGCATTGAAACAAGGTTATTTACACCTGCAATTATTATGGGTTAACTAACAAATTTTATAAGTAAAATTTTATAAGGTAAATTTTACAAGTGTGTTAGTATCAGATCATTTGAGGCCAAAATTCTGCTGAATTGTGTAGGACTAGAAAAATCTTGTTACTAGTTTTTTGTGTCTACCTAGATAAGAAAGAGGAAGGGAAAAATGAAAGTGCACTTAATTTTATGGCAGTTGATTTAATTCTACACTGCAGCGCTACACTGATATGCAGCATACACTTAGTTTCTTTCTATTGATAGGAAATATTGTCAGGGGAAAGAAAAGGTGTTTTTAAAGGCGATTAAAGAGCAATGAACTATAGTATGAAAATGTAAATTTTATCTTAATGATAAAAAGAAATTTGCCCATAAAGTCCATTAGGCTGTAGAGTAGCACTTCAAAAGAAGTCATGGATGGATCAACGAAGTCATGTTCAAAGCAGACCAGATAAAACATTTAAGAGTTTTGTTGAGAGGACCATCCTGTAATTATAGTGCAACTGAAATGACCCCAATGGTCTCATCCTTCTGATCTCTAAGTGTGGGATAAACAGAACATGGCATTTGAGTGTGAAGATCAAATGAACAGAAAGCCACCTGTGTCTCTAGAAGATGAGTATTTTTAGCAGACATGTAAAAGGGCAATTGTATTTCATGCATAACAAATAGGAAGATAGTGAATCATGGCTGAATTATGGGATGTTTCCTTCTATTAGAAAAAAATCCACAGCCCTCCACAGTGAAGTTACATCCGTTCTCCAGTTTCTCAGCCTTGTAAATATGTTAAGACAAACTCTGTCCAGTCTCATGTGAGGTGAAAAAATTACTTGGCTGGTTGTACAATGAGGTTTTGAAGCCCACATAGTGATACAAGGAATATCAGCAGAGATAACATGTGGTTTTCCTCCTGAAGAGTTATAGAAAACATTTTCCCACAATGTAGAAAAAGCAGGAAAATGGGGTTTTATTTCAGATATTTTGGTTTCTGTTTTGGCATGTGTAGGGTTTTTTTTTTGTTTTTTTTTTGCAGAACTGCCACATTTGCTCCCCTTGGCAAGAATTGGGGTATTTATGTAGAGACAACAACGTAATTTATGGTATCAAGGCTGGCAATGAATGTGATAGCTATTGTATGTAAAAGATGGCTAACTTTAAACATTTGTAGGAGAGATACTGAAATGGATTCCAAAGAACAGCAGAAAACTAGATCCAAATACATTGCTCATATTTTTCTGACACATTTCCTTCTCTCTTTGTATCATCTGAGCTCTCTTATCAAGAGATTTTAACATCCCATTCTTCTTATATAGCTTACAAGCCTGATACTAAAATATGGCAATCTATTTATTTGTCAACACAAGGTCATTACTTCTATCACAAAGTGAATAGACAATTTGTTGACAGGTTAAAGTCATAAAGTTTTATCACCATAAAGTTCTATCATTCACAGCTGCTCTAAGATATAATTTCTTCTCCCAGTTAAAGTATGCATGTCCTACTTACAAGACACAAACCTAGTGCTTGTTGAACTACGAGTTTTAGTCCTACTTTTGCCATTTCAGTCAAAAGCCTTCCTTCCAAAGCCTTTCTTCCAATTGAAATGAAAAATAAAATATTATGGAGTTTTACTATGACATCACACTTTATTTTTTTTGGGGGGGAGGGGGAGGAAGGGAGCCCCANCCCCCCCCCCCCAAAACAAAAACAACACAGTCACATAAATTTTGGAATGATAGAAAAGTATAATGCAGTTAATTAAGCTGGCTACTTCTCAGTCTTGTTGGCTGGATAATGCAATCTAATTATTAGTTTAGGACCAAGAAATACCAAACATTCCTCATTCTCTGACAAACATTTGGTATTTCCATTTTGAACTCAGAAGTACCACAGCACAGCTCACACTTTACTGTGCTCCTACGGGGTGTAAGTCCCTTTCTTAATCCTACACTAAATGCTCTGGCTATTTATCCCCACCCTAAGTGCTTTAGTGAGCCAACTGGGTGAAAATCCAAGCACGCACTCTCACTCTGACTCCAGCGACTGGAGATAATTCACTGCTATCATCTCAAACAGTGTTATCAGCATTCATTCTTACAAGCATTCTGATTTAACATTAAGGCAAAATTAAAATTGCCACAGCATTAAACACTTGCAAAGGAAATATCTGTGTGCTGTTCAAAATTGTGCAATGAGACTAATACACTAAGACTGTTAAAAACACAGATTGCAGATAAACACACGATCAGCAATTTAAAAGTTAGTGTTGTGTGTTGAGTTTTTCATTTGTTTCCCCTTAAAAGAAAATAACTTGAACAAAATTTTTACAGTCTCCATAAAAGAGACAATAAAGAGACCATAGATTGTTAGTTTCCCTTTACAGAACTCCTTCTTCTCTTAGAAAAGTAGCAGGGATTCAGGGAGATAATAAGATGACACACAGGCATGCAGGGCTGAACAAAAGTTTCTATATTTGCTGCTGCACTTAGCTGAGAAAATAAATTCCCATGAATAATTCAGTAAACAACTTTCTGGTCCACTCATAGACAGTACACTGGGAGTTCATGGTTTTTCTAATCTGTTTATTTCCCCTTATATGACAAATACACAATTTTAACTCTGTGGATTAAGCCCACTAGAAGGACAAATTATCAAATCATAGTTTCTTTTTTCTGTTTAGATGAATGTGAAAGTGTTTACTGCCTGAATGTCTCTCTCTCTCTGCATATATATAATCTTACTTAAAAATGAGCAGTGAGCAGTTGCATATACAAGCAGCTATTCACTTTGCTATATTGTGCAGCACTTCTATTAAATTCTGATCCCTATTATGCTGAAAGCCCCACTTGGAGACAGAACTCTAGTGGGAAAAACCCCCAAAATGAAAAAGAAAAAAAAAATGGAGAATGAGAAAAATAAAAATAAATAAAGAGTGAAAAAATGAAAAAAAAAGAGAACATAATTGTAAATTTCCAATACATTTACAGATTCAGAGATTAATTACCAGCTAAATTCACTGTTTGGCCAACGAAAGTGAGCATTATTTCTAACAGAAAATGCATTTTGCCACAAAATTCTAAAATTTTACAATTCAGCAGATCTGTTGTGCCATCCTTTGTGCCCCAGCACTTACCTTAAATTTAATACATTTCATAACATAACTTCAATTTTTCATTGATTACTGGTACAAAAAAATTAAGGCCTTAGTGTCATCACTTCACATGAAGAGTAGCAATAGAAATTATAAAAATAAACATTTCCTAGTACTAACATTTTTTTAAAAACTTAGAGATCAGCAGTAATGTTGACTGTCACTCTGGGTTTAGTGAATTATCTGAAACACCTGGTGTTGCTGTGGATGACACGGTTGCTTCCGCATCATCTTTATGCTCAAATTATAAAGCAATGTGCCAAAATCCTGAAATTTAAGGAAAAAACCCCAAGGTCTGAATGCAAGTTAGGTCCTTTCAAAGCAGTGAACATTTGGCCCACAAAGTTTTGCTTATGCCTGAAGAAAGTGTCTCATGATTTCTTTTTCTCCATGTGCTATTTAATGCCACTGTGAAATGCAGAGCTACATGAACCTACATTAAGCAAAACATTCATTGTGCTCCAAAATCCTTGGAAAGTGGATCCAGATATGTTCACAGGCATAGACAAATCTTCTCCATATTCAGCCTGTTGATTTATGGACACCTCAGTGTGTGTCATTTCAGATCAGTGTGTGTCACTTCAAACATTTGCCACAAAAGCTGTGGGGCTTGGGGGTGGATTTGCTATTTGAAGTGTGAACTGATTATTCCATTTGGGAGTGGGCAATGTCTGAATAATAGAGTATGGAATCCTAGTTTCTGAGGGGTAGAGCTGAATGCAGGGCTTAAGACAGTTCCTATCAATTTCAGAGGGGCCTGAGGACTCCCTGACCTGCCCCTGTGGGCAAATAACAGGTTTGTAAAGGCTATGAATGCCCTGCCACAGGAGTCCCCAGCTCTTTGGCACTCTCCAGCAGATACAGGGCTGAGTGGATGGATCCAGGAGGTGCTGGCCGCAGCCAGAGAGGGAGACAGATGGAGGTCCAGTGCTGGGCCAGAGACACTTCCCACGCCATGACTGCCCTGACAGACACTTGGAGCCCTAGGCCACACTGAGAGCCAAAATCCACCCCCAACACCACAGAAAGGAAACAGCCCTTAAAAGTACACCCTGACCTTAAATTGAGCAACCTCCTTCCATTTTTCCCTCCAGAATGGGATGCAGTCAGCACTTTTGGCCTAGCAGAGATTCTGACTTAAAGCAAGGCCTGCACACCCGCTTTTACCTCAGCGTTTTCTCACAGCTGGCATACAAGGGATTTGGGAAAGCTGCCAAACCTGTGCTCTGTTTGCATAATTCTTGGAGATATTAGAGAATAAGGGAGCCCAACACACCAGAGGCAGGAATTTGCCCTGCCTCAGCTGGTGGCACAAGGTGGAAGCAATGCCTGGATACACAGTGTGTTCTCAGGCACCTTCGGCACCTGCACAGGGACCGGTTGCTTGTCTCAGACCACCGGGACAAACAATGCAGGAGGTTTTGCTTTGTCCAAGACACAAGCTGATTGTGAACCATGTAACATGCTGCTTTCACTGATGCCACAGGCTGGGATAACCGATTGCCACGGCTCAGCTTCCTTGAGTGACCCAGACCTCAGGCTTGGTTTGTCTAAGGAAGGGATAAACTCTCTATATAGGCACTGCTCGTAGCTGATAGCCCACAAGGTGGCTGCTCTGGGATACAAGTGTGTGTGTGTATGGATTGGCCCTAGAAATACTGCATTTTAGCTTAGCCAGGTGCTGGCTTGGATTCTTTTTTTTTTCCTCCAGTGTTTTTGTTACATGGGAACTGGAGTGCTGCACTGCCTTAAAACATACCAGTGCATTGCCACTATTTATGAGGGGATAAAGTTTCATCTAATTCATTAAGGGAAAAACATTGCTCTTCAATTTGAATGCCATTTATTATTCAGTAGAGAGTCACTCATGCTCAAAAACAAGGATATAGCAGCGGGGAAAGGGTAATACAAAGACCAAACAGAGGAGGACATTTCTCCTGAATTATAATTTGGCTTCAACATGAATTGCAATAAACGGATCTTCAACATCTGTATTAATCTGGAAATTAGCCATTCCATCACCAGAAACAAACACCTGCTTTCCAGTACATTTGTTGTTCTCCTTTTGTCCAGAAATAACATCGCAGTAGGTACCAGCAGGCAGTCCAGTTTGCACATAGACATTCATATTCCTATGAGGAAACAAACACTATTTATACAAAGTTTTTAAAACAGGTATTTCAAATTGTGTAAGATTTTGGAAGCTGATCTTACTCCCTTATTTGAAGGGCATTGTAAAGCATAAGCTTTCTGATCCTACCCCTCCTACATTCCCATTTTAGCACCCGGGACCCAGTACAGACGCAAATAATTCACGTTGCATGGCTGATGAAGAATGCTATTGTTCTCCCTAGGGACAGTATTTCTGCCACTGACTTACCAGTCATCATTATTAAAGATGATGAAGCCTTTATTGCCACGGCCAAAAGCCACTTGATTGCTGCCATTGTCCCACCAGTTGGAGAAAGGCTCACCATCCACCACATTACGGAAGATAACCATGTTCCTGAAAACACAAGGTCTGTCACTGAACCTGCAACAGCTCTAAAGCCACACGCAGCACAAAGCAGGAGCAACTGCTTTTCCTGCTTCTTTCTCCCCAGTGCCCTACTTGATTTGACGCCAGCGATGTTCACAAACCCAGTCATTGCCACAGGTCGTGTCTGCGTTGATTGTAACAGGCTTTATGGAGCCGTCTGCATTACTTGGGGGTCCAACCCAGTCATTGATGTCCTGTCATTGGAAAAAGACAGGTTTACATTGCCTGACTGAAAGTGCAGAGAGCCCCTCTGGACAGCAAAGCTCGAGGGAGCATCAAACTTTCACTGGCTACCTCCAGCATGGGATGGAACAGGGAAATCACTTGACAAACTGAAATGCACGGGACTTCTTCTCTGGCCCGGTTCCGATCTGTAATCCCCATGGATGGATCTCCAGCATTAGTAACTCACCCTTCCATTTTCAAAGTATCTTGGCCAGCGAAAACTTGACATCACACGTGTGAACCCATACGGATGGGCAAGCATGAAACCAGACGCCATTTTATAGAGCCTGTTTGTTGGACAAACAAGGAATCAGACATGGAAGGACAAACCTGCCAGAGAACACACAGACAAACAAGCAAAACCAAGAAGCATCACCCACACAAGAACAATCCCTTACCTGGAATCCCAGAAGGTTAGAATAGAAGATCCACCGGCCCCGTGGCCTCTCTGGTTGTCGTGATTATCCACAAAGACCAGGGCTCTGTCGGAAGGCACAAAGCCCCAGCCCTCTCCCCAGTTCCTAAACAAAAACACAGACTTGAAGCTACCCTGTCAATGGGTG
>VZDJ01001247.1:6554745-6664210 GCA_008694505.1 Cyanoderma ruficeps
GTGCTGCAGCAGGGACACCTGGAAGCACCAGTGGCTGTTGATGAGGCCGTGGTGGAGCACCTGAAATCGTGTGGCCGTGGGTAAACCCACAGCAGAGCAGGAACACCCTGCAGGGCCTGCAGCCAGGGGCAAGGCCGTGTGGGGCAGGTTGGATTTCTGAGGGGACAGTGGCTGTGGGTGAGGCTGGAGCAGGTCTGTTCCTGAGGGCATGAGACCCATGGACAGGGCTGTGCTGGAAAAGCTGCCCCCCAGAGCCACTGTGGCTGTGGATACATCCATGCAGCAGCAGGCGTCCCCCTGAAGAGCCTGTGGCTCACAGAAATGGCTGCACTTGGGGCAGGTACAACCCTGAGGGACTGCAGTCTCTCGGTAAATCCAAACCAGAGCAGGATTGTATGTTATAAGGATTACCATAGCAGGAGTCACCCAAACCAATGAAAGACAAGCCTTACAAGAAGCAGTGCAAGTGCAGAAACATTATGATATATTGTTGCAAAGTGGCTGAAGGGAGAGCTTGAGAAAGAACTGCTACATATTCTAAGGACAAAAAGCAGTAAGTTGTGTATCAAGGGCATCACCTTGCTCTGCTGTCAGTTTTCCAAGAGAGCTCCTTATCATGATCAGACAAGTTTATAAGCTATAAAAATGAGCTCACAGGGTGAGCTGAGTACACTGGGCTCAGTTCAGAAGCAAAATTCTGCACATAGGTTCTTGATCCCTCAGTACTTAGAATGTTTTGCGCCACCCATACCTATGGTCACTACTTCATTCACTTGTCAAGTGATTAAGTACAGGTTTTGTGAGGCACTACACCATTTGATTTTACTGTAGAGATAACAGAACATGCCAAAAAAAAAAAAAGGAAATATTTGAAAATTTGCCTGGGGCAGTTACCTGATATATATCACCATAGTTTTCAATGTCTCCACTTCCAGAGTGACATTTGCCATCATTGAAATCCCAGCCAGAGTATGGTACAGCTGGGAAATCTCTGTTTCCGGCATTAAAATGGCTTCCACAGGTAGAATGTGTGCCTGAGCCACCTCCAGCCCCACACATGTGGTTGACAACAGCATCCACATAGATATGAACCTGGAAAAGCAAACCGTGCATTTCAGTATGTTTTGTAGCAAATGTGAAGTCACAGCCAGGGCATTACCATATCACTATTAAGTTGATTTTAAATTGACTAAATCCCTTTCAGTTTCTTCTTAGTTTACACCCCTTCTGAGGACAGCAGCACCTTCCCTCAGCTGATACAGCACTACTTGCTGTATCAGACACAGATTATCAAAGCACTTACTCCAACATTGTTGCATCTGGTCACCATGTCTCTGAATTCCTCTTCATTTCCTGATCGAGTGCAGAGCTTGTAGCTAATGGGCTGGTATCTTTCCCACCAGGGTCTGTTTGGGTTAGTAATGACAATGTTTTCATTTGGAGGTGAAACCTGCAGGTGAAAATAGGTACTCTGATGAGAAATCAAACGGTTTTATTTCAACATTTTAAGGGCAAAATCTCCAGTCAGGACTTCTGCCCTCAGAGGTAATACAGTACTCAACCCAATCTCTCTCCCACAGCAGAAGCTCAGGTCTGTGAGATGTCTGTTTCATACACTGGCAAGAAAGACATTTTGGGTTGTTCCTGTGACTTGCCCAGATTCAGCATGGGCCTGCTTTCAAGTACATGTGCATGCAAGGGCTGAAGCCACAGGAATTATTTTTACTTGTAATAGTGACAGCCTTAGGAATGCCAAGCCTCACTGCTCCCACACTTCCTTTAGAACAAGGTAAAGACCTTTACCCTCTACTTAGCTTTCAGGGAAAGCCTTTCAGAGGAAAGCAAACCCCTTGGTAATGATTCTGCTAGAGACACACCATCATTCATTGGTCCTGCAGGGTTAGGGTTGCTTCTAAAAGCAGTTACTGCTTTCAACCCTTCCTCCTCAGCAGCAAAGTTACTTGAAGATGACTGTGTCCAACTCAGGCATTTTGATTTATTAATAAAATATTACAATGCCATTTTTCTACTACTCACAGGAAACAACTCACCTGAACTCCTCCAAATCCATTAGGAGCTAAGTAGCGTTCACACTCCAGAGCAATATCCTGCCAGCGCCATTCAAAGAGGTGCACAATAGAGGTTCTCTTAGGGAGAGTGTTGGGGTTGTACTGCCCCCAACAAAGCCCTACAGCTGCGAGGAGGAAGAGGAGGACTTGCATGGTGCCTTTAGTGTAAGGCTGTGTGGTCTCTTCACTGGCTATTTATGTGCCTGCAAGATGACAAAGTTCCTGCAGCAGGTGTCGAAATTCACATTGATCAATGCGATCAGTTATTATTTAGATAGCTAGCTCAGTATCATTCCTTTGGTTTGTTTTTTCTCCTGATTACCCAACACCTGAAGATAAAATAACTTTTCACAATGATTATATGCCAACATAAACCAAGTGGTCCATGAGCAGTGCATCCAAATCCAGAACTGCACTCTTTCCAATCACACAAAGATACTTTATCAAAAGTATTCCAAACCATAACACACAGACCCTCAAAGGGGTTTCTAGAAGGTAAAAGGAGTGGGAGGTGGCTGAAAGATGACTGGAAATCTAACAGCCTTAGGAGAATGAATGAGTTTGCCATCATTCAGAGGTGTCTTGCTCCCAGGATTAGACTGAGTTCAGACCAGAGTATGAACAACTGTTGCAGTTTGACACTGGCCCAAAGCCAGGCACCATGAGGAAGCCAGGCTCCCTCACCCTCCCCTGCTACAGCTGGGCAGTGGAAAGGGAAAAAAAATTAACAAAAGGCTCATGAGTGACCAGGACAAAACATTTCAAGGGCCAAAAGGTTCAACTTAAGGTTGCAAAGTGAGTTCATTACTAACAGAATCAGAGGAGGATAATGAGAAGTAAAATAAGCCCCAAAAACACCTTTTCCTCCCCAGTCTCTCCCTCCTTCCCACAGACAGCACAGGGAGACAGGGCAGGGGGGTTTTTGGTACGTTCATAACTGACATTTTCTTCTGCTGTTCTGGAAGAGGAGTCCTTCCCCTGTGAGACTGTGGTGTCCCTCCTAGGGGAGACAGTTCTCTGTGAACTGGTCTGGTTTGGCTCCACTCCCACGAGCAGCAGCCAAACCGCACCTGCTGCAGTGGGAGTCCCTCCCAGGCACACAGCCCTCCCAAACCTGCTGTGCCATGGGTCACTCTTACATAGGGTGCAGTCCTCCAAGGACAGGCTGCTCCAGCCTGGAAGCAGGGCCTCTCCCTCCTCTGGGTCTCCCATGGGATCACAGCCTCCTACAGGCCTCCACCCGCTCCAGCATGGGCTGCAGGGGAAACTGCATCCCCCATGGATCCCTACTGGCTGTGGGTGGATCCCTGCAACCACCATGGATCCCCATGGGCTGTGGGTGGATCCCCATGAGCTGCAGATGGATCTCGGCATCCCCCATGGATC
The DNA here is from genome assembly GCA_008694505.1 of Cyanoderma ruficeps. Classification (NCBI taxonomy): domain Eukaryota; kingdom Metazoa; phylum Chordata; class Aves; order Passeriformes; family Timaliidae; genus Cyanoderma; species Cyanoderma ruficeps. The sequence continues at coordinate 6,558,201 of VZDJ01001247.1, forward strand.
GCCATGGGCTGCAGGGGCAGAGCTGCTTCACCATGGTCTCACCATGGCCTGCAGAGGAATCGCAGCTCCGGGGCCTGCAGCACCTCCTGCCCCTCCTTCTGCACTGACCTTGGTGTCTTCAGGCTGTTTCCCTCACATGTTCTCACCTCCTCTTTTCTGTCTAGAAGAAAAACCATGTGACTTTGTTTTGATTTTCTTCTTAAATATGTCAGCACAGAGGCAATACCAACCTCTCTCACTGGCCCAGTTTTGGCCAGCAGCATGTCCACCTTCAGAGCCATCAGCCATTGGCTCTGCTGGACATGGTGGAAGCTTCCAGCAGCTGCCCACAGGAGCCACCTCTGTGGTCCTCCAGCTACCAAAAACCAGACAATGCAAAACCAATACAACTGCAATATTTAATCAGTAACAGATTTATCACATGAGAAGTTGTGAGTCTTCACCAGGTGAATCCCACTGGCAACTAGGAACTTTCTCATACCTAATGTTTCTCTGGTGTCATTTCCCAGTCCCTGCTAAGAAATGCTAGTAGTTTTCTTCACACTTCTCTTCGTGCAGAGCAGCTGCATGCATCTCTCCAGAAGAAATTTGCATAAGGTTTCATCTCATTTTAAGTGATCAATGATTCATGTGAGTCAAGGAACAAACCCCAAAATCAGACGTAAATGATAGTGCAGAAGAAACTTAGCTGCCTGACATATAACTGAATTTGAAAGCTATAGCTGTTATCCAAGTCCTTTCTTGCATTTTCTACAATTTCTTCCTTAAAAGAAAAGACTTTTGACTTTTCTTCATGAAATGATTTCAGGTCTTAATTTGGAACTGACTTATAAGATCAATGTCTCAGTGACAATCCTCCATGAATAAACTTGAGTCATACTAACAATAAAACAATACTCCAAGAGAATACAGACTTGAAAATCTCTGGCATTTGATGAATACCTGTGAGGAAAAAAAAAAGTTCCAAAAAAATGTCACAGTTACTCCAGGTGAAAAGAAATATCAGCACAGTTCTTACCTGAACTGCTTCTGGTGTGTTCTTTCTGAAACCAGCCATGCCAGCGTCACATGCATCCTTCTCTTGCCCAGATTTGGTCTTCAAGGACAAAACACACAAGCAGGTCCCGCTCTTTCACCTGTTCATTTTCATATCAAGACCTAATTAAAGGCCTCTTTTTCCACTACTGCAATGAAATAGTAAGTTACTGCAAATGACCTTGCCTACTCACTAACAGCAAGGAACCAGTGAGTAATCGTACCTTGTGATTATCAATTCAGTGAAAACAAACTCCCTCATCCTTCAATATTACTAAAAACAACCAAATGTGCCTGAGCTTAATTTTTACATCACCATTCCCTGTGGAACACCACTGAAGTGACAGAATGTCACTGCATGACTCTTAGTTTCCAGTGGCATGTATTTTCCAGTGAAAAATACGCTGCTGTCAGCCCAGAACAGGATGGACCCATCCTCAATAACCTGATCCAATGGATGGCAAAGGCACTGGCAAAGGGGACTGGGAACCCTCCCATGACAGCTCTGCAGGCTGTGACGGTTCAAGCAGGTTGCAAAAAAATGCTGATTTAAAATTCAGCACAAAGAGCTCACAGGTGGCCTTTATTTCAGATAAACAACTGTGCCACCTGACTGCATCAGCTCAGAGTGTTAGCTAAAAGGATGTGAAGGCTCCTTGGTTTAGCCACACCAGCATGGGGAGGAGTATACACACAGCTCACTCAGCATGAAGGATTATACAAAGTTAACAACTAACAGAAGTTTTCTGAAGGTAGCAATGAGCTTTAGCTGGTTTCAACCCACAAATTCCTTTCGGATAACTGGGAGTACCCACCATCCTAAGGGTGAGTGCAGTATAGGCATCAGCAATGGAGATCAAGTCAGTATTGGGGTAACAATGGAAGATGTGTGGTTTTGATTTGTACAGGCACAAGATGACTGTGAACCAGGTAACAGAGAGACTTGACTGATGCCACAGGCTGGAATAACTGACTGGCATGGGCCAGCTTCCTCTGATCCTGGCCCTATGTTTGGTTAGTCACAAAAAGGTAATTTGGATGCCATTTTTCATTCACCAGATAATGTACAGACCAACCGAAAAAACACATTTTCAACTGATATAATATAACTTGATATCAACTTCAATTGTACCATGTTTCAGCACAAAGGGGTCTTCTCTTGGATTTTGGCTAGCCTATCAATTCCCAATCCTGCTTGCCCCTAAAGAGAACTACATTTCCCCTAACGAGAAATACGTATGCACACAGAGCAGCACGATTTTAAATTTAATAACGTCAATCTCCTCCTTCCATTTTTTATTAGTACCTTAACTGAATAAAGTGCACTTACAAATGTACACAGATGTAGAGCACCACTCCCAGAGCTGCACTGGCACCACCAGTTCCCATCTCTCTACAGCACCTGCTCACTATGTCATTAGTATTAGAGCTAACACACTTGGCTCTGTCTCTGTTCATGCAGAACTGAGAGCCAGGACATTCTGCACATCTGTTTGCTGTTCACAAAGATACAGAGGAGAAGGAACAGCACACACACAACACATCTGGTTACAATTTAGCATCAACATGAATGGCAATGAATGGGTCTTTGTCTTCATTCCCAATCAGGAAATTAGCCATGCCATCAGCAGCAACACGAACTTCAACTGCTGTACAGAAGTCACCTTCCTTTTGCCCAGAAATGACATCACAGTAAGTCCCAGCAGGCAGACCGGTCTGCAGAGATACATTCAAGGACCTTTGGAAAAGAGTGAAGTGCAGTAAGCATTATAAGCACTCTAAAACGCTCTTCAAATCATACTGGAGACCTCAGATATTAAGTAATTCTGGAGTTATCCTGTAGTACTTCTCTGGACACTGCCTAATCTATTCCATCACTACATGCTTCAAATTGCTCATCATCACAACCTACTGCTAATTATTACAGCCCTGACATACTCCAGTTCTCTTATCATCTCATTCTTGCATAAAATATTCCAAGACAATTTTTAAAACTGTCACATTTGGAACACATTCCCGAGTTCACAAGTTCCCTCACTTCTATAAATTTAGGCTTTGCTGGCTGACCAGGCCTAGTGACACAGCCAGCTTCAGAAATGGGAAACAGAAAGACCACAGTACAAGGCCTAAACTCCCAAGAGTGAACAGTTGTCTATGGTAGAGTGGAAAATGCCAAGTTTAAATTGTCAACAACTGAGGCATCCCTTAGAATATTCAAGCTAGCAACACCTTGAAAGGTTTCATCATTGACGAGATTTTTAAATTAATATTTAATACATAATAATTTATTTATAATCACAATAAATTAAAATTTACTTCCCTCTTACTCACCAGTCATCATTATTGAAGATGATGAAGCCTTTATTGCCACGGCCAAAAGCCACTTGGTTGCTGCCATTGTCCCACCAGTTGGAGAAAGGCTCACCATCCACCACATTACGGAAGATAACCATGTTCCTGAAAACTCAAGGTCTGTCACTGAACCTGCAACAGCTCTAAAGCCACACGCAGCACAAAGCAGGAGCAACTGCTTTTCCTGCTTCTTTCTCCCCAGTGCCCTACTTGATTTGACGCCAGCGATGTTCACAAACCCAGTCGTTGCCACAGGTCGTGTCCGCGTTGATTGTAACAGGCTTTATGGAGCCGTCGGCATTACTTGGGGGTCCAACCCAATCATTGATGTCCTGTCATTGGAAAAAGACAGGTTTACATTGCCTGACTGAAAATGCAGAGAGCCCCTCTGGACAGGGAAATCACTTGACAAACTGAAATGCACGGGACTTCTTCTCTGGCCCGGTTCCGATCTGTAATCCCCATGGATGGATCTCCAGCATTAGTAACTCACCCTTCCATTTTCAAAGTATCTTGGCCAGCGAAAACTTGACATCACACGTGTGAACCCATACGGATGGGCAAGCATGAAACCAGACGCCATTTTATAGAGCCTGTTTGTTGGACAAACAAGGAATCAGACATGGAAGGACAAACCTGCCAGAGAACACACAGACAAACAAGCAAAACCAAGAAGCATCACCCACACAAGAACAATCCCTTACCTGGAATCCCAGAAGGTTAGAATAGAAGATCCACCGGCCCCGTGGCCTCTCTGGTTGTCGTGATTATCCACAAAGACCAGGGCTCTGTCGGAAGGCACAAAGCCCCAGCCCTCTCCCCAGTTCCTAAACAAAAACACAGACTTGAAGCTACCCTGTCAATGGGTGTATCCACTGAATCCTGGATAGTGGCAGCACCTTCATGCTTACTTTAAGTAGGCCATCTTTTCTCCGTTCCACTTGCGGATCACTGTCCCCAGTTTGGCACCGTATTTGAATTCTGTCACTCGGCCATTTCCAAAGTAGTCACTGCCTTTGATGGGCTCTCCACCCAAATCAATTACCTGGTACAGGAAAAATAGAGCATTTCCTTCTACCCAAAGAAACAAACAAATAAAAGACATTGCTGTAGACATTGGTTCAAGTAAGGAGACAGTACTTGAGCTAATTATTTCATTTGGCTTTCTTGCAAAATTGTGCGTAAGGCTATTTTCTCCTTTTAGCTCAACCCAGCTGCGAACCTCTTTTCCATCTCCATCCTGTGTCTCCTTATCCCAACTGATCACTTACTCATGACTATGGCTTGGGCTGTATTTATTGTATATTTAGTATGGTCACCAATGCAGCTGCTTCCAGCAGCTGGGCTGCATCCTCTCACTTTGGAGCTAGAGAATGTTTCTATTTGTCTAGACTTTGCAGGCAAGATAGTAATTTAATAAAATGTGTGCAGCGAGTTTAGCTTCTGCTGACTGAAACCAACACTTACCTGCTTGTTCCAATTCATTATTCAAACGTAAAACACAAATTTGGAATACCAAGTAATAGCTGTTATGCCATTGGAAAATAAATTTTCAGACCATAATCAACATCTATGTCTTCTGTTGCAATTTATTATCCAGAATTTTAAATTCAAGAAATGAAATCTCTTTTTTAAACCAATACAATTTTTACACTAACTTCAATGTAGTAAATTTCACCTCAATAAAATTTCCAGGTTACCTAATTCCAGAAGGTCCAAAACAAGTGGAGCATTTTGCACACCAATTACCACTTATGGGCAGATTAGATATTTGTAGATTATGGTTGAGGATGGTATTGAGGATGATTTCTGTAGATCTGCTTGGGCTCGGCCCATAAAAAGCATTGCCATGTCTGACCGAGTCTGTACTGGGCCTGCAAGAAATACATCTGTGAATTAAAAACTGAAAAAAATAAAGATTACCTCCTGGTAAATGAAAGGTTTAGTTCCTGCAGGAAACCATCGAGCATTTAGATCTTTCAGCTTGTCTAAGATGGCCTTGACATCCTCAGGCCACATGTGCTTGGCAGCATCGATGCGGAAGCCGGCCACGCCGATGTCAATGAGGTGGTTCAGGTATTCCGCAATCCTGGAGCGCACGTAGTCCTTCCCCAGGGCCAGGTCCAGCAGGCTGACCAGGCGGCAGTCCCGGACCTGTGTGGGAATTCTCAAATCAAACACTTTTCTGTGGGCTCAATATATTCTGAGCCTGAGAATTGCTGAGTCATTCCCAAGGGAAACTTTTCAACAGTTTTCTTTTTCCCAAAACAACCTACAATTACACAATTACTACAATTGTGTAAACAATACTCCTTTCCCTTAACAATAGGTGTTGTTTGCTATTTCTGTTCCTCGGCCAATGGGAGAGGTGTCAGTCCTATGGGCCAATAACGTCCCTTTTAGTGCAGCAAGTTACAAAAGGGCTGAGTGAATTGTAAATAAAGCCCTGATTTCTACTGCCTTCTGACTGGAGTCAAGCATCTTTGTTTCATGTCCTACTGCGACACTTTTCACCTAATAAACTTAGTGTAGTGTTCTACAGACGTTCTGAATGCTCTTTGCCTATAATACGATGCCAAATAAAACCTTCAGAAACCTTTGTTCCCCATGCATATCCTTCCTTTGGAAAGTCATCTACGCAGAAGCCACAATAAAAAATTGCATTTACCCCTCTTTTCTGAAAGAGAGACCAAGGAAAACTTCCAAATTACAATAAAAGGCAAATAATAACTGTCGCTGTAAGACATAAAAGAAAGATGCCAAATCTTTCAGAAGGCAAAGAGCATAGAAAAAGAAGGCTTTCATTGTTTAATTCTTACTGCCTTTTATAAGGTGTTCCGATACAGACTTTAATTGGTGAATAAGAACGACACCTCTCTAATCCCATTGGGTAACTAGAGCAACAGCGAAACACCACCTGGAGAAAGCTTGTTTTGAGAAAGGATAGTTGTTTGCCAAGATTGTCTTGAGAAGAAGCTTTCTTGTGAAATTTTTCCTTGGGAAAAAGTTAGCAGCTGCTAGCAGGCTAAAATCTCTCAGACCCAGAAATATCATATCCACAAATAACTTCTACCTTTTTTTTAACACAGTAAATAGATTTTATGAGCTTTAAATTGTCTTTATTAATTACCTAAGCACATTTGTCTGAATCTGAAATTGAGCCATTGTCTCATGTACAGCTACTTCTTTAGGAAGTGGTTTTCCTGATAGCAACACCAATCTCTGTTATTAATTTGGATGACTTCTCATGGAGCTTTTATAATTCCTTTTCAAAAATGCCTCACTGTAAACGAGAGTAAAGAAATCACAGCACAGGAACAGATGTACATGAAAACTGTAGTTGTAGCTTTACCTGAGATATATCATGATAGTCCTCGATGTTTCCACTTCTAGATTTACATTTATGATCATTAAAGTCCCAGCCAGAATAGGGCACAGCTGGGAAATCTTCAGTCTTTGCATTGAAATAGCTTCCACAAGTAGCATGGTCACCAGCCCCAGCATTAGCTCCACACATATGGTTGATTACTGCATCCACATAAATGTGCACCTAGAGAACAGTGTCCACATAACAATTTAAAAAAGCCACGTCCCACAGCACCACTAATTAATGTTCTCTCTTCCATACCTCCTGCCCTATGCCCCTACTTCTGCTTGCTTGCTTCACCCAACATTTTCTTCAATTTTTTTTATTAGCATACAGCAAGGGTGATAAAACATGCAGCTCAACAGACAGGCATGTAACACTGCGTCCATTTTTTAAAATGGTAGAATCACTGCTTGGCTATATCTTTGCATTGCAAACACCAGGAAGTTTTAAAAGTACTTACTCCAACATTGTTGCACCTGGTCACCATGTCTATAAATTCAGTTTCATTTCCAGATCTTGTGCACAGCTTGTAGCTGACAGGCTGGTATCTCTCCCACCATGGTTGCTGGGGGTCAGTAATGATAACATTTTCATTTGGAGGTGAAATCTGTGAATAAAACAACTACACTTGGTAACAGGATACTGATAATGGTTAATTTGTTTGCCCAGTATTTTTAGAGAAAGAACATAACCCATTTAGATCCTCAGTATCCTCTGCTTACACTGTAGTCGGCTGGAAATAAAAGACTTAGGCCTGGCCTTCAATAGGTAGAAGCACAGTATAATAATTAGGTCCATGAACAGAGCATGCTAATTATCTTTGTGACTGCAAACTTCAATAAGAAGCACGTGAAATTGAAGAACTAGGTCAGCAGAAGAAGGAAGCGACTGCATACCAACTAACGTAACATCGTGCCTTTAAAACTGATCCAAGTTCCCATTTTTGTAATGTTTTAGACGAACACATTCTTGGCCTAATTCTTGTAAGTTTCCAGGTGAGTTATACTTTTTCCTTTTACATACTTTTCAGGATACATTTTAGGCAATAAGCTTTTGCTGCTACCTCCAAGCCTCGGGGCATAACAACCTGATCCAATCACTTCCCAGAAAGATCCCTACAGCCTCTTAGCTGTCACACCTTCCTGACCAGCTCAGCAAGTCATCTGAAAGAAACTTCCTGGGACCTTGCCACAGAATCGATTAAAAAGATAAACAGGTATAGGCCACAGTCTGAGAAATCAGTTTAAAATCCATCTGGTCTGTGTGCCTGGAAAGAAGGTTGCAAAGAAAAGACGATTATTTGAAAATTATGGGAAAGTTCTCACTCAGGCCAGCTTGCAATCTTTTGGGCTGCAAGAAACAGTCAGACTTCACACCAATTTTTCCTGAGGATCTGACAGGCAAACTCAAATACTTTAATAAGAGACTGTACTCCTGCCATGCTACACCACTCAAGTGCCAGTACAGGTTCCACAGGAACATGTCTCTGTTGTTCAGATAGAAATGACTCACACGGGGACACCTTCATCAGAACCTGTGTTCAGTTCACTTCTGCCTGTTCACACCAGATCCCTGCAAAGAAGGGTCTCTCAGTTGTTCACTGTGACATTGTGCTTGACAGAGAGAAACTTGCCAGTTTGGGTGATCACAATTAGCAGCCTTTTGTACTTAATTATGTAAAACCTTCAGCACTTTTTTGTTCTCTTTGGAAGCCCTTTGTTCAGTCATAGCTCCATTTTAGATTTATCTAGCTCTTCAGAGCTTCCCTTGATTTAAATAACATCAAGCACATAAACATAGGTTACTCTTCACAGCAGTAAAAAAAAATTTAGCAAGTGATGTGCAATTCTAATTCATCTAAGTGTAATAGCACAGACTGCAAAACATGCACTTTGGAGCAATGAAATAAATTCATGCTTACTTGATGACAGCTGAAGAATGTATTTGCCAGTATTTACTACTTCCATTACCAATTCTATTTTTCTTGTTCAGTACCTGTCCTTTGACAAACTGAACATTTTCTGCGAAAAACAAATTATCACCTAAGTAGCAATTTTACTACTTACTGATAGGAAGAGACATACCTGAACTCCTCCAAATCCATTAGGAGCTAAGTAGCGTTCACACTCCAGAGCAATATCCTGCCAGCGCCATTCAAAGAGGTGCACAATAGAGGTTCTCTTAGGGAGAGTGTTGGGGTTGTACTGCCCCCAACAAAGCCCTACAAATAACAGCAGAAAATAGACCCCCATCCACTGCTCTGTGATCTGTTGTGCTCTTCTTACTAACTGTCAATGTTCCTGCAAAAGGGTAAAGTACATATTAGAAAATACACATCTAAAGGTAAACACCCATCTCTGGCAACATATTTATTTACTTGTCATTTTGTATGAGAACTGGATTCTAGCTAAACTATATCAAATTCCCATACTAACATTGTTTTCATGCAGTTAAAATTTAGATGTTGCCTAATGCAGGCTGCCTCCAGAATGCAAAAGCTGCGGTTTTATTAGTATAAAGCCAAAAACTACTCCAAAGGGCAAAGGAATACTTACATAGACTGAAATGGACATTTTGTTTCTCAATTTAATGTACATTATTTTATATATCTGTTTATCCTTGACAGGCATCTGTCCTTTCAAAACGGTGTTGCTACAACTTGAACTTATTTGGACAAGACTTTGGAGAGCCAACATATTTCTTACCACGATTTGTTATGAAACCCCATTTATTTTGGAGGTTTAACACATGCAAGTCTGTCATTCACGATATGCATGACATCTCTCATTCAAACAACAGCCCAAAACGTGGAAGATCTCTCAGATACAGAAATGGTTAATTATAGTGACTCAAACCCAGAAATGCTAAATGTCTGATCTTTGCACACGTTTGATTTGTGTGGAGATATTCTCCTTTTAAGAATGTGGGGAATGGCATGAAGATGTGAGAAGTGCTGTGAAGCTCCATAACCAAGAAGTCTCCTTCTGACTGCCCAAGTACAGAGTTCTGCAAAAGGAGCTTTCCAGGGGCTTGAACAATCCCTTCTGATGAGCTAGGCCAGGAACTGCATTTCCCAACTCATATCTTATTTGTATTTACTTAGGAACAAAGACAATAATCCTTATATTAAAATTGCCTCTCCTTTTCTTCACCTAGAAAGATACAACACATAACAAACCAGAAACTGAACAACTATCAGTTTATGTTACTGTATTGAGAACCTCATTTCCCACTCCACGTTTAGAAGCTGATTTAGAGAGTCTGAGCTACAAAGATGTTCTGCAAGAACTTCTACAAACAAATGGCTGAACTAATACTTCCCTTAAATAAAAAATACAGAATCTTGTTACTTTCCTGTATCTATTCTTTATAAAAAGTTATCTTACAGAAACAACACAGAGCAAAGAGATTCCTGTCAGGGGAAACCAAACACCTCCGTCAAGGTTTAAACATGAACACAAGGGCCCTAAAGGTTTGCTACATAAAGGAAACCAGTACTTTTCCTGATTTCACACACACCTGGGAATGCACTGCTGAAAACTCCAACCTGCTGTGATACAGCTACCCAGACATAAGTTTATACAAACTTTATGTGACTTCTACAAAACTGCCCTCATTTCTCCTTCAAGGAAAAGATGATCCATCTCTCTCAGACAGAGGAGCACTATTTGGAGCAAACTTAGGCATAAAATATACCAGCAGTTTATAAGTGCAGAACTTGCCTTCCAAAGCCTACTGCTATCAGCTGCCACAGTTCTTCAAAAGCAGGCAGAGTGATTTAGAATTAAGCATTTGGTATATCTAGCTTGCTTTTCTGCTTGTGAACAAAATAACTTTAATACAATTATTTACTTGTAGATCTTCAGCAAAGTATACAGACTAAGTTTCAGCCACAAGCAGTTGTTCTGCACGCTTCCATTTTCATGAAGGAATGCTTTTTGGCCCTGATAGGAACATTCATTAAGAGAAAATGAGCTAAGAAAATTTGATCTTCTCTGATGAGGGAAGCCATTTATCAGATTAGTGAGTTTTATTTACAGCAGTAAACACACAAAGCAGTAAATTACACAAAGTAGTAATAATAATGTAACTTAACCCAACCAGCTCCAAAGCCTAGTGCTTAAAGACTCGATGTAGATTTTCATTTCTCTTCAACAGGCTTATGGCTGCTCCACCCTCAATACAAGCAATAATAAGAGAATGGGGATGTTGAAATCCTCACTGCACTCTGAAGGCTCTAACTTCAGAATTTTTTTGAAACTTGGAAAAATGCTGAGGCCATGTGGAAGACAGCAACTGCAGAGACCTTGGGAGCGCAGCGTCTCGGAGAGCCCTACAGCTGCCTTGGCCAGCACAGGAGCTCGGGTCACCTTGTCCTCTGCGGGGTTACAGCCCGAGCTGTGGCGCCCAGCCGCCATCCCCAACAAGCCAATAACCGCTCGAACATCTGCGGCACGTCCGACGCTGAGCTGCTGAAGCTGCAGCTGCTAAAGGCTGTCACAGGGAAGCACAACAGTGGCCCTGTCCCTTACAGCAACTCCCCAAAGAACCCCTCCTCGGCAGCCCCGTGTACGGCGCAAGCGAAGCAACCCAGACCCGCCCGCCCCCTCCGAGCCCCCGGCGCGGCGCAGGCCCGCGGAGCGCGGTACGTACGTGCTGGGGCCGCCCCTTCCGCCGCGCCCGCCACCGCCCGCCGCACTGCGAGTCCGCCGCGCCACGGGGACAACGCGCAGCGGGCACAGCTCTCGCAATATGCATTGCCCGCACTTTTTTTTAAGTATTTTTGTCCTTGAGCACAGCACCACCTGGCTGTTATCCTACTTCGGCGGTTTCAAAATTCACTTGTGGGCCTCTGGTCCTGTACGTGTAGCTCAATGTAAGTGTTGGGACATACTACTGTAGAACTGTAGAAGCATTTAAGTTGGAAAAGCCGTCTAGAATTGAACGAACAATGCCACAGTCCCCATGGGAATGTAGCAAGTAAGCTAAGAATAATTCCATTAAATTGGAATTTTAAAGTAGATGGCATTTTAAAGCAATCTGCTAAGCCACTTCATATTGGAAAAAATTGCAAAGATAGACTTACTTTGGTCCAGCCACCAATACTAGCAATTTAGACTGTTTGCAGCTGGAATAATGACAAAATAAATCTTTTATACCAGCCAGCTCCCTCACCATCAATTATCATTTAGTCATTTATGGAATAACTTTTTCTTTAAGTCCACTGGACTAGGATCTCTTGTCTGTTAAATATTACTGCAATGTTTCCCACATGGTTTTAGACAGTTCCACTAACCAGCCCAACATGTAGCAAATCCTACAATGTGACCAGTTACTATCACCCTCAACAGGGCAAGGATCAATCTCTACCAGTTTTAACTGCTACTCTGGTTTTAATGACTTCAGTCTCACCAGTGACAATTTTCAAGTTGCAGATGAACAATGCAAGTTAATTACTGAGGAAGAACAGCACCCAGTTTCACACTACAAATTCAGGCCAATGCACCAGCCCTTCTGCTTCGTATCCAAGACAAGATCTCAAAACCCCAAGAACAAAAGTCAAAACAAAAAGAAGGCAGCCAAATGAAGAGAAGGGAAATAATTTATTAGATTTCACAAGCAATCTAACACACATTTATGATGTAAGTCTTATGATATTTAAAGATATTGTGGAATCTTTGAGATGGTAAAATTTATTCTCTGCCTTAAATACTTTAGAAATGCTACTACGCACAGTTCAAGAGTCCTGATGATTACACTGCTTCTTCCCCAGCTTGGTAACACTTGAAAGAGATGGAACACAAAAGGGACCTGGAACATCACAAAGGCATGTTAAAAGTAAGAACTACCAAAAAATAGCAGTGTTATACTGGCTTTTGACAACTAGATGCTTAGTGTTTTAAAAAGTGCTTAATATCTGTGAAAAATACATCTTAATAAATGAAGGCTGTATTAATTTTCTATTATAGAAAGTTAAACAGTAATGTAGTATGAAACCCACAGGAAACATGTAAGTCACTAACAACACTACCTCAGTGCAGAGAGCAATCTAACAAAACCCAAACAACCAACAAAAGGTAGCAGTGATTAATAGTTGATTATTAGTCCAGCTCCAAATACTTAATTGCAAGATATTGATGATTTCCTTCTTTACTCGAAAAAGACAAAGTAAGGAATGTACAGACTAAATCAACTCCAGACTGTTTCTCATGTACCAAGACCACAGTAATCATCAAATGATCTAAAATACAGGTCAACCCCTTAATATTAAGACTGCTCTGGAATGTATTTTAGCCAATATATTATTATATTAATATGTATTTAAAGAAAAACAAGGTAACTCGGTCAGTGTGAGCTCAGCACAGCTTCAAACAGATCAGCTGGTATGAGCTGTTCCACTAATGAATAGGACCACAAATTAGTAGGGTATCTGAGGAGAAGGAGAAGGCCACCTTTTAAGTCTAAGAACCTTCATTGTGTCTATTCACACAACACACAACTAATTGGTTTCTTTTCTCCCCCCTGAAAATTTTTTTTAAATTATTATTAATTTTTTAAAATTATTAGATTAGCTCAAGTTTAAAACATGTTAACTCCTCCCCACACCTACTCTATATGAAAACTTAAGATGCAGTTGAGTGCTACAGGAAACATTGCACAAAAAAAGGATACAACAAGAAAGGATACACTCTGCATGACAGTATTACTGCAGTATTTACGCAGGAATGTTTCTAAAGAAGAACAGCAGAATGTGGTTTAATTTTACTTGATTCTCAGTATTGCACACACATAACTTTATGTTACCTAGCAAAAAAGCAAATATGCCTCTTTGATAAAAAACAGTTCTAACTCCTTATAAGATTTAATGAGAGCTAATGAGTCCATCAACACTAAACTTCATATTTAAAAGTAAATACACTTTTCTGATAACTTGAACTATTAGGACACCAGCAGATTTTTCCATTTCCTTCAAGTCTTTGCCATTTTACAGACTCGCTTTATTTCCATCATGTTTCCCTTTAATGTCAGCTTTCAAACCACTTCTTCCCTATGAAGAAGCTGGAGGCCTCTCAACATCAATTTCTTCCACATAACTTTTCTCCCAAAAAGTTGTAGTTTAGCTATAGGAAAAAGTCACTTTAGATGAACTTTTTGCCAGTCCATCAATAAAAAAAAACCATTCTGGCCAGCAAGGAGTTCTGCAGTATTTTTACAAACCATATATATTGTTTTGTCAAAAAATAAAACGATTTTTTTGTAGAAATAAAACCAAGAAAAAAACCACAACGCTAGACTCAGGTTTTTATCATGGAATTTTGCACCATAAATCAGCATCCATCGGAATATTCCAGAAAAGCCGTCATGCAGAAATAGGGTTCAGCTTAACCATTACTCGGGAAATGCAACAAATACTTTTAATTAAACCTCATGGATCCTTAGAAACCTGTGTAACTCCATGGCACATTGTTATGATTACAACATATCAACAGTCAAGGAAAGTGAGAAGTTGTGCCCAGGGGCAGAACACCAGAGACATTTGTAAGATGGTAACTCATGGAAGGCTTTCAGGTGCACAATTAAATCTTGTTTAAATATGGTTTGCTCACTCTAGAAAAAGCTTCTGAGTTGACCATCAACATAATAACAAATAAACACCTTGTTATTTTCTTTATGCAATTCAAGTATTTAGCATGTTTAATGAATTCAGAATTAATGTACAAAATTGGTTGAAGACATGGAATTCCTAAAAGAATAAAAGTGCTCTAACTTCATCTATCAAGCTCTTCAATAGCTAAAATGCTCAAATTTTTTTAAGATAAAAAACCTTAGTAATCTTATTAGACACTAGATAATACAAATAGGAGGTTTTTTCTAACAGGAAGAGCCAGAAACAAGACTGAAATATTCTCATAAATACTCAATCCTAAGAGAACACTTTAGCCAAGGCTCTCTTCTCTCTTTTCAATGACCTCTATAGAAGGCGGCCTATAAAAACATGATCTTTGACAAAACATTTTGCAAACCATAAACAATAACAAAAAATAGGAAGTAAGACCAAATAGCGTCTCAGCTACAAGGGAAACAAGCTTAAATCTGATTTTAAAAATCCTTAGACAATGGATAGAATGAAGAACCTAAAATTAGAGTAGCTGTTAAAAATAGAAATACTACCATCACAATAACCACACTGTGAGCTTTACAGCCAGTTTGTAAAAATCAACAACTGTTCACATCCTTTATTTCAAATACAGGTTTTCTTCAGGGTAACAAGGATCAAGGCCCAAAACACACCATGGGTTAAGTGATGTTTCATAAGCACTCAGGCTAAGATTTCAGTTAATTTTGTTTTAAGTAGAGGCATAACCAGAGTGATCTCAACTGTAACCAGAAATTAAGGTCAATGCCCTTTAAATTTGAGCTAGCTCATGTATCAGAAGGTGAAGATTGAGAAATAAATGCTTTTTATTCTTGCACCAGTTACTTCACATGGTCATTTGAGAGATCACTCTGCAGATGTTTGCAGGCCACGAAACCATTCAGGTAAATTAGAGCTGATTTTGCTTGACTTGCTTTTGCATAAATTAAACACTCAGAGTAGGCAGCAGTGAAGTAAAGCTATATGGTAAGAAATAAGCTTAAAAAACAACTTTCTGCTACAAGTCACTTTCTCATCATGTTTAAATAATGCCAAAAATCAAGACCTACACATTCCACAACAAAGGAAGCCTTCATCAATGCAATGTTAAGCAGCACCTTCTGACAGAATAACCTGCACTAATTCAGACAAGTTTAAAGGATGCTGCTACAGCATTAGGAACTCATTTTCTAAAGAGAGCAAAGATCTTTTACAGCTTTACAGCTAGCAGTTTATTGCTGGAACCAGTTTTTTAGGATCACTTTACAGTGGCAGGCAAGGAAAGGAAGGAGTTAAGAGGCAGCACTTTTCAATACCAAAACCCTGGAATATTACTAAAAGGTGAGTGGTCCAATTCCACAAAATTATTCTTCTTATCTTTGCAGATGAAGGATTAGAGGAACTGACAAGTGCCTTACGATATCAGGATTAGGAAAAATTCAGTCTCTGAGGTTTTTAACAAAGAAAAAAAGCAAAGTTTTAAACTTACACCAACTATATACCTTGCATTCTCTTTTTCTGATACAAGCACACATTTAAGAAAATAAATTTGTATGGTACATTTCCACTCCATCATCAGTATTCCTAAATAAGCTGTTAAAGAGAGAGTAAATAAAACCAACCAAATACTAACAAACCCCCCCTGCCCAATACTTTATTTTTACTTTCAGTCAGAGTCCATACCTTGTGCAGTGTTTTACTTTTTTCTTTTCCCTTCATTGGCATCCTGTTTTGGTCTAGCTGAACGAGCAAATTGCTGAGATTCTGTTAAGGACTACAAGTGTCTGATAAGTAGCAGCCTATTAAGAAAGGCAAAAAAGATTACTTCCCCAAGTTAGTCTAGAAGGTGATTAATCTGTGAATCAATTCCACTACAATATGAAGTATTATAACAACAGTGTATTAGTCAAAGATTGGGACCTCACTGACACACAGTATAGTAATTATTAGACAGCCTAGAAGGAGGACTAACTGGGAATGGGTTAAATGCAAGGGTGACTAGAGTAGGATAAATGCTTGATATTGACAAACTTCCAACCCAGCGTGTTAATTCTAAACTTTGATGTCTCCGTATTTGGGAGGAAAAAACAGTAAAAGCAGCAGGTGCTGGGGTTAATGTGAGTATAAAGAAACTGAAATATTTAAGTGAAAAGTAAAAAAGGACTTTTACACAAAAAAACAGTGCTATGCAATGAAAAAGTGACAGTTCCAGCTGAAAAACCAGTCTAGAGACCACTTACTCTACCAGAAACATTTCTTACATTCTTGATTCTGTAAACACAGACCTAACCAAGTCAAAACCCTTGTATTTAATTTAAATACAGTGGTCATACAAGCTAGATTATCTTTTGTATTGTCTTTGCAGGATCAAAGATGTAAGACCAGTGAATTTTGTTCTTAAAGCACTTTTACTTTCCTATTTCAGAAGAGTTGCCTCTGTGTTTTTTCCAGCTACCATCAATAGTGCACAATGTTACACTGACTGGTTTTCTTTTGGCATTTTCTATTTTGCAGAACACTGCGACAACAAAACCAGAGATTGGCAGAGATTACAAAGAATATAATGTCAATGCTGGAAGAAAAGGATACAACCACCATGGGTTTTTCAAACAAGACATAGCCATTTGCTTCTTTTAGTGCTTTAGCAGCTGCTTTCTCATTGGGGAGTCCAATGAAGGCCTGGCCCTTCATGCGGCCTTCTTTCATCAGACGGATATCAAACCTAGGGGTGCAATGGAGAAATGGCAATTGCTCACGTTCAACAGACCCGGAACATTCACAGGACAGAGGCATCCTCATCCTTCAGGTGGGAGAAGTAGCAGAAACAGAAGCAAAGCCTACAAGGAGGCATGATGGCCTTGGAGATCATTTTGCTTGGGGAAAGCATTTACTAAAAGGTAATATTCAACTGCAGGATGGCAAATTGATGTGCAGTACTACTAAATAGGAATATGCAAAATGATCAGATACACACAAACATCTGCACAGTTCATTCTGTGTCACACAGCCAAGAAAAGCCAATCTGGGAATGAAAATATGAAGGCAAAATAATAGGGTCTTCAGTCACTGTTCATAAAACAATTCTATTTCTTAACCTTCATAAATGAGGGGTTTTAAGTGTAACATGTTTTTTGTTTATGCAGCAACACAGAAAATGTAAACACGGCTATTTTTAAAACCCCACTTTTCAGCAGTGGCACAGAAGTTAATAAAAAAGGCTTAATTTTAACCAAGTACAAAATGAACTCACATATTGCGTTCCACCTCTGACTGGAAGTCAACATATCTTCCAAAAATGAACTTAAGATCCTGAAATTAAAGTGCAGGTGTAAGAAAAATGGTAAGAAAAAGCCTTTTGATAGATATTTAATTTGTATGTTTACCTACCTTTTCTTGAACTTGTTTAGCTAAATTCTTCACATATATCCTGCAATTTGGATCACCTGGCTCATAGTTTTTGAAAACAGAATATTTTTCCATTTCTTGAAGACAAAGAAATAAACCATGCTTTAGCTCATTTACTTTGCATATTTGCTCAGCATAAAATAATTTACTATATGCTCAATTAAGAAAAGCTTAATTAACTTATTTAAGCTATTTGTTGCAACAAATCAAAAAGCTATTAGTAGATAATCTATTCTCACAGTTATACCTTCTCTAGAAAGTCTGTTTTTTTCTAGATCCTTTCTAGAAATAAATTCTGATGGTATTTCATCATCCTCCTCTTCAGTTTCCATTTTATCATTTGAGCTGGGAGCTGGGAAAATCCTTCCAAAGCCTGTATTATTGATTTCTTCTGTGGTTGCATAGAGGTCTGAAATTTCAACAAATTATGTAAGTGGTTTGTACATTTATTCACACCAAGATCACGAGCCAGCAAAAAAACCATACTCTTTCCAGCAACATTATAATAGAGCAGACTTTGTAAGGCAATTTGAATACATCCTTAAAAAATGAGTCTTAATCCCTGACTTGACAAAAGCACCTGCTCTGCACAGTCCTATAAAACCCCATGCAGTACAAATAAAAGCCATGCAAATAAAAGCTAACACATTAGCATAAAACTCATCTTGCTGTTCAATCCTGTATCCATTTTCCCTTAAAGAAATTGGATATTTCTGCAAAGTACCAAGAACCACAGACTGACTGTAACCCTCTAAAAAGCCATCACACCTCATTGCTACCATTGCCCAGCATTTTTATGGCAGATAATCAGTGCACCAGAGAAAAGGGCTGGCTCTCTAAGAGCTGGAAAAGAAAAATCTGAAATTAGCCTGGTACCTTCATTTACACCATAAAATACTGATAATTGTAACATTTGCATCCTAACATTTAAAAGACAGTGCAATTTACCATAAACCAATAAAGCACATCGAAGAGAAACCTTGAAAATCCTCTGGATCCTTTCCAAAGCTTGTAACATGGGAAAAACACCAAATACAAATATGATGCAACTTGGTGCTGAAAGCTCCGATACAATAAGGGAAAAGAATTTCCTGGTGTAAATTTCAGCACCCTTTTACAAACTGAAGCCACATGACTTTAACATTAAATACATTTGAAGTACAAACTCTCTTACCATTTTTTTCTTCTTTTTCTGAGTTTATCTGAAGCACAGCTGGGATCTCGGTGCTAATATGAAATTCTATTTTTTTATGACCTACATGCTGCGGCTGCTCAAAGACATCTGAAGGTGACAGTGTAGGGTGGGAGTTACTGTTCAAAACAACAACAGGTTAATTAAAGACTCAGACACTGATGAATGCATGGTCCAATACAAGAGAACTTCCAGTTAGATTTTATGCTGTTGTTTAGCACAAACACACGTTCTCCATTTCATACATTTCACCTGAGAGAGTTTCAGGTGATTACAACACTGCAGATACAGTAGGTATGTCTGGCAGTGGGAGCAAAACCACCAATCACATACCACAGTACAATACACACATAATACAATAATAATAATACAATAAAACCTTCATCAGTAAGTTGAGCATGAAAAGTAACTGGCCTTACTGCTGCTCTCACCTAGTGTATCAAATATACTACACTTTCAGAAAATGTAGCAAATCACTTGGAGGAAGCAGGCAGCCATTAGCAAAAATGCATTCAAAATCGTTCATCATAGTCCACTGTGGCACAGAACTGCATTTCCAAAACCCAAATTTATTTTAAAGCCACCCAGTTTCTATTCTCCCAGTGTCATACTTTTAATTTTTTGTTTTAAGCAGCAGCCCAAACAATAAATCCAAATTGCTTCGGTCACAGCTATGATGTGAAACTAGTTATCTTTTTATGAAAAGGAATTTCTATTAGTTTGACAGGCAGAGAAACCGAGCTTGAATCAGGCCCACTTTAAGATTGCTGAGCAGACTTTAGTTCAAACTAGAGGAAAACTTGGATTTTTAGAGCAATAAAATCAATAGGATAAGTACAAAAACCACAAACCTGTGGGGAGTACACACAGGAACATTCAACATGTCTTTAATTCTTTGCTTTTTTCTAACACCACGTTTCTTTGTGTTTATTGGTCTTTTAGGCTGAAGGGTTGCTAATTCCATCAACTTGGTCATTCTATTTTAAACAAAAATAAAAACAAAACCAAACAAAAACAAAACAAAGATGTTTACAATTTATTTGAAAATGCTCATTATAAAACCCCTCTCCCTTTCCTTAAAGCCCTTGACATAGAACTTTTCAGAATGTGATTGTAAAACTAACTACCTTAAAACCAAAACCAAAACCGTAACGACACACAGCAAATCAATACCCACAGAGCAAAAGGACTGACCAAAATCCTCACATGTCAGTGTTGCCCCTCCTTCCCCAAGCATGCTCCTTCCAGGGATACTGAAGCTGTGAGAGAAGCTGTGATGCCCCAGGCTGAACCTGATTTTGTAACACTCAACAGGGGTACCTTTTTCCAAATGATGTGTTTTTCCAAATACAGCATAGGGACTTTCTGGTTTACTTCTGACTTTAGATAGCAAATAAAAAAGGCTGCTTTTTAGTGTTAGTTTAAAGGTTAAAAAAATACAGCTATGATGTAATTCAGTCCCAAAACTGCAAGAGAATCCTCAGCACAAACATCATCCCTAGCAATACCCGCTGATGTACAAAGAATATTCTGGACGTTGGTGTGCACATATGAGGAGTCAATTTAGAAAGATGTGGATGTGGAACAATGAAGACTTCAGAAAATAATCTGATTTTTGTTTCCTTACATCTGCACTCTTCAAGCCGAGTTTTTGTTTAGTTGGGTTTTTTTGGACAAGGGAACAAATGAAAATTCGCACACCAATAGGCCACTTTCCTTTTCTTAGTGCATATAAACCTGCACTGGCCTTCTGCACTTTGGAGTTTCTCAAGGCATCTGGAAAAATTTCTACATACTCTCTACTAGATGTTACATCTATGCACTGCAAACATTACCATCTGCTGAACTAGGAGCTACAACAGTAAACCCATCACTTCAAGGGAGCCCAACACCTTGCAGATGACTGTAAAATGCATACCTCTCCTTTTCCTCATCATTGTCACTTTCATATTCAGATTCATCCCCACTAGACAGTCGTTCTTCTTCCTCTTCAGGCAAAGGAGGCTCTTCAGGAGGCAGAGGTGGGATTGGGGGAGGTGGAACAGGCACTGGTAAATACTCTTCATACTAATTATGGGGGAGAAGTTTAAAAAAATTAAACTTGTTGAAGAAAAAAAAGAAATATATCTTGTTTTCTTAATAACAACAGTCAAACCAACAAAAAATAATTTAACAAGTATTTTCTCAAAGCATACTTATAGGGATCTAGATACCATTTTGGTAAACTACATTACTAATGAAAAAATTTCCACAAGCAAAAAAAACCAACCCTGCTTTCTGAAGCATAGCAGTGAATGCTTTAATTCTTTTAAGCTGGGGTAATAAAAAAATACAGCAACCACGGCCTATGATTTTCACTTTGCACTCAGCTTCAAGGACTTTCCCAAGAAGAATACAGTCAAAGCATATCAGTGGAGGCTTAGGCTCCAAAGCCATCTCAGTTTCAATAGTGAACCAACAGTTTGAAACATTCCAGTGCTGCTTCTTTGTTTTAAGTACAGTCAAAAAAATTGCTTTAGAAGACCAACATGTACCCAGTGAAATGCAGCAGGATTGGCAATCCTCTTAAAATTTAGATCTCCTATCATGCTGCTAATAATTTAAATTATGAATCAATTCTACAGTACAGAAAACATATATTTAAAATGCTACCATGGGAGGGCGAGCAGTAATTGGTCCAAAAGGTGGAGGAAGATTCATTTTATTCATCAGATGAAGTACCTGAAATGAGTCAAAATAATCAGGTTTCCTTTGAATAAGTAAGTGGTAACAGTTCCTTGCTAGGTCAAACAGGCAAACACTCCTGGCAGGTGTAAATCAGCACAGTCTAAATGTTCATGAACAGTGGGAAACATGCACTTGAAATCCAGCATTAATAGTCAATGCCCTAACAAGGCTAATAAAAGTACTGCATCTTCTCAGAATGAAATTCCAGGTACATCTAATTAAGAAGAGCATATCCAGTTAAGTCTTCAGTGTCAATTAAGTAATCTACCACAGGTTAATAAAATCTCATTACCTCAGCATAGTAGAAAACTAGGATTGGTTAAAACTATCACAGAAAAACCAAGTTAGTATTTACTATGACAAAAACAGGTACTTTTGTGGATAACTTAGAGGAAAAGTTAAATGTTTTTAATTTTACACTTTTTTTTTCTTCCTGTTTTTTACTTACCTGGACATAAAATTTGGGCACACTTGCCAAGGCATTTGCTATATTTGCTAGAATTGCACTTGAAGGTGGTGGATACAAATATTTGAGGCAAGAATTGATGGGAAAGGTGAGGCTGAGGAAAAAAGATTGAAAACAAGACACCTTAACAATACTGCCACTTAATCACTGATAAAAATTAATGCTTACTATTATTAACTATTAATTACATTAATATTTCTGAATTAATACATTGCTTAACTATTGATTACATCTGAAGTAATACTGAAATATTATTATTTCCCCTAGAACAGTTTTGGACCACTTACAATGCCTTTAACATCAAGGAGTAGTCCCCAAATGCATGACAGATTTACTGGGCTTGGGCATAATGAAAGAATCAAGCCATGCAGAAGCCTAAAGCAAACAGAAACAATTAACATGTCCAAAACCAAAAGCACAGCATAGCAGGCTGTAAAACTATCACAACCTCAATGCTCAAAGGGCTGCATTAGCTTCAAAAAATTTACTACTTCCTGTATGCTAAAATAAAAATGAGGAGAAAAAAAAGGAAGAAACATGAGGAAAAGCAAGTCAGTGGTATTCTGCTGTTAACACTAGGAGAACCTCAGCCCTGAAAGCCCCCAAGAAAGCAATGTATAGCGCTAGAAGGCTGTTCTGCAATCCTCAACTTCACAGCTCAAAGCACCAGTCACTACCCCCCTGTGAGGATCCTAAACTTCAACTCTAAAGCTGTGACGAACCGAAACTTCATCTTTATGGCAACTCCTACAGCTGTGCATGAGGAACAGCAGCATAGGAGGAAACTCTTCTTCAACAGTACATAAGGCATTTCAAAATAATCTTCAAAAGAATAAAATAATTAAGATAAATAAAAGCCTAATACTAACCCATGGTTGGGTGCAATTCCAGTCTCTATTTTAACACAGTTTGGTTCTGTCTTCTCTTCTTCTTTCACTGGTTCTTCTAAACTGAAAATTAATTTAGTCTTAATTAAAACGGGGCAAAATTTAAGTATGCCTTATGTAATATATAAAGTATGCATCATGTATTAATAAATATAAAAAATAAGTTAGCACAGGCATTCTAAGATCATTTACCAATTGCATTACTACAGCTGCTATCGTCTTCATAATTAATACTACATAATATCTATGTATATGTATACATAATTAATAATTAATATCCACATAATGTGGATAATTACTGTAGTGACAGTCTTTTAAAAGAAATACTTATTTAATACTTATTTAATACTTAATAAGTCTCCCTATATTCAAACACTCTTGACTTAAATCCACTCACAGGAAAAAAACTGAAATTATTTATCATGCACTCTGTTCAGAGACCGTAAATTCAAAGGCATTAAATGACCAATTTGTTCAGATTCAGAAAGTGGAATAAATAACTTGAAAACTCTACTACAGTATTTTTAATTAAGCACTATCACATAGCTTTTATCACTTATTTGCACATCCCACAGGCAATGACACAGTTCTGCTGGGAGGAATGCAGTCCCTTTCCTAAAGATCTGAACCTGCTTGTTAGGACTTTGAAGTGATTACAATTTATCCTTTGAGCTAAAAGTACTACCAAAGTCTCATGAGTCCTGAATCCTCTTTCCTTGACCACAAACACAGGGAAGTTATCCTGCACGTACCTTTTACGCTTGTCTGAGGCAGAAGGCTGACTAAGTACCTGGGCACTCTCTTGCTCCTTTGCAAATTCAACAACTAACGTGTGACCTAAAAGTTTCAGCTGATGCAGTCTTGACAAAGCCTTCAAGCAATCACAGAGGAGAAAAGAAAGAAAGGGAAGATGAAAAACATGAGATTTTAAAGCACAACTGTTTTTCCTTTGAGTGGTACACTGTCCATAGGATGCAGTCCCAGCTGCTTTAAGCTAAGTCTGTGCTACAGCAGACACGAGAGCTGTGCACTGTCTGTGTCTCCCCAGCCCTGCTTTTGGCAGCATTTCCTGCTGGCAGCAGGAAAGGGACCAGGCTGCACAGCCAGAACCACTGCAGAGACTGGTCACCTGAACACAGCAGCAGCCTTAACAACCAGACTTTCCACACAGCCTACTAAATTGCTGGAATTTCAAGTAACCAGTCTTTTGCTCATGAAGTACAAACATGCTAAACTCTGTGAGTAACAACTAGGAATTGTAAAATCAAGAATCTAACAGTGGCACTAGGAAGATCCAGCATTCTTCAAGTCCAGAACCCAACAGGCTGCTAACAACTGGCACAAACCCCTAATTCACCCTGTTCACCTCACACAGTCCTTAACTTTTTTAGTCCTTTAAAGCGTGACCTAAAAAAAATAGAAGCAACGTAAAAAAAACCCCAAAGTATAAGGGAGAAGTTTTGACACGGGCTTTTTAACCAGACTACTGTTTAAAAGGCATTATTAGTATTACCTTCATTATTAGTATTACCTTTTTGGCATCCATACCCCCTATTAATACAGTAGTTTTCTTATCAAAGTTGGGCATTCAAGGCAGATTTAGATTGTGAGTATCACCAGGGCTGACTTTTATGGCAAATACACAATTACACAGGAGAAGGAGACAAGAAACTGTTTGGTTCATAGTTTGTAT
Organism: Cyanoderma ruficeps; assembly: GCA_008694505.1. Taxonomy (NCBI): domain Eukaryota; kingdom Metazoa; phylum Chordata; class Aves; order Passeriformes; family Timaliidae; genus Cyanoderma; species Cyanoderma ruficeps. Next base: position 6,582,964 of record VZDJ01001247.1, read on the forward strand.
ATAAATGCTCACACATCCTAAACGGGGCTCTGATCAGTCTCAGCTTCTGTAAGTTTGTCAGGCTCTGTGTGACAGGCTGGATCAGATGACTTCCACAAGCCTCTTTCAATCCACCTTTCTTAGGACTCTACAGAAGTGTCCAACAATTTCAGCAAGTCCTGCAAGCAACTCCTGAAACACAACTCTAACACTACGTTGTGCTGCTTTGTTTTTTCCTAGCACTAAGTACCAGATGATGTGTAAACCATATTAGAACACTGGCAATTCAGTGCTTTGCTAAAACATTCAATAACAAACTCAATACAAACCTTTGCAGCTGCATTTTCACTGGGAAAGGTGGCAAAAGCAGTATGTTTCTAGAAAACAAAAAGAAGTTATAATGTATTTTAATCAAAAAGGTAAGAGATTGCACACAAAACACTGAGCACAAGCACCTGGTTAATTCAAGATTATGTATTTGAAAGCTTCCAGATGGTGGTCATCTAATTCCCATTCGGGGCAAACATGAAGGACTAGAAAACATTTTTCTTATGAATTTAGGAAAAGTACCTCCTGCAGTCAAAACTAAGACACAAGCTCAGCAGTTTGAAGAATACAGGACAGGCTTTTTTTCCAACAAGCAAAAAACCATTCTAAACTGCAAGAAAGTACATATGCATAAAGAGGTCTAACCCTTTTCCAAAACCAAAAATTCATTTGAGCATCTCACAGAACATCTTCATCACAATAAGTCCTAAAAGTAATGCTCTTCCTGCTACAAAAGTGGCAACGATTGTGCTCTGAACGTTTGGATGGTTTCTAAATTTTCCCCCAAATTTTCCAAATTAAATTAAATCCACACAGAATACACCTTTCAAAGTTAAATTTAACAAACTTTATCTTGCCACTAAATGATTCCATACCGAAAATCATTGCAACAAAGCTAGTATATCTGATCTCCTATAAGGCATGACCCTGACAAAATATGCGGACATCATCTATCTGCAGTTCTGCAAAATACAAGGCTCTTTATGAAGAGCATTTATAACAAAACAAATACATCCATGCTTTTGTAATCTGGAGGAAAAAGAAAGCAAAACAGAGATTCCAAGAGACCTGTGAAACTGCATCCCTACACGTGCCAAGAGGCCCTTCTGCACTGCTTAACCCCAGCCTCAGCAGCAAGAGGCCAAAGCCTCGGGCACAGGAACGCGGAGCCGGCCGCTGTCCCGCCCGCCCCGCGGGGCTCCCCGGGAGGGGACCCCGCGCCCTGCCCGGCCCCAGGCTCAGCCCGGCCCGGGCTCCGCCCTGCCTGCGGCCCGCCCGGCCCCGGCCCTCACCAGCCGCCCGTGGTCCGACAGGACGCGCACGGACACGGCCCCGAAGTGCTGCAGCAGATCCTCCTTCTCCGCCGCCGTCAGCTCGGCGGGCAGGTGCCGCACCAGCAACGTGCGCCCGCGTCGCCGCGAGACACCGGGGTGCGGCGGGACGCCGGGGTGCGGCGGGACGGCGCCCAGCCCCGAGCCCAGCCCCGGGCCGCCCGCGGGTCCCGGCCCGCCCGCCCGCAGCCCTTCAGCGCCCGGCGCCGCCATCGCCGCGCAGCGCCGGCACGGCCGCGCGCCGCCCGAGCCCGCCGCGCAAATCGCGCGAGAACTGGGGAGAGGCCGCAGCTGAGATCTCGCGAGACTGGCGCCGCGGGCGGGTTTGGGGGAAGCGCGCGCTGAGGTGGGACCCGCCCCTCGCAGGGAACCCGCTTGCGGGCGGCCGCGACGCTGCTCCTGAGGGAGACGGGGGTGCTAACCCTTCAGTGCTTAGGAGTGTGTCTTCACACCAAATGCTTAGAAGTGTTGCTCTTAAAAGTCCCTCTCAGCCTTTAGTTCCAGAGACTTGTCCCTCCCTCCCTTTCTCACCTCAGTAGCGAAGTACTGAGGCGTGGCTGGGACATGAACGTGCTGCCTCGGAGAAACACAGCCATGATTACAACCTGTGACGGGGTAATCAGCGTGAGGAGTGAGGATGGACAGATTCCTGCCACCTACCACCGCAGCCACGTAGGCGGCTCCGAAGGCTGCCTTGTTTTGGAGGATACAGACTCTGATCTCAAAAGAGCATGAAATCCCTAATCTTGACTGATGAAATCTCAGGTCTTAGCGTGCATAATTTAGCTGTTTGCTGCCTGGCAAAAGCTGTGCCTGCCTGTGTCACTATTGCCACTGGCTGTGGGTCCCACAGAAGCCCAGCGCCTGATGCTGCAGTGCAGAACCTGGAGGACTTGGTGGCTCTGAGCAGCTGTAGCACACAGGGACACCCCGGCTCTGCACTGGGCTGGGCTGCGCTGGGGCCAACCACAGAGAAAACGTGCTTGGTACCTGGTCAGTAGGGACGGGTGTTTCCTACCTGTCTCCATATAAAAAGCAAAGCCTTCAGTCCATAAAATCCTCAAGGCCCCTTCAGTTTTTCTGAGTGGTCGTGATGGACCTGGCACTGTGTCCACAGTGCCCCTGAAGGGTCTTGGCCGTGACTGAACACTGACAGTTTGGGCAAAGACCTGGCCATTGTGGGTGTTCACAGCAGTCTCTTTAGATCAGTCAGATGACAATCCAACTTAATCCAAACGAGTTTGGGAAGGAGTTGGGTAACAAAGGATCTTCTAAAGGGATCTGTGAGAAAATCAGAAATGTAGGAACAATTCCTTGCAGAATCTGTTACTGCATTTTTGTTGCTGCCATAAGTATAAGCTGGGAAGTATCTATAAACTGGGAAACAGGTGGAATATTTGACGCTGTGCAAATAGAGCAGTGTATATTCTCTCTTGAAAACACCAGAAGTACTGTGGTTTTTTGGAGGCTGTTGAAACTTTAAAAGTAACACAGGCCAGCCTAGCCAGTTCTGTGTGTGGCTTGTGGTTTGTATGCAAAGTCCAGAAGATTTTCTGGGATATGCTGGTCAACATGCAATTCTAGCAGATGGGAAAATAACAATGGTAAAAGCAAGTCTGTGGTGGCTGTGCTGCTGCATCCTGTTTAAATTGGCCTGACTTGTAGTTCACTCCTGGGTAATGACTCCAGAGAACTTTTAATGCAGCAGATCTGTGAAACTTGTAGGCAAAGCAAACCTTCCTGTTTCCCAAGTACATTCCAATTATTAATCTGCACATCATTCACCAGATGGTGAAATAACTTCAAATATGTTTTCCCCTCAGAACTAAGGAACACTGTTCCCAGTTCTGCTTCGAGAAGGCTGAGGAAAATAAGTACTCTTTAGTTACAGTGAAGAATTAACAAGAACTGTTTCACTTGAGATAACTAATATCTCATGGCTCTCCAGCCCACCTGTTCCTCCTAGCATAAAATCCCCTTCAAAAAAAGAGAAAAACTCTCTTTATCCTGTTAGACCAGGCTGCTGAAGGTGAACACCTCTAGAGCAGAGGTTTAACATTGCAACATGCAAGTCAAGCTGATAAAAATGTGCATGTGTTTTTGCTAAGACAAAGAAAATTAAAAATAATCACTTTCTCTCACCATCATGTCTATATATGAATGTTACAGTTTTTACTTTCCAATATGTTAAATTTGTTAGATTTTTGAACAGTAGAGTCCCTCAACACCAATGCATCGTGTTTTTGTATCAAAGTCCATGGTTTAGAAGTTCTTTTATATACAGAGATTGAATGCAAATGGTTTAGCAATATCAATATGAGCCAGAAGTACAGACTCATTTGGGTGGGAAAGGAGGGAGATCCTTTTGCAGCAATTTCTGGTCCAGTCTCCTACTCAAAGCTCAATACCTAAATCCAACCACATCATTCAGGACTTTCTCCAGCCTGGTGTCAAAAGGCCCTAAGGGTGAAGATTCCACAACCTGCATAGACAAGCTTTTCCACACCTTCATTAACCTCCTAGTTTTTTTTTTTTCTCCCTTTTTTATCCATTTGAACATGACTCTAGTTTTATAAATGTGTGGTAACTTCATGAAGACCAAAATTCAAATTCCAGATAAAATTGATTGAGTTAGTAAGAATAATAGTCTGATCTGTAACTATACAGTGACTTGCAGAACTGTAGATTATGCAGCCAGGGCTGTTTGAGCAGTTCTCCAAGTAGAGTCTGCTTTTACTTTTCCTTAATAGAATCAAAATATGGCTTCCAAATGCTGTGTAGCCCTCTGAACTGCTCTTGTATGTTTGCATGTGTGTCTCCATACACAGCATTGATTCCAGGGCCTCTGCTGTCATGCCAGGCCTGTATTTCTGCATCAGTGATACATATTTCCTTTTCCACAGAATGACTTCTTGTTATTACAGCTTAGATCAAATCTGGTTTTCTGCACAGAGGTAGAAGTAAATGAAATTTGGCATAGCCACCTCATAAGAAAAATTGATGCTACATCTAAACAAGTTAAGACAGAGCTCCAGACAAGCCTATGTGAGTTCAAGCAAAACAAATCTGACATCCCTCAGTCCTGAGGCTTTGAAAGCCTGTGGCTCTTTATTAATAATGGCAATACTGTATTTACTGGCCTGCAGGCCACCATCCTGTATTACTAGGTCATTGCTGCAATAACAACTGTGTAGATCAAAAATGTTGGAGTTATAGGCAGTATTAGATGTTCAGTATCCCAAAGGATATTTTTCCTGCCTAATTTCTTGGGAGCTACACAAGCCTAGCAAGGTGGTTTTTTTTGTTAAGAGCTTTGGAAGCCTCAGGCCAAAATGTTTGATTACTAAGGTAAAAAAGAAAATCACCAGAGCAGCTTTGAGGTACAAATGACAACACTGTTGGGTAAATTTTGATTTTTATGGTGGCAGTTCAGTAACTGTCTTCATATTCATGTCAGCAGTGTGGTGTAAGAAAGTGGCTTTAGAAAGCAGGCAGCAGAAGGGCCCCGGTGAGGCTGGCAGGATCCTGGCTGTTGCTGCTGGAATGGTGTCTGTGGTGCAGAGGCTCCAGGCGTGGGTGAGCTGTATTTTGGCAGGTCCTCTTGCAGAGTTTGTGTGGCAAGGTTCTGGTAGCAAGGGGGCTACAGGGGTGGCTTCTGTGAGAAGCTGCTGGAAGTTTCCCCTTCTAGAGGGGCCGGTGCCAGCTGGCCCCAAGGTGGACCTGCCATTGTTTTGCCCAAGAGAGGCCTTCCCCATTTGTATCTCAGCCCGTTAGTTGTTAGATTTGTTAGATTTGTTGTATTTGTTGTATTTCCTGTGCCCCTGTCCTGCTGAGGAGGGCAGGCAGAGAGGAGCTTTGGATGCACCTGGCATCCAGACAAGGCCAGCCCACCACAGCCTCAGACTGCAAAATGATTGCTGTAAAAATGACTTTTTGCAAAAAAAAAAAAAGAAGTTGATACTTAAAAAAAGGCTTTAAGTCAGGTAACTGCTTTCCTGAGCATAAGCAGCCATTTTCTTTATGCTTTTAATATTTCTGTTTGAATAAAATACAAAAACAATGGATAATCCACTAAGGATTCTTTTTTTCACGTTTGACCACTAGATGATGCTGTGACACTGAATTGCAAATGATACTGTACTGTTAACATTTTGGTTTATTTTATCGAACTGCAGCATTTTTATATATGAAAAGTTGGTGGGTTGTTTTTTTTCTTACATGCATTGTAGCTGTAAACACATATAGGCTGGTTAGTTTCTATACAAATCCATATAGATCATAGCAATAGCTTTTTCTGACAATAAGGGGAATTTCACATTATTTTTGAAGCTTATATTCTTCCTAGATGCGGATGTGGACTGCTTTGAGTAAAGACTTTTGCAAAAAGGGAAAAGTATACTGAGAGGAGATTTGAGGTATCTTAATTCAAGTTTGTATTTGTATTTCTTTCTGCTTTTCTGTGTGACATAGAATGATGGGTTTAGTTTTAGTTTTGGAATTTATTTTTCTGTGCGGTAAGAGCATCTGGAATTAAGGAGGACATTTCTATTTAGCAATTATTGCTGAAAAATAGGTGGTCCTATTTATTTGCATAGGCATTGTTTCTGTTTTCTGTTTCCATAAGTCATTTCCCACTTTTATATTTGGAAGTGCAGGGGTTTGATCCACATTATTGGGGATCTTAGCCAAGAGCTCCATTAGACTTTCACACCTGACACCATTGTACTGATGATCTTCTCAAAGTGATTACAAGAGAACAGCATTCTTTCACGTGAGCTAATGGTTTTTCACCATTTGCCATTTCTATGAACTCCTACCAACACTTTTTATTTTTTGCATCAGTTCTTCCATCTTCTTATCACAAATGTTAATACATAAGGCTGAATTGATTGCAGCAGACAGAGCAAACATCCTCAACCAGCTACCTTCCATACAGAAGTGCTAAAGGCACAGCTCCATTCAGGTGATCCCCATATGTCAAAACCAGAGAAGGAATGAAAACAGGTTATACAATTCAGAACAGCTTGCAAGCTCGGTCAGTGCCCAACAGTTCCAGCAGAAAAGAGCTTTGGAACTCACTTAATATCAGCCTTTCCCACTTTCAGACATGCATGTAGCACACTTCTGCCAGTCAGAGATCTGGATCTTATTTTCAATATGTAAGCAAGGAAATTACACTCTCTGAAAGGTAAGGAGTACATAAAGCCTGGTTTTCCCTCACTGAAATGGCATCTGCCACTCCTACTGAGGTCTGATCAGGAAATGCCTACATGACACTGCAGTTCCAGCTTCACTGGGACATTGTTCTATCCACAGAGGCTTGGAGGTGAGGGGTAATTCACATTCATTTTAAAAGTAAGCTTCATTTTTGCAAACTCATTAACAAATATACTGAAACTGAGCTCCTGTCACATAACCGTGCTAACTCTCATTTTGAACATGTTTTCACTAGTTTACTTTGGGGTAGGCTTGTATAAAATCACCAGGTTGCAGTAATTTCGCTGAATACATAGGATAATACCCATTTTACTTCCAGATGTAAGCTCAGTGTCACCTTCAAAAACACCTAATACTGCCTTCCAGTAAAAGATATTAGATACTTATGTAGGCAACAAGTACCTGAAGTTTAACACTCCTTAAGAGAAGAACTTGCCATTAAAAGTTGCTGAAAATACTGTGCCAGTGGGATGACAGCGTGAGGGAGCCCCGGTGTCCAGCACATGCTTGCACAGCTGCAGTGTCCCTGCAGTAACACATCCTAACAGGGCAGCACGGCACAAAATCCTCTGGCTTTCTTCAGCCTTAACCAGAGGCCAGCCTTGGCTTCCAAGAGACTCACAGCAATGGTTATGTTTTTCTTCTTCTACCCCATGACCTGGCAGTTTAGACCCTTGTTTCACCATAGCCCCACCGATATCCAGGTGCTGCATGAAGTATTTCTGCAGTATTGGTAAGATCAGCAGTAAGAATATCTAACTGAACTTACTGTGGTCTTTAAACTATTGGTATACAGCTGTAAGGACTAAAATTGATACAAATGGCTTCATTACCATAACTCCCATTTAAAAAATCTATATATTTCCCAAACTCCGAGGAGTCTTATGTTGTAGCAGACTCCTATTCTGTTTGAGTGGGTTTTTTTAAACTTCTTTGTGTCAACTCTATTTTTTAATGCTAGGAAGTGCATCTACTTCTCCTCTGGCAGAATTTCATTGGTGAGAATTTCATTCTTCTTGCAGAAGAAACTTCTCTGCTGCAAAAAGAATTTTCTTTGATAACTTTAAAAGTCTTCTGGAGATTTATTGACTTACATTACAGCAGCTCACTTATCACTAAGGCTTTGTGTAAATCACAGAAAAGGATAACAAATTTCATATGGGAATGAAGTGGACTTCCCACTTTTACTGCTAAATAGAAGAGCTCAAACAATCATTAATATCTGATGTGTACATCTACACTTTATATATTGAGCCAAAGCCAGCCTAGAGATTGGAATAAGGTCTTATTTAAAAGAAGTAGTATAAGAGACTGAGAGGACACTATTTTAAGCCAGACAGCAGAACATAAGGATATTTACTGGTGGCTAAATTCTTTCCAGTACAGAGTGTCTATAAAATTTACTTTGCAGCTCTACTTCATTTAAGACACAACTATAAATGGCTTTATTTCCCCCTAGGACCTGCTTGTTGTACCCTAATTAGAGGTTTTATCTAGCATGTTATTATTCTGGTCCTACTGAATATGAGCATGACTGCTTTGAAAAGCTTTCAAGTGCACACTCTCATAAGTCCACTTTTTCCCCCTAGCTTTTATAAAACAAATTATTTTCATGTTTATATTATGATATTTAAGTATTATTCTCACAAGACAAACGTTCTTTTTCTAGATTAAAAAAACCTCTGGGGCTAACTAAGTTGTTTATACACTTAGAACAGTTATTGTAGTACAGTTTTAATAAAATCTATGCAGTGAAGCATGGCATTGCCTTCATCTGTGTGCTTCCAGAATAATCTGGAAGAGGGCTGTAAGTGAAAGATCATCATCTCAGTAATCCTTTTTTCCTATAAACATTTGTCAGACCAGGCTACCTTAGGCAAGGCCACTCTGTGGAGTGTCACGGTATCCCAGTGTTACACACAGGCTGCTCCCTTTGCCAAAAGCTTCCATGGGCCCATGACTGAGCACTCTGCCTCAAGCAGAGCCTTTCAGAAGCAAGCTGGAAGCACATTAGTCCCATTAATTACTGGCTGGATTGAAGTCTGAGCATTCAATGTAGTTCAGATCAGAAAGCCACCAGGAAAGCTGCAATTTAAATTTTCTGTTCATCAAAGGAGAATACGCAGATGGCATACTCTGTCTAGGGGATCACTGGAATTTCCTACTCTTAGTTCCTTAATTTAGGAGGAAGAAATGCTGCCTTTTTAGTTACTAAAGTAGTCTTTGCATCTGCTATAGGGATATAGCAGTGAAATGAAATGGTAGAACAAATGAAAACAAGGCACTGTTGAACACAGCCTTGGGAACATGGTAGTCAGGAGGCCACAAAAAGCTTTTGACAATCAGAATGACAAAGGCAAAGTTTGGAAATCTAGAAACCTTGCCTGCTATGGTTTGATTCCTGTCATAGAAAAATAATTTTTAATGAACCAATACCTCACACTCTCAATTGCTAAACATAGTGGGGAAAAGAAAAACCAAACCAACCCCAGTTTCATGTTCAGCAAAATGCTTGGACCAGAAAGCTGTGAAAATGAATGCTGGAGGAGTGGGAAATGAATGATTTTCTTCATGAGAGAGCTGCCCCTTGCCACTGTAACAACAGGGAGAAGAGGAATCTGCTTTGGTGCTGCCTCCAAGAGCTGTGCTGAGATAGAGCCCCACTGTCCCTGTGTGGCCATAGTCAGGAGCTGTTGGGGGACTTTGGTTTGCAGTGTTTTTTTCCTCTTGGTGTAGTGAGTTTTTCCTTCGGCCTCATTTTTTGGTGTTGGGTTTTTTGTTTTGTTTTGTTTTAATTTTTATCATTTGCTTGGTTTTGTGGGCTTCCTTTTTCTTTTTTCCTGGTTGGTTTATCAGTGTAGAAAATACACCACAAAGCCTGCGTGGGGTTCATGACATCTTCTAGTAATCTTTCTGGTTTGTACCCCCTGATGGAAGGAACCAAAATAGCAGATCCTTATCTACATTTTGCATAAGCTTTAGTTAGCAGAGGAAACTTCTTGTCTGCTCTGAAATAAGCACATCTATCAAACACTGCATTTACTGCAGAACATTCTTCTAATTTATTACTTATTCCAGAACTTTAGTGCAGAAATAAACCAAATCAAACCAAACCAAACCATTATGGTGTTTTCCTTTCTGCTTATTCAGCAATAATTTTGGCAAGAGAAACTTTACATGAATATTTTAAAGGGGAAGAGCTTGGGATTTGTACACCTAAGATTCAATTAAGGGTTAGCTTGGCATTTTATTCCACACCCAACCCCCTACTCCTCCTCAATCCTCTAAGTGCAGTGACCTTTCTTGGATTTCACTAAGAGTAGATAATAAATTATTACTTCTCTTATAACTCCTGAGATTTTTCTCTCCCTTTCACTTTCAGTAAAATTCTTCTGATATATTTTGTGAGGAAGCTGCCTGAGGAAGTGCTTGATTTAGGGACAGATCAAGTCATAAATCTTCATTCATCAAGGATAGGTATGAAGTAGTTCTACTGAAGACAACCATCAGGGATTTCCTAGAGGGAGGAGATGGGAATTTGAGAGAGGAGTGAGATCCACAACTAGGAGGCCTAGTGAGAACCTGAGAAGAAGGGTATGAAAGGAAGGGCAAAATCAACTGGAAACCTGAAGAGAAAAAGGAATAGAAAATCTAGAACAGAAGGATACAAATAAAATCTAATAAATATTAGTTACCACTGCATAATGAGAAGATACACTGAAGACTAAGGACAAGCTGCACAAGAGTAAGCCTCAGTGGGCAGCATCTCTGGCCATCAGGAGAGGCAAGGCAGGAGCTGAGGGAAACAGGGCAGCCAGGGCACAGCCTTGGAGCACCTGAGCAAGGTGAGCAGGAAGCCTCCAGGGACAGCCACCACATCCAACCAAGAGTCCACACCACAGGACAAGGTCACTGTGATGACACAGCTCTGACGTGGAGGGACAGAGTCAGCCCCCAAACACCAGGATCAGTTCCAGGAGTTGCCAGGCAGGTCCACAGCACTGCAATAGTCCATGGTGAAGCCTGAAGGTCAAGGCCCAAATCAAGGAGCTCAGTAGCCAAGTGCAGGTATCACCAGCACTAAACTAGACCAGCACTCCTCCAGCAGTGCTGCCCATGCCACTGAAAGCCAAAGGCTCAGCCTAAAAACAGCTCCTGGGCCCATGGACCAGGGCTGTGAGTGGAAGCTCCATCTGAGGCTGGTCAGGGCCTTAAAGCCTATTGGTGCTTGAGGTCTCTGACACCAAGAGGGCATGAGCACAGTGACCTTGGCATTCTGTAAGGCCTTTAAAATGTGCCATCTACCTTCAGGATATGAAAATCCACTTTACAACTAATTGTTACATTTGGCACAAATAAGTGCCACACCAGCCAATTTAAAATTAATTTGTTGTGCAGCAAGAATGCTTCAAAGCATGCTAAAAAACGGAGCACATATCAAATGACACTGCCATAAAGATGACACTAGTAACTGAAACTGCATACAAATGCAAGTTTTAGTCATCTGTTTTCTTTTGTGGCCTCTTTGTGAACATTACAAGCACACACACTCTGCTGTGTTCCCCGTGCCAGGCGAGTGCTCCTCCTGTCCCACCACATGGGGTTTCTGCTTGCTGCTCTGGCTGTGAGCTAACCCCACAAGAGCAGGATTGTTTCCCTTGCTTTAACACGTGCCTGAGATGCTGCTGCTTCCCTGCCCCAGAAGAGATTTATGACACAGAGCACTTTTTAGTAGCTTTTCTTCCTGCACTGGCTTTAGGGATCATGGAGTTAGTCTTTGTGAGTAATGCCTCAAATAGATACATGTGAACATTAATATTTATTGTCATTTTGAATGCAGGGTTTGCAGAGTGTCTACATCTTAAAAAGGCACTTAGGGTATGTGAAAGATTAGGTATTTTATGTCAAATTTCTTTTATACTGAATAGGCCTCAGGAATAGCAAACTAAAAGTTTCATTAATATTTTTACCAAAAAGTTCATTTTTCTATTAAACTCTTTTTCTTTCTTTCTTTCTTTTTTTTTATAATTTGGGTAAGCCCTAGGAATGCCAAACTAAAACTTTTCACCAAAAGCTAAGTATAATCTAAGTATATAAACTTTTTCTTTTTCCTTCAGCAGTAATAAAGGTCATATTGCTGCATGCTGAATCAACTATAAGTATTTCCTGTGAGTTGAATTTTATTTCCGAAGTTGCTGACCTGACTTCTGTGTATGAGTGGATCAGAGAACCATCTGGGAGACATCTGTTAAGCTGCAATATCTCCCAGATAGGAAACATATCCCACAGTTCAAGTGCAAAAAGCTGAGGTAACCTTCCATTTCTATGCAAGTGTTCTAATAAATAACAAGCAGTAAATAATAAAACACTCTCTGTCCATAACAGTGCATACGACTCATTAATTTGGTGACCTTGTATTTGAACACAAGAAACAGTAGCTCAACATTTTTGTTGCATATCTGCATGACTTTTTTGTAGTCACTGCTTTTAGCTATCCCAACACGCTTCAAGAGATTAGTATTTCAGAAAGCAACCGTACAGATTTTAACATATTTATTCTAATGTGTTTACTGGTTCTCCAGCTGTATCTTTAAAAGTTATAGTAGACTTAGTTTACATATATATATATATCACAGAGTAACGTCTACACAATATAAGCAAAAAAAAAAAACCAAAAAACCCCAAAACTCCCTCAGTGAAAACAGTCTCCATAAATGCTGACTTTTAGAAAAGTATCCAGTGGGAAAAAAGTCTCTGAGAAGTATATTTCTACTTTATACCACAATTCTCTGTCGACAAATTCATGCCTTTTCATTCTAAATCCATTTCTTCGACTTATATTATTCTAGCATAGAAATGCTCTAGTTGGAAAACCAAAAAAGTGCTCTATACTACAGACAGTGTAAAGTTCAGAATAAGTTATAACATTCAAATCCCAAGTCTAGGTTTCAAGTTAAGAAAATGGACTTTTTCCCTTGAGTGTACTGTTTATATTGTTTCTTAACATGGCCTAAAACACAGTTTTTCTGCATTTAAATCCCCCACCACTGAAGAAGAAAAATTCCCAGTGAATACCACTCAACTAGAGTAATTCTCTGGTGAATTATACTGTAAAATGAATCTGTCATTGGCACTTTACACTGTGGTGCTAAGGAACATCAGGAATGGTCTTGCCAGATATGGATGTTACCGTTAGATACATAATTTTTTGTAAGTACAATATAACACGTTTGCTTGGCTATCAAGAAGATAATGGAAATGAGTCACAGGAATTTTTTAGTAATTTTTTAGTAATTGTACTTCTGTATTATTAAATAAAAGTAAATCAAAAATTAAGACCTTTCACATAGTTTGATATATAAAAGTACTTTTTTATTACTTAGAATGCACATACTGCAAATTCATTCAATGATGAGAGAAATAAAAGTAATTCACAGAAGCCTAATAATAGTGAAGTAAAAATGGTGTAATTCTATATTATTTTACAGCTGGTATTACAGTATATCAGAGTAAAGCAGGAGTCTAGAAAGCTTTATACCTTGTGTTGGTGCTGCATTACTAGAAAACAGGGGAACAGACAATATTTGATTTTCACCTTACTGATAATCTCTCCTGCCTCCTGGTTATTATTTAGCTGGAAAGTGTGAGTACAGGAGTGAGAACGTGCTCAGCCTTCAGCCCCAGCCCTGCAATGTCCTGGCCATTCACTGGGCTGACCAAGCTGCAGATCTCCCAGGATTTCCTTAATTATCTTGAGCAGCTGTGCTTTCCATGATCATTAGATTGTGCTAAGCCACTCTTCTGTGCAGTGTCCAGTACAGGCTGTACTTGTATAATTTATTTTTGAAACACTCAGAAAACAGCCTCTGCTCCTGTTATTCACCAAAATCATGCTACAGCTAACAAGTCACCAGGAGTTTGCAATAGGTCTTCATCTTGCTTTAATATAGGGTTGAATTGCCACTGAACTTCACTGCTTTCGCATCAAAAATCCAGTTAAACAATATATTCTAGTCCATGCAGGAAAAAAGCTGGTTTTCCCTTCCTTTGTGCTGCAGGCATCCAGAATTGACAGGATATTGGGTTAGTGGGCTTGCCTAGAGTAACATCACATCTAAGAACTGAGGAAGGCATCAGGAAGCAGTTATCTGAGTGAAACCATACATAAAAGATATCATTCTCTAAAATGTAGCATCAGCTAAAAAGTCTGCTAAGAAAGTTGCATCTTGCTCATGATTCTCTTTTGCTGACCAGGTACACAGCAACAAAGATCAGAGATGTCTCAGCAATCTGGAAAGAGCTGCTGCAAATAAAGCTCGTCCATCAAATCCAGTGCAGTTTAAGGCAGTTGGCTCTGAGACAAGTATCTCCACAAGGTACAAGACAGCATGAAATCAGTGCCTTAGAGGTGCAAGACAAGTAGAAGTCTTGTCTTATAACAGTGAGTTTGGGACAGGCACACTGAGTGTGAGCCAATGCCATGGACAGGCAGCAAAGTCTGGTGCTAGATCAATGTTTATCTTATTTACATATAAACAGGAAAGTACCTCTGACCTGTAAGGTTTATCCATACCCTGTCCTTGTGTCTTTACTCCCTTTTCAGACCTTCTCTTCTCCTGCTTGCTCACCTTGCCAGGTTGTGACACCAGGTCTGAAATGAGGCCATGGTCCCACCATTGGAACAGCACAGGGGCAGAGAAAATTAATTTACCAGCTAAAAAACCTGTTCTATTTAGCAGTTTTAATAGTTAAAATGATTCTTATTGGCCCTTATTTAAATCCATTCTACCATTGAAAATGGCTTTAAAGAATTTATATAAAAACCAGAATATATTCTAATTTTACTATGTACTATTGCAAAAACCTTTTTTTTTTCCATTGGGAAAACTAGCAAAGAGTAACTGATGGAACATCAAAACATTTCTGATTAAAGACGTTCCCAGCATCACCCAGCCTGTGCCAAACACAGGCAAGCAGGACAATGTCCCATAACAGCATCATTGGCTTGTCCTAGCCCAGAAAGAGACCTCTGGCACCACTTGGGTCTCTGACCCTGCTTACACCAGATGCTGACACTGCTGGTACATGGCAAAAAGTATTAAAAGCCCAAAGGGAAGGAATGCACAGCAAGTGGGAAGAGAATGCCACAGCAGGGTGGTCCAGTTTTGAGATTTCCCAGCCGTTTTCTCAGTTAACAGCAGGTCTCCCTTCTACTCAGTGTAGAATCCTGCATTATTTGTTTGACCTCATTTATTCCTTAAATTTTATTATGCATCAGTATCTGTGATATAATCTTTACCAAGGACATATACATGAGTCATGTATACAGATGACTCATGTTCATCCAGATTCACAAAACTCAAAGCTCTGCAGTTAAAACTAAATGATAAAGCTTTGAGAGGGGAAAGCCATCTGACATTATAATGATGCATTTAAAACATCAGCCTCTCTGCAATCATCTGAGTGGGTGACATGAAAATGCTTCTCTCTGTCCATTTTGTTTTGTCAAAGAAATCGTTATTTCCCATCAGGAAGTCTTTCACTCCATTATAGACGAGCATACAGACATGTATGCTGTAATTTATATATTCCAACTCCCTCGTATTAAGGGTCATATCACATATGTATGACAGCTGGAGAACACTCAGTCCTGTTAGGGGAAAGTGTAATAATCTTCATATTTTATAATATTTAACTCAAGTAGAGTAGGTCTTTGAGAACAACAGAAAATAATACTGCTGTCAAAATGACAAAAGAGTAATTACATTTCTTTACCTAGAGTATTTGGACTGACAAATTGTCAGAATTAGTTTTTCTGGTCCACAGAATAAGAAAATAATATCTGCATTTTCTGATCTTGAATGACCTCCTTATCTGTGATTTTTGGTTATATCAAATCAGGACATAAATGAGTGCATTCATTATGATGAACCAACCTTTTTTATTTTTCATTTTAACATATTCTAGGAAATTTATTATAGTCCTAATTTACATGTTCTAGGAAATTTATTACAGTCCTAATTTTCCTATAGTTGGCATGGTTTGAATATCTGATGATATTTAAGTGTGTAGATAGATTTACATTGATAAAATATTCTTATTATTGGTAAATTATCTATCCCTTTCTTCCACATAGGAAATATGCCTAATCCTAGGCATATTTCCATTGAAATACATTGTCTTTATTTTTTTATGTCTGCATAACTTCAAGCATTACATGGAAAAGAGGAGAAAGGACTTAAGTCATGTAAATAACAAACACCTGATTTGGATCCCAAACTCATGTCTTTTCATAGTTTACTTGGCAAAACTACCTCAGGAAAATGTAAGACTGTATTGTTGAGACTTTCTTCAAATGTTTGTCTATTTAAAGGATTATGAAAACCTAACATATAATTTGGAAACTGTAAATGCAATTTCCAACTAGCAATTTGGCAAGCTAACTGTGGCATCTATTGGCAAAGCAAAATGTGCAAGAAGGGGCAAATAAAAGCAAAATGCAGAAGGTAAGTTGATGAGTATGTGAGGAGATCACAAGCCAGTTATGGGCCAACAGCAAGCTTTTATTTTAATTAGGACTCTGTATGAAACAGGATTATGATTATCATAAAGGCTTTGTAATTATTGTATGGGGGAAAAATAGTCATTGTGCATATTGGGATTTGAATTCTAAACCCTGGAATTTCCTCCAGGGTTTATATCAAGTGGAAAGTAAATGTGGAGGAGCACATCAGGGTGCCCTGTGTGCCAGGGTCTGCTCAAAGTGTGTCTAACTGGGCTGCAGCACCAAGACCTGCCCAGAACAAGCCAACAGAAAGCGTGACACAACAACGGGGCTCATTCCTACTGCTTAGTTACAGACAATTTAATAAAGCCTGCAGAGGATGTGTTCAATGGAAAACATCTGTGTCCACTGATATATTTAGACTGCTCTGCTGTTTAAAATAAGTATCTCAGACTGTGAAAACACCAGGGAATTATCAGAGAAAGATTCTCACTGAGGAGTAGCTTGCATTGTTAGAGGCAGATTTTCAGGTCTTTATCACCTACATTTTGGTATCCATCTCAGGTACTTACACTGGGAGCTGAAGACTCTTGGTAGGAAACAAAAATAAAAAGTCACTTTTACAGGACAGATCAGTCTGTAGTTTCATAGAGAAACTTAATACCTGGATTGGCATCTGAGCAAGGTGATTAAAACAAGTTGGTGTGAATATGACTGATGTGGGGAACATTGGCCACAGACAGAAACATGCTACATATAAATACAGGAAGCAATGAGCTTCCCCAGAATTTCTAAATAGATTAATTTAGGATGCATACACATATTGCAATACACAAAGTGCATTAGTCGAGTGTGTATAAGGACTATGCAATTCTTACAAAAGCAGCTCTTGAGAGAAAGGCTTAACAACATACATAACATATTTTGAGTAAGGCTCGCCCACTTTTTCAAAGTAAAACCTCATTTATCAATTCCAGCATGCACCATAGAGAAGCAAGAGTCTCCTGACAAAGCTGAGCTTATAAAGAGCAGGCAACTACAGCCTCTTGGACACAGCATAATCTTTATGTTGTTTGTGTAACAAAAAGAATGAAAATAAGCCCTATGTGTTAATATTTTACTGAATATGAACATGAACATTCAGTCCATAGAAAGTTGTCATAGAAGATAGAGCAGCAATCCCTAACTATAAACTATTGCAGCAGAGAAGGACATTACATTTGTCACACACCATCCCCTCTTTCTGGTTGTTTTTTGACTCTGATTGTATTAGAGCACTGGCCAGGCACAGCACATGAGGACTGAGACACTGAGATGTCCAGATGCTGTCAGCAAGCACTGCTGATTCACTGGAACTCTTATCCCCGGATGGTATGTTGCAAAAGTCACTAAAATCCATGCAAATCACCACATGAGAAAATGTCCCTCCCAACAACACACTGAAAGCCCTGCTCATTCTCCTAAGTGCCCAACATCAAAGATAATCCATTTATGTCAGCTGGAAAAATCCTGCAGCTGTCACCGAGAGCAGGATCACACTCAGTGCCCAGCTAAGGAAATTGATGCAGAGATTAGTAAGGGATATTCTTTAGCCTGTATCATATTTGTAGCTGTTAACATAATCGTATTTTCTGACCCCAAACCACTTGTGTGGAATTTCAGCAGTGCCAGAGCAAAGCTATGCCCCAGCTTCCCTGCTCTGCCCAGCTGGCAGCACACTTCAGCCACGGGCAGAGCTCCAGTCACAGTGCGGGTACAGCAGCTCCAAAGGATTGCCACACATTGTCCTCATTTAATGCATACCCGTGTTACTGCCTGGATCAGAAGTGGGAGCAAGGAAATTCTTGTTTCTGTAGTTCTCTTCATGCTCAATTTGGGTTGAACAACAGCAAGGGCCACAGCACAGCTCCGTTTCTGACAGGATTTAATCTGGGTAGGGAGGACACCAGCACCTCATTAAAACAATGGCATTTTTTAAAGTTCTCTTCACAAAATGATCCATTTATTATGAAGCAGCTTATACTCCACAACATGTATCACTTTAGAAATGTAAATACAATACAGCCTCTTTATTTTAGATATTCTCTGAGTTGACATCTTCATCAGACAACTAAGACATATTCATAGAAGCAAATCTGTGATGTGTAGTAGATGAGTTCAGTAAGATTTCACTGCTTATTTAACACTAATAGTCTGCTCTATACAACCATTATATTACATTCTCTGTGGTTTTGCTTCGGAATGATCTTTGAGGTTTTTAAAAACACTTACATCTCTTTGTTTTCACCCCATCTTTGGCACCTCTACTCGAGGAGAGGCCTGTTTTTTTTTCTGTTTGGGTGGCTGAAGAGGTACACAGCCACCCCATGTTTCCACATGTCCTGAGGGCAAACCTACAGCCTTCTCTGTGCTCAGGATGTCATTCTGCCTTTGGGACTGCCGCTTCTGTAATAATGTTGTGAAATCAAAGGAACAGTTTTATCTCTTTTTTGAGGAGGAGATTAATAAAATTGTTTGCATTTTCCATGATTACCAAGATCGATTTACGATTCATTTCCACTAATACATTTATTAATCAAAAAAAGTAATAATTTGAAGCACTGATAAGAGTTACATCGCATTTTAAAACAGGCCTCAGGCAATTCCTCAATGCTTCCTTGACTCCATGTACATACTTTTCCAATGGCCAAAGAGTGCAAGAAATGCCTAACGAGGAGACTAATTGTTCCATCTTGTTCACCACTTTGCACCCTGTTAATGACAGGTTTTGAAGGAAAAGTAGCAAGCAATAGATTACATAATGCTGTAATAAACACTCCTGTCTCTGTGCAAGGGAGCAAATATATTCCTCAGAGCCTCAGGATTGACAGATCTTATTATTAAGTTTTGTCCAGCTACTGCTACTGCAAGTGTTATTCTTGTGGAGTGTGATTTTTAATCTGCTTTTGCATCTGTCAGAATAGTAGCCTGTGCCAGGCAGTCTCAGAGGTTAATTATATGTTAGGCACAAGGATTTAATAGCCTTTCTTTGATTTAAAAATCAAAGGGCAGATTCCCCTTCTAGGCTGTTAACTACAGGGATTGTAAGCAGATATATAGCAAAGGCAAGTTTATTTCTCCAGAAACAGAAACAGCTGGAGTAATTCATCATTAGCCAGACTGATGTTAAGGGAGCCCCACTAACTCATACACTCAGGATCACACCGATAAACTCACCTTGAGATTTCATTTACTGATTTTTCCAGTCTACCAAGATGGACTGTATTGAAGACTGGAGGGTTAATCCTACTTTTCTTGAGTTGCCTCCTGAATGGGATGTACATCTGCAAGAGCAAATAATACATACAGTTATTTTTGAATTTCTGAATGTGTTTGCACTGGGAACTGACGACTCTGACATTTCCTGTGGCTTAAAGAAGGAGAATGTATTTATAGCTCTGCGAGTTTGCACGAGATATATTGTTTCTGTCACAAATTTCTTGCATAAATATGTGCTGTGTATGAGATTGTAGTGGGACTACTGTAATTGCTTTTGGCCTTCCCATATTTATTGAATATATCTATGTTTCTACCAGCCTCAGGTGATCTGTATTTTTTCCAAACTGCAAATGGGAAATGTTTCAGTTTTGGGTTTTGATGGGGTTTTTTTTGTTTTGTGGTTTTGAGTGGGTTTTTTTGTTTTTTGGTTTTGTTTGGTTTTGGTTTGTTTTTGTTGTTGTTGTTTTTAAGGGCATATTTTCAGTATTTCAGGTTCATCTAAGCAGTTCCATTCTGTTTTGAGTCTTCAGAAAAAATAAGCAAAGACAGTCCTAATGGAGGGTGAAAGACAAAAATAAGGCTCCATTTTTGAGCAGATTTGGAAGAGTCATGTGAATTCAGGGGTGGGCAAAGACTGTTCCTCTTGGCTTTCTTGACACTGAGAGGTAGAAGGTGCTACAGCCACGTGTTGCTCTTGCAGTGCAATAATGGTGTCATTGAGAAGTGAAATGAAATCTATATTCATGTGCCAGTTTTACAGCCCTACTGTAAGCTGAGTAAGCAATATTTCCTCATTTGCCCCCTCTGGGCGACCTTCTTCTCCTCTGGATATAAAAGGAGCTTAAAGATACTAGGATATGAAAACTACGGGTATTGTTTATAAGTATTTATCGTGTCACTAACATTTGCTTTGCCGTTCTAAATTGCGTCCTCATGTACCAAGGTTGGCAGTTCATGGGAGGCTTGATCTCATTAGGGCAGGTTATCTTAGCAAAAATCATTGTTAATGTCTGCCCAAACTACCCTTGGGAATGGGTTCTTCCTTTCTATTCTTACAATGGAGATACTGCTATTCCCTAAAAGGTTGTTGTTTTAGCAGCATATTTCAGCCTGATGATAGGAGCAGGCAGCATGATGAGTCATTCCGTGGCAAGTCAAGCCTCAAATCTGGGAAAGAAAAATACACTAAAAAGCATCATAACAACATGTTTTCCAATCAAGAGGCATTCAGCACAATCAGAGCTTAGAAGGTATTTGGCAGGGATATTTATACCCCTTGAGTCTTCTTCAGGGTATTTTGCTATTGATCATATTCACCTGATTTATTAATGTCTGTTTGGAATGCCATCATTTACTTATGATAGCTCTCTCCTGATACTAGAAGTCATAGAGGTGAAAGAAAAAATCCATTATAAATGTCTTTGATATTAAATCAAATATACTGTCTGATGACATTAACATTGCCTTCCAAATTCAGAGTTAACTACACAGCATCATCTCTAATGGTCGAGTTTTTTTGTTTGTGCTTACTTTGAGCTTCAACTAATCCAGCTGCATTAGAACCAAAGAGAAGACTTTGAAATCTTTATCTTTCCGTGGTGGAGAAGGAAGAAATCAGGTGTGTGAACTCCATGGCTCATCATTGTCAACCAAATGACTCTGAGACTCCGGCAGTTAACTCCTTGTTTATGCGGATTTTAAAATACTGGGGCGGGGGCAACAGGGGAAGGGATATTAAAATAAAATAAAGTAAAATAAAATAAAATAAATTGAAAATTAGAACATCAAAGATGGCATTTGCCACCGGGCTTGGCAGGTGCGATAAGGCTGTAAAGTACTTTGCGGTTCTGAAAGCCGCCCCGGGCCGTGACGCTGAGCATCGCGTCACCACTGCTCGGCCGGCATTCCCAGCGGGAGCTGCTCGGGCCGCGGCATTCCCGGCCAGAGCTCGGGGCTCGGCATTCCCGGCGAGAGCTGCTCGGGCCGCGGCATTCCCGGCCAGAGCTCGGGGCTCGGCATTCCCGGCGGGAACCGGCCGGCATTCCCGGCGGGAGCTGCTCGGGCCGCGGCATTCCCGGCGGGAGCTGGCGGTGCTGTTGCGGCGCTGGCCGCCAGGGGTCAGTGTTGGCCGACAGATGCCGCCCCCGCGCCGTGCGCCCCGCGGGAGGGGGCGGGGGCCGGGGCATTTCCAGGGCTCCCAGCGCATCCCGCGCTCCCAGCGCTTCCAGCCGCCGCACCGGGGCCTCGTCACTGCGGGTGTTCGAACAAATAGGGAGGAGCCGCTGACTCCAGCGGCCGGGTTGGGCTGGCCCTTCGGCCGTACTCTGAAGCGCCGTCCCGGGGTGTCCGAGCAAAGGGACGCAGGCGGGGCGCTGGACGCGTTCCCGGAGGCTTGTGCTGTGTATTCTCTACTTTATCATATTTGCGATGGAATGTGCGGTTTTGCAGGATCTTACCTCGGCAGGAGCCGGCCAGCTGCTGCTCTGGGTGCGAATGTGCTCGGTGTGCGGCCCCTGGAGCCAGGAGCGTCCCGCTCTGGAAGCACGAAGGGAACGGGGAGGGGAGGAGGGAGAGCAAAAAGCGGCTGGGGGCTGTAGTAACAAAGAGCTCATCTTTAGGGCTTCATGCAGCTGAAGAGGAGGTGGCGGGGACCTCCTTTACTATTAACATTACTGAACTATTTTAACACTAAAGGCAATCTGTCATTTTGAGTAAATTCTCTTCTGCTTCTATAAACACAGCCGTAATCAATTAAAGACCTACTTGTGAAGGAGCCATTGTGTGCAGCCCCATTCAGACATTGCTGAGTTGTCTTTTAGACAGCCTGTGGGGAAACACTGGTAAGGTGATGGGAAAGTTCAAAGTGCCTAACTTTTCAATGTGGATTTTGTTATTGAGACATTTTTTTCTCTCTTTTTTTTCCATATTGCTTATCACAGCCAGGGTGAAAAATGGATGATATCTCTCTCTGTGTTCAACATTTATAACGTATTCTGCTTGGGAGGTTCTGCAAATATTTAAAATGATTCTGTAATGTAATTCCTTGGGGGACTTGTGCATGGCAGCAAATCAATTACTAATCTGAAAGAACAAACAAATCCTATGGAGACTGTACATCCATATATACATATTTATAATTATGCACACGGGCTCAGTTCCTAATACATTAGACCAATTACACCAGTCCAATACAATTTCGTGCAGTGAAATAGAAACTCATTTACAGTAGTTTGAAGATGAGGATTACTGACACAAGCCCTTCAAAAACTCAGACTTCCATTTCATGTTGAAAGAAACAGTCCAAAAGATCACTCCATTGGCTCAAATGACTTTGTTTTTTAAATTATCTTTCTGTTGCACTGGATCACCTATGCCCCATGAGTCTGTGAATGTTACTAATCTTTGCAGAAGCAACCAAAATAAACAAGGAAACTTGAACTTAACCTAGGTTATTTTATTCTCTTTCATTTTTCTGGATGAAGGAAATGGGAAGGTCAAACAGATGAGTGTGTATAAGGAGACAAAATTTTTACCCTTGTTTTATTAGATTTTTTTTTCCCTGAGCACTGGCATGGATTCTAGGGACATGAGTGAGAATTAAAAAAATTAAATACAATCGGAGTTAAATTTTTTCCCATTTATTTTGCATTTGCATTAGAAATAAATGTAAGGAAATTTTAAGAATGGTCTCTATTAAAACAAAAAAATTTAGATATTTAGAGATACTCGTGGAAAGAATCCCACCTGTAGAAGCTGGGTTTCATTGGGCTTTCTGATGTAGTTACTTTTAGATCCATTGTCACTCTTGACTGCACAGTCAGGGGGAGGAGCCTCACAGGAAAATTATGTTTGTATCACACTTTGGAAATTCATAAGCACACTACCTGGGGATTTAAGAATGACAGTGCCTCATTCCAAGGAAAAGCATCTAAAATTACCATTAGGCCCAGCAGTCTTTTGACATGGTATAAATTATTTTGAAGTGACGGGGGAAAAAAAGGAAAGTGTGAAAATCATAAAGAAATTATCTTCCTTGACAATATAGTGAAAAATCATTGATTATTAGAAATGTACTTTACTTACAGTGCCTAAGCATGTAGCAGTGAAAAGGAAAATGAACAGTGGCTTTTTCTAGGGCAGTAGGAGCAGACTGAAGCTCAGTCGTGTAGCCAGCAAACCTTCTTAACTTCATTTTTCTTTGAATGACACTTTTTTGGAAGTTATACAGGAGAGCCTTGGTGCACATACCAGGCACTTTGTAGATGAGTCAGGACACCTTAACTAAATCTATTCATTACCCTGTCCCCATTGGGACAGGCAAAAGCTGCCAATTTGATGTTGGTAATGTGGATGCTGCGTTAGGGAATTGGCTAAGCCTGCCAGATTTCATTCCTGAACTTTAGTAGCCACAAAAGAGTATTTCTCTGTCGTCTGTAATTGATTCAGAGCCAGATCCCAAAAGGACAAGCTTCCTTTTGTGTGCCATCTATACCAGGGTCTAAGAACACATAGTGCTACCACTTTTTTTTTTTAAGTTAGATCACAGAAAACCTCTTGAAAAAGAAAAGAAATAAAATCCAAGTTGTCATAAATTATATTCATGAGATTTCTAAAATACATTATTTATTAGCTCTATTATTACATTCTGGACTATACTTTCAGAACAGTCACAGTCAGTTTATTATAATCTGAGTATTTAATGTCAATAGTGTTACCATTCGAAGATTAAATGAGGTCTGAAACCAAAACAGAAAAAATGTATTTGTACAAAAAATAAATTTTCCAGTGCTTCAGCTCACTAAGCACAGTACTTATTATCATCAGTTCATATGCAGGTCAGATTCTTCCTTCCTTTGAAAAACAGGTTGAAAAACCCTTTGAAGACTTTTCCCATCTTACCCTTATCCATCTGGTTACAAATTTAATAATATTATTCATTATCACTTTGTGTTTCACATTTGCGTTCTGCATCTACTGTGCAATGCATTAAAGATTTCATGACAGTAACTCAAATACTCCTAATAAGGGTTATTAACATCATCAGTCCACCCTGGCAACGTTCTCCACTCATTCTGCACAAAATAGCCCAGAAATTTTACAAGAAGATACTAAATTTCGATAGCAAAATTGTAAGCTAGTCCCAGTATATTTTATTGCCTGTGTGTTCATGTTCCAAATAGTTTTTAAAAGACCAAAGTATTTTCATGGCTTCTATTCCCAGTTTTCACCCTAGAAGTGACTTTGAATTCATTGAAGCAGGCATCATCTGTCTGAACCTGAACCCATTCACTGGATTTGTTCCTTTTATTCAAATACAAGAACAAACTACTAGAGATGTTTTTCAAAATGCTCACTAAACATACAGCCTTACTCCTGTGAAAGCACAAGTGCTCTAAATGCTTAGGACAGAGGCAAGAACAGAGAGCCCTGTGTGTGGAGACTGACCACAGTTCAAGCCCAATGGTGCAGTGATACATCCTTCCTTCTCCTTCTCCTTCTCCTTCTCCTTCTCCTTCTCCTTCTCCTTCTCCTTCTCCTTCTCCTTCTCCTTCTCCTTCTCCTTCTCCTTCTCCTTCTCCTTCTCCTTCTCCTTCTCCTTCTCCTTCTCCTNCCTTCCCCTTCCCCTTCCCCCCCACTCAGCAGGCGAAGCAAAAGAACCCAGAAAGGATAAGGCCTGGCCACTATAAATGTTCAGAGGTTTAATGAATGTGCCATAGCTTTCACCTTCTAACTGCAAGGCCTTCTCAAGCAGACTCCAAATTCCTGCAGAAATGAAGACTTTCTTTCCTGGACTAGGCCTGGCATTCCTGGGAAACAATGGCCCTTTTCAAGTCATCTCTGAAATTTCACAGGTGAAGGGAACAGGGCAGTCATTCGATCCCATCCACAAGGAGCCTGTGAGCATTTTAAAAAGTGAAGACAGAGTCTATCATGGAAGCACTGGCAAAACTGGTTAGTGGCAGAAAAAGACAACCTAGACCCACAGCTCAGGAGACCTCCATGATGCATTAATCCATTTGTCTTTTACCTCATGCCACAACTTGTCTCTCAATTTTTCAGGCATGGGCTACACAGCCCACAGAGCTCAGGACACAGGTCTTCAAGCAGTGTCACAGTGCTTTGGCACAGTGGTTTTTGTGCTCCTTTAGCCAGACCTTCACTTTGAGAAAGACCAAGTTAAAGGCTGCTATTATGGGGATGTAGCCTTGGGTATGGAGAACACTCATCAGGCATACATGAATCCAGGCCTTTGAGATGGCCTGTAGTGCCCTCACTTCAGGAAGCATATCACAGTCACTCCAGTTGGTTTGTTAGAACAAGATCAAATTCACTAGAAAACATTCAGAATGGGAGGCTATGAGTGCTGCCTGTGCAGTGATAACACAGTGAACTCGAAACATGAAAAGGTTGGAGTATGAGCAGATCCCTCATACTCCAAACAGCCAAATATAATATTCTGAAGGGACACAAGGGCTCTCAGTTCTGTGAAGACAACTACACAAGCCTCCCAGATGATTTGGTGAATATTCAGAATTCTTAAGCTAGAATATGTCATCAGTTCATGTTATAGGGGATCATTTTCTTTACATAGTTAAAAAAAGAAAACAACAAAAAAATCCCAGTGCACTTTTGTATGGCAGTTGTTACATTGAGAAGTATTTTGCCTCTCAAATTCTGAGAACTTTTGCACTCTCTGCCTCCAGCATGTTAGAGTGAATATTATGCTAATTGAACTCTCTTTAGGAGAACTTGAAGGATAATTGAAAACTGAAACTCTTTTAAGGGTTCAAATCTGAACTACTTTTTGAGAGCAAATTCAGGTTAGAATGTTGCCAGGCCTAGCCTGCAAATCCTCAGCAGCTGGTTTTGCTGTTGTGAGGACACCAGCAGTGCCATCAGTGGTGCTTATGTTACCATTGCTAAATACCTGTCCAATTATTATATTTGGTCTTTTTTCTCAAGCTCTTCCCACCATACTCTAGAATTACAAAAAAATTATCTATCAAGCTCCCAGCCTATTTTCTTGAACATCCAAAAGCTGAAAGTCCCACTCCAGGTTTCTTGGCCCATTCCTGGTAGCTGCCTCCACATCATCAGGCTCAGCAGCAGCACACTCAGAGGTTTGACAGGGACTAAGTCAGGGTGAAGCACCAAGGGGAGGCTGCCAAGGAATTGCTTTGGGGTGAACAGCAAACAGGGGGGCTCTGGAATGTGGTCACAGGACTTGTGCTGTGCTCAGAGGTGCTTTCCAAGGAAAGTGGGTCAGCCATGCCACGCTCACAAAGGCTGGTGCAGTTTCCTGCAGGGGGGAAGATTGTTTTCCACAGACATTTCCACCCATATGGCAGAGAAACGGGTCTTATTGGCACGAGCAAGGACTGGTTGGTGGGCAGCCCTCCTGGGGCAAAGTCCTACTGAAAAGGCTGGAAACAGTTGCGGAGCTATGTGAGGTGAAGAATGTTGTTGGAATACTATATTTATTTTTTCATTTTTTTAGAATTTGATTTAGTTGCTACAGTATTGAATAATACAAAGGACTTTAGAATTACTGGAATAGCTCTTTTGGCAACCTTGGTCTTGCTTTACCACAAGAAATCCTCAAGAACTCTCCATCATTGTCGCACCTTGAAGTTCAATTTCAGTTTTTCTGCAAGTCTCCCTTTTAGCACAGAGTTTGAACTGTTAAGGGATTAGGACTTTGAAAGAAGCAGGAGAACCACCTTGGTATTTGTGTTATCATTAGTCCCATTCAGTCCCCTTATTTGTACGTGTGGAAGTTGTTTTTTCTTGTTTGCTGGAACTCTGTTTCACCACATTGCTGTTTGAGTTGGCAGTGCTATGCTTTTTATTAGAACAAACAGAGGTCCAGAAACTGATGAAATATAAATAGAAGGTTCACTGTAGTCTACTCTTTTCAGGGAAAATAAACAT
The DNA here is from genome assembly GCA_008694505.1 of Cyanoderma ruficeps. Lineage (NCBI taxonomy): Eukaryota > Metazoa > Chordata > Aves > Passeriformes > Timaliidae > Cyanoderma > Cyanoderma ruficeps. The sequence goes on from VZDJ01001247.1 coordinate 6,610,234, forward strand.
CAGGGGGTGTTTAAAAAAAAAACCAACCAAATAATTCTGTGATATACCTTCCTGATTAGCAGCTGTAATCTAAATGGCACATTATTAGAGATAAAATTAACCAAAAAGATTATGCTGGTCTTTGCTTAAAGGAACCTATTTATCTCTCTATTTTTATAATTTTCACAAGCTTCCACTATGTTAGACATGTAAAATTGATTATATATCTGGCTACAATGCTATATGTAATCTTCATCAATTAGAAATTTAAATCCTCAGAATTCCTGCAATCAGGTTTCCTTTTCCCTTCCTTTTCCTTCCTACAAAGGAATAGAAAAGGAATTTTTTTGTGTTTGAGTTTTGTTTGGGTGGTGGGTTTTTTTTTCCTTTTAAAGAAAGATAGTTTTAAACAGGCTATGTTCAAGGTTTTATAGGAATTTCAACTAGGAAGTGCAAGACAAATAAAATCAATGCTATCAGTTCTAACTTCGGCAGAATGTGCTGTCAGTGTTCTTGGTGAGACACACAATGCCTGCCTGTTAGCACAGAAATGGATATTTTTCTTCACTGGGCTACCCAAAGGCAGCTATTCTCACTTTTGAGTGCCAGCCACTGGAGATGGGCTAAATTTGTAGTCCCCATTACCTGTGAAGCAAACCAAAATAGCTCCATGAAACCTGACCCAGAGAGAACCTCCGAATGCCAGGGCTGAGCGTTCGCTGCTCCGAGCTGAAATGTGCCCTCTCTTCCCCACCTCACACCCTGCTCGCCCCACTCCTGGAGGAGTAAATAGGGCCATTCATATAGAGACAGAGGAAGAATTCTGAAAGTTATAAAAAACTCCCTGTATGTAAAGATGTCTCCTACAGTGCTAACCACAGCACTGATGATGAAAAAGCTACACCCTGCATGTGCAAACTGGCATCCTTTTTACTGTACATAGGTTTTTATGGAATGTAGGTTTGCTTTTAACCACAGTATTTCATCAAGAGTGAGTTTTTTTGCTGTTTTTACTAGTTCCCATTTACATTTGCACTGGTACCTAACAAAGGGGTTCCTATCCCATAGGTCGGGATTAGATAGGAAGCCTTGAAAAGACAAACCCCTCAGAAAAAATAAAAGAAAAATAGAAAGACTGGAAGGGTATAAAAAGCATTTGTTGATTCTGAGCTCTTGGTAGCCCAGGGAAACCTGTTAGAAGATGTACATTGGAGTTTTACCCTGGCACAGCTTTTAGGTCTAGAAAGAACTAGCAGGATGCAGCTGATCCACACAGCAATTTTTTTCAGTTCCAAGCAAAAAACATCAGACTAAAATCCTCTTATCCCTTTGCAGGAATGAAATACATAAACAATCTCTGAATCAATTTAAGATGTAAAACAGTCTCACTTTGTTAGAAAAGCCCAAGGACCTTTTGACTGAGTATTCTTTGTCAGCAGCAGCAGAAATTGACTCATAATTAGTTAAGTATTGGACACTCTCTCTTTTCAAAATAGCTAATATAAAATTTAATTATAATGAAAATATAAAGGAGGTTGCATCATTGTCCAAAAAAAATTCTAGAATTCTTTTTATACCATCAGTCATTTTTTTAGGAGGAATACAATAACTATCTAGCAAATGACAATCAAATTCTACATTTCTTCTACTTCATAGAACAAGTAGTATATAGTTGAAAGAATGACAAAAGTACGTTACTGTACATTATTAATGGCATCTCCCATCATGAGCAGGCCAGCACAGACCTACAGAGATCTCTAATTCCCGTCTTACTATTCGTTAAATACAATCCTAACATCAATCAAACAATTTTGTTTTTGTGGAAAACAACAAAAAAATATTTCTTTCTTAAACCTAAAGTCTTTCAAAGCTGAACTGTAAAGAATTAAGACAAGTAGGTTTTAATTGAGGAGTACAGGAATTTTGTGGCCTGTTGCTCATTCTCTTTCTCTCTGCTTCTTCATAGCTGTATAGCAGCCTCCCGTTGCAGGAGGGGAAGCTAAAACCTACTTTTCTGGTGTTGATTCCCTCGGCCTACCCAAGTTTCACAAAGCCCCTTCAGGAGCCTTTCTCAAAGGTCCACTGAAATGGGAAATTTAATAAGCGTCCCTAGATTCAAACTTCTCCAAACTTGTCAGGGGAAATACGGCAAATGCCCTGGAAGTATTACATTTTGATGTATTCTGTTTGTTATGGCATTCCCTTCAGGAAGAACACTGTGGGCAGTCCAAGCTGTAGAACAATTAGTCTCCTTTTTCTTTATCAAGTTCACAGTTGGGCTTTATAGGATTCTGTGTTAACACTGCAGCAAAGCAGCATCAACTTCAGGTATGTGGGAGACAGGAGTGTTGACTGAATGAGTGCTGAACTAGGATCACAACACTCCCTTAAAATACATTTTAAAATTCCATGGGCTCCCTTCCCACTTTGTTTGCTCCTCTACTTAATCTATTTTATCAAAGTCATAAGCGTAATTTTAAAAAAATACAAAAAATCCATCAAACAAACAAACAAAACCCAAAACGACAAAAAACCAAACCAACCCCCCCCGCCCAGATATTGCTATTCTTTCTGTGCTGAGTGCATTGCTGATGACTTACCTGCCTCTGCACAAACTGGGGAGATGCAAAGGCAACTTCACTAACAGAGGTGGTACATTTGTAACTCAGCCTTGTAGATTCACCTGCTTTTACTGACAGGATTAAAAAGTGAAATCGGTCCACTGCTGTAACTAAACATTTAAGATAAAAAGCTCCCAAGAGTTCAGAGAAGACTGCAATGAAAATGAATGTCCAACAGGAAAGCTGTTCCTCAGAAGCAGAGGTGTGGTAGAAACCACTGCACGGGACCTTTTCCCTCTGTGCCCAGGTTCTGTGTGCAAGGGCCCAGTGTGCAAGGGCGTGGTGCCTGATCCAAAGCTTACTTTGATACAGCCAGTCAAAAGATCTCAGTTCATTATAAGGGGCATTTTTCAAGGAGCTCAATAACACTTAAAAATCTCTAATGTCTGGTGAGATGTTTCCATCTATTTCCTCACCTATCGCCAGGCACATCTCATGGACCTTTATCTGCATCCCTGTGACTTAATCCTCTTACAATTTCCATGCCTTGCCGATCTTTTCTTTTATTTTAAAGACTGAACAAAGATCTTTCTCTCCATTTTTAAGTAATATTTCCAGATAAATATTGAAACAAAAACCATATAGATAAAGCCTGTCCTTCTGTTCAAAGTATATTTGGGGTCATACTGTGGGTGTCACTCTTGGTTCATCTGTGACCTCTACAAGATTTAAAAAAATCTTTTTTTCATTATTGGAATGAAGAGGCAAAAATACAATGACACTGAAAGTCTTCAAGAACGGTTGATTTATACAGTTTACTAGCCCACTATAAATCATAAATGCTGGAGGACAATATACACTGCTGGGCCTCCGAACAAGTTTCAGAATGAAAATAAGTTAATATAAGGTACTTGTACTCTGTCTTCAGCTATGTCAGTTTTGATTTTCCTCTTTAGAACACACATTTGTCAGTGCACATGCACACACATGCACAAACACACCATGTGAGTGGATACTGAATGAACCACCCTATAGAGAGGGACTACAATATTTCACTGACTGTAGAATGAAGCCCAATTTTATTGGCAGACTCCTATGATGCTTAGACAATAAAACATTTGTACATTTTGCTGCAGACAGTCTGGCTGGCAGTTTCAGCAGCTCTAATTTATTGTGAATAAATAATTTCCTGGAATCTCTGAGGAGTCATTTTAATGCTCTGAAAAAATTAAAATCTGGCATGCTGTTAAATTTGTTTTCTGCTGTTTTGAACAAAAAATACTTTAAATGAAAGAATTAAAAAACCCACCCTGATTTCAAAGATAGTACTTTGTAAATGTTAAATCTCCCAGTTTCACACTGGTTTTACAGATGAATAATTTTTGTTCACTTCATCTTTGTATTTAAAGGCATGACAAACACCATCTGTTCTCAGCTTCTTTTCTGTGTGTTATTTCTCAGTACCAAGCAGAGAAACTGTCCAGGTTGAAGGACTCCCATGTTTCTGTAGAGTATATTTGGATGCTACTTGTGTTTCTACTCTACCATAAATTGGTTATTACTTATAGCATAATGGTGATCAGACCATTTTCAAAGGCAGTGTGTTCTTGAAGCATGAAACAGAAATTCAAAACCAACTTCAGAATCTGTTAGAAGCCAACTGTAAAAATATAGATGGAGTCAATTAGTTGATTCATTTTTGCAGTCATCAGCAAAAAAAGAAGTTTTAGTTTCCACAGTTGATGAGTACATTTTTTCCATGAGGCACCTCACAGTTCCTGCCAGTGGACTAATATATAAGTAACTATTGCACTTTTATTAAATTCTCATTACCTTGATGTATGCAGAAAATATCAAATAAGAAACTGAACTAAGAAAAGTGATGAATTCTAATCACCAATAGCATCACTTAAACACCTAACATCATTCCCAAAAACTGTACCACTTAGAGCTTTGTTGATACTTGGCATACATAATCTCTACACAGTTCATAGAAATATAGTAAAGCTAAAATCTGTACCAGTAATAGGAAATTATAATGGAAAACCCTGTGTAAATTTAATTGTAGGTCTCATTCCCTGTAATGTTGGAAGTGTTTTGTACAGACTAGTTACACTGTGAGGAAACAACCCATAACACAAAGTAAATCTGAGAAGCAGAAAAGGCTACACATACATTTTTGTGGGACTGGGTAGAATCATCAAAAAGCGAAATGCATATTTGAGCACTAGTGCAAAGAAACAGAGGATCTTCTTTCTTGTAGCAAAGTCACATGATCCCTGTTCCCATAGAGTCACTATTTCCTTTTCCTTGCAGGATTTATAGGGAACTGTTTCCTTCCTCCAGTGCAAACCCAGCATTACTTTCATCATGTTTAGCCAGGCTAAATGCCTGCAACATATTTGGATGAAAATGGACAATTAACAGAGACAGGCTTGCCTGTGCCCTAGCAGAGAGCAACATAGCTGCCATGAGCTGGTGCCACATGCTTCTTTGAGCTGGCACTAAGAAGGCAAAAACTGCAACACAAAAGGTGCTTCCCTCTGACTGCAGCCACCAATCTCAGCCCCACCAGTGGTTGTACTCCCAGTCCCCTCAGCAAGACTTGCAAGACACCAAGGAAAGGCTCCCTTGTGGCTTTAGAGAATATAACATCCTCTCAAGAGGCAAAAAAGCCCGAGGCAGAAATGAGGTTAGCAAAAGAGCTTCTCAGTTATGGTACTGAGAAGGGTAATGAACCTATGAGCTGTGATTAGGAATCTTTAACAGACCTCTGAACTGAACCCCCACTACCTAATTTTCTAACCAGTGCCTTAACTGGAGATTTTGTGTCCTTCCTCCAAAATACATAATAAACAAACTGAAAGGGAAAATAAGCTAGTTAGTATGTCTTTGCAAATATGAGATGTATAAATTGGCTACCAGGCCAGAGCAGACACTTCTTTTGGCCATTGTAGTTACTGAGATACTTTGGAAGTGCAGAATGGAGCCTGTGTCTGGTTCATTCAGCAGCACTGGTACTCGTCACTCAGGAACAGAAACCGGGATCATGGTCACATCTGGCCCCAACTGGATTTTATTGCAATGACGTACAGAGCTGACGGAGAAATTTCTGCAACTGGAAATTACAGCCCACAAGAATTAGAGGATTTTAAACCCTGGTGAGATGTAACATTTCTTAAGAACAATAGCTTATAGCATTTTTATTCTGTGCTACTTTGGATAATTAATTTAGTAAGTCAGTTTGTTTGTCATTCATGCATAAAATAATTAATATACATGTTGTTTCCTTATTCATTAAGTCTTTAAATTCAGCAGATGAAACTCTCTTTCTGCCAGAACAAACACTAGGTTATAGATGACTGTCAATAAAAAGTAAAGCCAGCTCCAATGAAATAGTGTGCTGAAAGCAAATACCTGTTCAACACTGAATCTTTATTTCCACTCTTTATGGAAATAAACACATTTATGGTTTGTTTATTGCCTGCAGAAAGGAAGCCTGTTCATCCTCCCCTGCTCCACCCCTGTCATTTGCTGGTCTAGCTACCGAGCAGAGCCTAATCACAAGATGTCTGTGTACATCAAACAGATGTTCATCAGCAACAGAAAATCAATGTCTGGCATGAAGTTATATTGTGTTTTTAGACTCTACTGAGCAAACTTTACTTGAAAAGCAATTCCTTGTGTCACTGTATCTGTATCTCATAATAAAGAACAAGTGCCCACTTCAAGTTGTGGATCACCTCTATTGTCATTCCGCAGCAATGTGTTTTACAGATGTCTGCAAACGAATTTTAGACTGAACTCCCTTTGCTTCTGAACCATAAGGAAGTATGATATGCTATCTGTCTGGTATTTAGTTATTAAATTTTGGTTGAAGAGCAGTTAGAATCCCTCTGAATTCATTTGAACTCCTGTTTTAAACCAGACCTCTGGCATTTGACATCTGACCAATGGGTCTGATGTGTTTTCAGCACGTTACCTTTAGCTGGCGGTGATGTAGTAACAGCACTCTATTTCCTGTGAAGCCAACAGCTAACTCTTACCTTCATGTGAAAACTTAGATGGGGCTTATCAGCTCCTCCACAGCACTCCATGCCCCTCTTGGGATCATGGTCTCTGTCTGCTATTATTGAGAGGGACAGGAATGAAAGGGCAGCGGCACCAGGAGCCATCCTTTCAGACTATGTCTGACACAAGCACTGAGTGTTACATTATCTGCTTCACTGAAGCAGAAAGAGGAGACCATCAGGGAGCTGGCTGCGCTCCTTGCTTTTCTGTTCTTCCCAGTTTTGGACACAGTAGTGCAACCTGTGTGCAGCTCCAGCCTGTGCCAGCTGGCAAGAGCTCCCAGAAGACAGTCTGTCAGTGAGGGTGGCTCTGAGAGCCTGGGAGCTGCACTTCCCTCTCCGCTGTGATCCGCCTGCGGTGCCTGCGCTGGGAGCGCTGCTGGGGAGGCACAGGGGGCTCCCAGCACTGGGATAATCATGGCAGCGGGGATAGGGGACCTGCATCATCCCTCTGCTCACTGCTCCAAATGGTATTAAAGCTGACAAGTTCCAGTCTGGCCTTTTGGAGAAAATAAAGTTTAAATACAAGCTTTTTTTTCCCCCCCCAAAGTAGTTCTTTACCATTTTTGCTGCAAACAGAAACACTGTGTTCAACCACATTAATTCCAATGAGCTACCCTATCAAACCACAGACATTGTCTCCATTTTATCTTGAACCTTAGGATGAAATACTTTGTCAACCACAAAAAAACCCCAAACCACACCAAAACAAAACTGAGATCAGCAGACAAGGGCAAGAGCAACATATGAAAATAAAAAGCTGTGAAATTCTGCATTAAAAAATAACATGTTGAATTATTATTTTAAAACCCATAGGATATCTACTCAACTGCAGACTCTACAAAATGCACTCACACTAGAGAAGCTTAAGAAACAGTCTGCTGAAATATGTCTAGCACAGCTATGTACAAGTGCACGTGGGTTCTTCAACTGAAATGACCTGATTGAAATTGCAAATTTACACATGAAATCTTAGTCAGAAGTTCTGTATGTGAGTGGATAAGGAGACATGGATACTTGGGCTATGAATATGCTCTCCTTCCTACCACAAAATGACATAGAAAATACATTTCAGACATACCCTGGCAACTGAAAATAGAAATGCCATATGTTGAATACCTAAGTAATTGCTAGACGAGGTCCTGATTGAGCACTGGTCTTCCCTTTTGCAAACACTTTTTTAAACAGAGATAATTATGCTCACTGTCCAGAAGCTCGGCTTCAATCTCAGCCCTGCCAAGCTCTTGTTGGGCAGAGCTGAGTGGGAGCACAGACAGCAGCAGTTCAGGGCTGCTGTACCCGGGATCAACTTGAACCCTTTCAGTAATGAGATATGTATTCTGTCCCAAATCTTCTCTTTCCCCTTCAGTCCAAGCTACCAAATGTCTTTTGCAGTGGGTAGAGTAAGCTATGAGAATAATGGCTGGCATAAAGTAACAGCAGGCTGTCTACAGCTTACCCTAGGGAATCCTCAATTTCCCTGTTAGGAAGAAGTTAGGCTGAACATGTTAATGGAAAGGATCCTACCTTGAGCCCGGGACTTGTTTAAGCAAAACCACTGTATTATGTTTGTCAGGGCAGTGTGGTAGGCACTGGATCTCTTTACTTGCATCAGGTATCAAGAGATACTATTAATTATTTGTGCAAATATTGTAAAATAGTACAATGTTACACATTGATGAGACAAACAATACCTCTCCGTTACCTTCAGTTACCCTCTCTGTTTTTCAACAGAGATTTTAGAAGACTTGCTGGAAATTGCCATCTGAGCCTAGATTTCTTTTTCACTTATTCAAACTGCAGAAGGATAAACAGTTATTTACTTTGTATTGTGATGCTCTATACTTACTTAGGCCCTCATGTTATGCCAACACCTGGATTTATTCTTCAAACTGTCTTGCCTAGATAGTGACAAATCCTTCTTTGTCTTTTGCCTTTGGACTAATAATGAAAAAAAGTTGTCAGATGGAGTCAGAACAAACACAGATTTCTTCTTGTGGTAGCAAAAGCAAAGCCTTAAAGGAATATATCCTCAAAACAAACCTCCTTTTCTGGACAAAGCAAAATTTCAGGAAATAGACATAGCCTTTAAAATCCATTCCTCTTCAGGGCAGAGATAAAGCAAAGCTTTTAGTGAAGCAAGCAGAAGAGTCTAGAAACAAGTGTTTCTATATTCAAGTGGAGTTTGAGGTTTTTCCTCAGTTAAGGGTAGATTGCAGCTAATAAAAGGGTTTGGTCACTCCCAAGACTCACTTTAACTTTTTCTTTTAATTCCACATGCTCTAGAAAGGCTTCTGCAGAGCTACCAAGCACCCCTGAGTTGTGGTCCTGCTTTTTAACTCAGATTGCTTCACAAAAGCACTGCCAGATGTCCTGGTCACGTGTTCTGCAGCCTTTCTGGATCCTGTGTGAAGATGATACTTAAGAACATGTCTCAAGGATAAACCTAGACCCAGAAGATCAACTTTAGGCACTTCTGATTCACACAAAATTCCTGGGTTGGGTTGAGACAGGCTTCACCAAGTAGCTGAACCCTCAACTTGGCCATCATGGCTGTTGCTGCAACCAGTGGAGGCTACAAAGCATCAAATGGTTTAATGACAACTCATGCAGAGATGGGTTGGGTAGTAAGATCAGTGGATGTAGAATAGGCTAGTTCCCTTTTCTGGTGGTTTATAGCAATGAAAGGAATAGCAAAAAGGACAGTGCCTATTTTCCTAATCAGTTCTGTGCTTAGTGCTATGCAGAAATAGCAATTACAATCTTAGCTATTAGGAGAGGTACTGAGAGTGAGATAGAAGCATTATAATTACAGCATTTAATCAAGAAGGTCCACATGAATTGATTAGCATGCAGTTCTAGTTCCTCATCACAGAATAAACAGGCACAGACAAAGCTATAGAGCACAGCAAGGATGCTGACACAGGACTGTGTCTGTACAAGAAACTAATTAGAACTACACCCCGAAAAGAAGAAAATGGGAAGGATTAAAATAAGTAAAACAATTAAGCTAAATTCTCATTAAATTAATAGGTACATGGAAAGGATGAGTAAGAAATTTATACTCTCAGTCTAGTATAAGATAAAGGAGCATCAAATGAGGTTTTAGGATCAAATCAGAATCACAAAGTCTGTTAACTAGTGAAATTCAGTGTCCCAGAGTGCTGTGGATTAAAAGTACTTTATAGCTCACTTTTCTCTATTAAAGAGTGCAAAGAACAACAAGTAAAAGAGTTGATAATGTAGCTCAGCAAATCCCACATTATCCTTCTGTAGCTGCTCCCTATGGTCCTTATTTTGATATTTTGGCTACTGTTTTCTGTTCTTCTCATCTGATGACTTGATTCATTTGTGCCACCACTAGACCTTGGGCAATTTGCTTCTTCAAGTCTTCAGCTGGCAGGCAAGTATTTCTCTTCTCCTTTTGTCCTTCTTGAAAGAAAGAAAGGACAGGAAATTTGAGAAATAAGTACAGCGGTGAACAAGAAGAAACTGGAAAAGAACATACTAATTTCAAGTCTTCAGGCACATGGAATTTCAGAGAAGTGAGAACTAAATATCCAAATGAAAAAAAAAAAAAAGAGTGAGACAATCTAAAAGTTTCTTGAAGTATTTAATTCAGAATCATTAATTTTAAAACAGCAAACTGTAATTAGATAGTGTGAAAAAGGCCAGTGTAAATTTAAATAGCTGTGTTTTTTTCTTCTATTCCTTTTCTGCCTTGGCTGTTCATCCAAATTTGAGTGCTTCAAAATGTTGGTTTTACACTTGACACATTTTAGCAACACTATAGACATAAACAGAATTATTTGTGTTATAGTATAAGACAGCCTTGAGTTCTCTCTGACAAACCAGCAGCTCTGTGACTCTCACAGCCTCATGGCTGGCCTATGCTGGAATAAGAAGGTTTTTCTTTGGTTTACAAGATTAAGGTCTTCTGAAAGTTTAAGTGGAAAATTTGCTTTACCATTTTGCAGTTACACGTAGGAAATCTCTGCTAGGCTGCAAGTAAGACCACTGGCAGGAGTCTGTGCAGCCAAGGAATCCCTTCACCTCATCCCACCAGTCACCCACCGCCTGCATTTCTCACCCTGGCTGATTAATGGTGTGCTGGCCCCACAAGGCAGCCTTGTTCTTCTCCAGAGTTGTTACACTTCAGTAGTTCTGAGTTTCTTTCAAAAGTGTCAGAATTAGAGGCAAGTTATAAAAGCCCCATTTCATTTTGTTTCAGGAGTCCATCCTGGTGCTATATTATCCAGAATGTCTGCTGAAGTTAAAAGACAAGCTTGTTTGGTCAGAATTCCTTCGCCCTTTCTGCCCTTCTCCATCAACATCCCTGATTTCTTCTTTCAGCACTGTTGACTTACAAACTAAATATATCAGTTTATACAGACAACTCCTTTAGCTGTTCAGTGTCTTCTGTTTCACCCTCTCCCTTTCACCTTGTTCGTTGTTCAGTTTTATACTCCACTGGACAAAATCTCTGAGTGTTGTCTCTTTTACTGCTTTGGCTCCTGTCTGCTGTTTTTAATAGTTGTGAGTGGATGTTCCTTCTACTGCCTTGCTATTCAAGACTGGAAAAATGCTAAAGCCCTCTTTTCCCAGATTTCCCCCAGTCCCATCTGTGGCTCAGATGAATTAGCCAGGTGAAGCCAAAAGCTCAGAAATGCACACAACTTTCTGCCAGCACTAATCCCCCAGTGCAATTTGTATAATGATAGGAAAAAGGAACCAGAAATAAAAATCACTGAATGTAGAGAGAACACTGAACTTTTATGCAATATGTAACATGAAAACTATTTTTTACATTCTAGGGCGACCTGTGTAAGCTTGTAACCAAAAGAATTAATAAATAAAACAATTATTAAAGCTCAAGTGTAAGCGGTACTTCAATATCAAGGGAGCTTCTTATATCAGCACTTAAATTACTGTCTTCTAATAATGCTTTTTAAAAAATTGATACAATAAGATGTTATAACTGTATACAGGAAAATTTGTAATTTGCTTTGCAATAAAATATTATTTGTTTAGCTTTTAAATTAAATATGAGCAACACTCTGGGGAAATACCACATTGATTAACATTGGGTTCTTTTAATCAATGATATCTGAGCCCGTAAAGATTGTGGTTGGAAATATATCATAAAGAATGTTATCCCAGTATGGTCTGCAGCTCTGGTGTTGCAGTTTTGATTAAGATAATTTGCAGCTTCTGTAAAATATCGTCTTCTCACTGTCAATTTGGAGATGCCAGAGCGCCACATGATGCTAAGAAATAGGTGAGTAGAAAAAGTGACATTTCTAGAAAAGGAGACTTGAATATAAACAATAAGTAAAGCAGAGTGTATGTATGGTACATGGAGTTTGTGATGATCCAGAAGACATTGCTGTTTCTCTAAAAAATGGCAATTAACATCCTCTGATCATAATACTATCTAAGAGAAAATACAAAAAGAAAACATAAATTCTGCATTGACAGGCCAGTTCAAATATATGGATATGGCACATGGGACAGCAATTAGTGAACAGAGTCACTATTATCCTCTGCAATCATTTCCAAACAAATGAAGAAAGAAGGCTGCAAAACCATATGGTACATATATTATAAAGTAACCTGTTCCATTCTTTAGACTTACTATTACTGCATTTGACACAGCTACAGGAAATAAAAAGCTACTGGAATGCAGACCAGGAAAATGTATTCCCAGAAGGCTTTGTAGAACTAGAAGCTGGAATCATTGAGTGGAAACAGACTTTGCAAAGCAGTCTCCCATTCTTTGCTGCTTAGATGATCTGCTCAAATATAAAATACATTCTACAAATGTGGCCATATTTGGTAGCTGTTCTTTTAAGATACTTATGGAAAGAAAGTAAATTAAAGGAAAGAGAAAAAGACTTTTAAAAAGGGTAAGTCTCTTCATAGAGAACTGTAATGTAGACTAGAAAAGAACTGTTTTCAAGAGAGGAAGCACAAAGTCAAGCAATTCATACTTTGTATGCAAGATTTGATTATTTTCCTTCCTTAACCTTCTTAATGAACTCATTAAAGGAATCATGTTAATACATATGAAAAATATATGATCCACAAATCCTGTAAAATTTGTTTTTATAATATTGAAGAGTATGTTGCACACACGCTGACACATTTAAATCAACACTCCATTAACATATTTTAAATATTCTTCTTCAAAATACCTAGCATCAGTGTAACACCCTTGCTCTAGTGTAATGGTAATAACTAAACTGCAATGAAATATACATTCTATAAATGAAAGAAAGCCTGTGAAATAAATGAAAATTTTACTCAGTCTGCCAGTGATTTAAATTTCATTGCCAAATATGGGTAAAGCCTTGGCCTCACTGAAAGAACTGTGTCTATTATTCATGGATTTAATCCTGTGTTTCCTGAAGAAGTTAGCAGGAATCCTTACATCCCATACTAAATAGAGCCTAGAAACACTTAAGTCTTCACCAGCAAAAGAACAATGGCCTGTATGTGACATCACATTATTTAGTCATTTGTCATTTAGCTATTTTGGTAATGATAATAACTGATGATACTGACAACACTGACAATACAATAAAGCTTGCTGAAAATTGCCATCTTGACAAAGTTAGGGTGCTTTATATGGTTTTACACTGAAGGGTACATGCTTGTAGAAGGGGAAGTAATTTGCTGACTTATTTAAACGGATCTGAAAATATCTCTTTGAATTGAGATATTTGTGCTCTGATGAACAGTCCCACATGGCTTCTCTACACTTGCAAAACCATTCCAAGACAGGAGCTCCCTATGTGAGTGTGCTGTTAGGACAGCTTTTTGGGCTGAAGAGAGCAATATTCAGAGGTCAGTCTCTGAAACCCTCTGCTAGAGAATTTTAGCCACCAGGACAGTGTTACCCAAGCTCCACATTTCCCAGAATTTATCTACTTTTTGTGTCTGGAAATTATGCCTCAGTACAAGCTATGGTTCTGCTGCTAATTATTATTTAGAAATAAAGAAACTTGAAGTCGTTCTGACAAGGAAAAATAGAGGCTAAAATTTTCTGTAGGTATTTTCTCTCTTGTCAAGTTGGCTCAACAAGCTAAATCAAACTGGTTTGTTGTAATTAGTGTACACAAAGAATTAATTTCTGTCCTTGAAATCTAAGATTAAACAGTGAAATACTGACAGAAGCAACAGATCTGCAAGGCATTGTATCAATCTTGTGGTCACACCCAATTCTGCTGACGAAGAAAACCACGAAGGGGGTTGCACCATCCACCCCAACCCAACTGATTAAACGCAAGTTGCCCATACGCCGAAGGGTGGACTGGCTGAGCAGGGGAATGAGCAGTGACAGAGTGCAAATGAACCTCCAAGATCATTTGGGCCTGGAACCAAGGGTACAAATCCAGAGTGCCTGTCCCCCAGCCAGCATCCCCAGCATCCCTGTACTTGTCTGACTGGACATCTGCTTGATCCATGTCGATTTGTGAGAAAGGCAGGCCAGGCTCTCGGAAATGAGATCAAGATGATCACCTGCTGCATTTTAGCTCTGCTGTTTCTCTTTAATCTGTCAGTTCACAATTCACTGCCTATGCTTCTGTGACATCTCTGTGGAATTGTAAATACACACAGCTACTCAGAACATTAAAGCAAACGTCCCAAATATCCTACAGCTGATTTCCTGCTGACCAGACAAAAATGGGAAATTCAATTGCTAGAGGGTGAAGAGTGACAACATTAGCTTTCCTTAAGAAGATGTAAAAAAAGAATTGAATCCATACATAATAGAGACAACTGCCAGCAAAGAAATTATGTTTTCTTCCCTCTGAATTTCATTGTTTCCAAGAGACAGTGGTGGTAAGCAACAAAGCTAAGATAGGTGTAAGTAGGCAAAAGGAGATGTAATGAGAGATATTAAGGAGCGGGAAAGCAAATGGAAGAAAAAGAGGGTATAGGCCAGAGAAATTTCTATTTTGAGCAGCATCTTTAAGGTAAAAAAGAAGAAGAATAATGTGCTGAGTAGGTGAGAAGTCAGTAAATGGGTTCAAGATGCTGAAAGGAAAAGCTTTTAGAATAGATTATGAGGACGATTTTGGCAACAACACCTTAGACTGGAGAAGTCCAGCCGGGGGAAAGGCAAGAGTTGTCAAGGAGATGATGAGGATGAAGCAACAGCACAGGAAACTAAGGAAAGCAATAAGACCAAGTCTGCAGAAACCCTTCCCACCAGCCAGATTTGAATATACTTAACTGGGATGTATCCTTTGGCTTCTGTGATGAATGTGGATCTATGTCAAGGCAAAAGACATAATTCTTCAGTTATAGTCAGATTTATGCTCTTATAAAAGAAAAAAAATCCCCTTTTGTTTTTCCCTCATTTCTCTGTGAAAATGGAGACAAGGAACTAGAAAAGTGTATACTCTTTTGGTTAGTGGACAGCATTCCAGTAGGATGTGTATAGGGTTCCTATTTATTCAAAGGTATGCAATGTCACTATATTTACAACAAAACCTCAGTTTTCAAAAAAGATGGTGAAGTTTCACTTGGTTGAAATTGAGGAATGCTAGCAACAATGCTACAATTTTTTTGCCACCACCTAAATTAGTAGGTTAGAACAACAGGGCTGTTGCCCATATTTCTTCCTTATTTTAGTTGCTGTGCTTCCAGAGGTGCCAAATCAGCCTTTCTGGCTTAAAATTCAAAGCCAACAAGAAGCAAAAAATATAAAACCTTACAGTTTATAATGAATGTCTTGGGTCCAATCCTACAAACATAGGTAGGTAATTTTACTTGCATAGTAAATCCCATTTACTTCTCTGGAATTATTCCTATTACTAAAATTCCTCATGTATGTAGGAGTTTAGAAACCTGGATCTGTTCTTCACAGTTTCTACCATGTGCTGGCCACATTTCAGTAGGGGAAACACTTAAAAAAGATCCCAAACAGGAGCAGGAAGAAGTCCAAAGGAGCAAGTAAGAAATGGTCAAAGCAATGCAACCGTGAGGACAGAAAGACTTGTTCTAGAACTAAAGCTGGTGACTTCTACAGGAGCTATATAAATGCACTGAGAGTCCTTTAAAATTTTGCTTGCTCCTTTCCCTCCTTTTCACAAATGAATGGAGCCATTCATTTCAATGGAACTTTTGTCTGTGTGGGTCTGGAAAGCTGTCTGAGGAACTTGCACAGCTCCAGGTAGCAAATGTTTGTAGAATCCCAAATGTTAGACAGTCTGTAATACTAATCTGGATGGCCTCAGTGCAAAATAAAGTGGCTCCCTAGAGATCACCCACTACCAAGACTAAACCAAACTAAATGTTTAGCCATACCAAATCATTGGATACTTTTAAATATTAGCAAAAGGAATCAAAGAATTGACCTTCCCTTGCCTAGGTTAATCTACAGCAGTATTGAGAGAAGTGGAAAGAAAAGGCATGTGAGTTCTAAGTGTTCATGTCAAAAGAGAAAATGAAGGTAAGGAAGTTCATCTTTAATAATTTAGTGAAGTGGTCTTCACTAAAACAACAAACTCCGAGGACCAAGGTCTTACACACTCTCAGGTGCACACTCATATTGAAAGACCTAACTTTTGCCACTGGATGCACTTTCTTTTCACATCCTGAGCATCAGTTATAAGCAGGATTTGATGAAACCCTCTTTAGTATCTGAAAAGACATGCCAAGGTCTAAGGCAGTCACTAACACATGCCATGGAACACAGGACACCTCTAAGTGAAGTTTATTTCTCTTATGGCCTCTTCATCAGAAGCTCTGCCTATCTTCCATCTAGTTGAGATTTCATCATACTTTCAGGGCCATGAAAAATCCCCTCTCAGCTCTCCATCATTGCCTCTATTCATTTTGTTCCTTTCTGGTCCCATCTCTTTTGGCAATTTCTACACAAAATGTTTGCCACTTGAACAAAGGCTATCCGGGGGGCTTTGTTTTTCTTTTCTGTGAGGCTCCTCAAGAGTTGCCTGAAGACACTTCCTCCCTGACTACACCCTTTAGCAAAGCTGATAAATAGTGAAGTAGACAGAGAACTAAGAAATATTTTCTTAAAGTGAAAAAGTCCATAAAACATCATAGCAAGGTCAATACCTGCTTAATCAATACACATTGAATTAACATTTTTAACTTTTTTGTTATTTCAAGGTTTCCATTCTGCCTGTGTAGTTGCTAGTACATAGCTGACCTTACCAAAGTGTTGCACATTTTCAAACTCCTACAGTTCTTGAGTTATTCCTTTGCATAGGAATAGTTGCCTCGGTACCAGCTTGCCCTCCCATGAGGGCATTTAAGACCCACAGAGCACACAATTCAGTATGTGCATGGAAAAAGCAAAAATAAATAAAATATATGTTTTCTTACTAGTGCTTCATTACATGGGTACAGTATGTGACTATCTCTTTCCAGCAGAGAAAGGTACCTGTTTGCAGTGAGAAATTATGCATTTTACTTGCAGCTGGATTTTAATGGAGCAGGTTTAAGTAGCTTCCAGCTGTCTTTGGAAGGACTTGTCAGAATTTTCCACTGAAAGAAATCTAGAAATATTCAGGAAATAGCAATACTTTAATAAATCATGAACTGAAACCAGTGAAAGCTGGAACTATTCAGTAGCATAAGATTGAAGGAGGGGTGGAAGAGAGAGAGAAGCAAGCATGACAGAGTATGATTTGGGTTAAAAAAAGCATTTTGAAATATAACACCTCCCGATGTGCAAGATGAAAGGCAACAGTTTTTTCAGGAGTTGTTCTGGGGCACAAAGCCAATGACAAAATATCCATCCTTGGTGCAGGCGAGCAGGTCATGTCTCACCTGACATGTCTCCCAATGAGTGGGTGTGTGCACACACTTTCATACACAGCTGCGTGTACTGAAGAAGATGTAGGTATTTACAGAAAATATACTGTAAAATATCAGTCAGAACTGTCTTTTTCTGAAAAAAAAAAAAAAAAAACAAAANNNAAACCAAAAAAACCAACTTATATCTTTAAGGGATGCATTTTGCCTGAAGTCCTTTCTTTCAAATTTCCTCACTCACTTGCTGGCTCAAGAAAATTTCACCAAACAGGAAATATCTATAGTTCCTGGTGAGAGCCCAGAGCCAGCTCACAGGGTACACATGAAGTTGTGTGAGTGCTATCAACTTTCCTGGACTCCGTTGCAGTCCCATTTCCACATCACTGAGGGAAAAGTGATTTGTTGCTGGGTTACTTCAGAATGTCTGATAAATCATTGCTTTATATCAACAAATTGCTTTTAGGATTCTCTGCCTGGATGCTCAGAAAATGAATTGAGGTCCCAAAATGTAGCTTTTAGAAAGACCCGATAAAAATGGATCTTTATAAAGGAAGCAAGAAAATTCTTCTTTGTTTATTATAATGGCAGTCGGGAGGTCAGCTTCAGTTATCCCCATGTAACCCCTCTGTACTCGCTCAATGGGGATGCAGTGCTGCACAGCCAGGGTAGAGCTCACTCAGTGTGTACATTTCAGAAAGAAACCTTCACTACAGAGCTCAAAAGGATCCTTGTGCTCTCTGAACGAAAGGTATAAAGGGGCGCTTGTTAATATTGGTCAACACAGTCCGTTTTCTGGAAAAAGAGCAGGGATCTTGGTAAGAACCTGTGGCAAGGCAAACTTTCTCCAAGAGGAAAAAAAAAAGCAAACGAGAATTATTTAAAAAAACACCTACTCTGTACATCTTTGTAATTCTACAACACATTCCTATGGGATTGACTTTCTGCAGGAAAAAATCAACAGCTCAGTAACTGTCACTATCATGTAGTGCTTTTAGCTTTTCAACTAAAAATTATATGTTTGATCTTTAACATAAAAATTATTCTTTTTAGGGTCAAAATGCAGTCAAAATGCTTTTCCTTTTTACAAAATCTAATATCATGCTAGTATTATCCCATTATTTGTGTAAGTCCTGTTTATTCCAATGCCTAGAAATCGCTTTAAATTGTTTCCTGAAAGAGAAGGAAAAAAGAAGCAGTGTGCTTATGTGTGTGAAGAAGAGAGATAATGAGATCTTTTGTATGGCTTTGAGAGAAAGTCAGATTTATTTAAAAATATTGAAGGGAGCTTATATCTGTAGGTGTCTGTAGGTCTGCAATCAAACCAGGAGTGGGTGATACCCTGCTGTATTTAGTATTTTGCCCCCATCCTCTCACCAAGCCAGTCATCCTGCCTTGGTTCGGCTGGTGCAGCTGAGCTCAGGTGAGACGGGGCCGGCCCTGGACACTGCGCTGACCGCAGGACGCTGCAGCACGGGCAGGATCGCAGGGTGTCACCGCTGCTGCCCCTCGGCAGGAGCTGTGCAGGGCCATTCCCTCCTCCCAGCCCGCAGTCCATAGGCTGCAGGGCTCTGTGACACGGGCTGTAGGTGTGTCTGCACGCCGGGGAGGCTCTGCCCGCGCTCCGTGCCGGCCAAACAGCGCTCTGCTCCGCGGGCTCTGCGGGCCTGCAGAGGGGGCCAGAGAATGTGGCAGTCCCCGGTACCGACTGCCCCGGGACGTCTCGCTCTGGACAGCCTGGGCAGCTCTTGGGACACAGAGAAGCACAGTGTCACTCAGTGTTTCAGTACACTATCGCCCTCTGAAGCAATCTGCTCATCACAGTTTTTACTTTAGTAATTCGCCAGCCGTTTTCAGTGATCCCAACTCTTTGAAAATGCTAATTTGTCTTGTTTTCAGCAGTTTACATTTTTCATTTCAGCTTTTGTGGAACGGGTGCCAATAAAGTCTTAATGATCTTTGTATTTTTAAAGCGTTTTGTCAGAAGCTGAATGCAGTATGACTTTTCCAAAACGGTATGGAAATCATGATCCATCTGCAAATTCTCTGTGCACCACAGTCATTTATTACTTCATACTGAAATTTGAAACATGAGAACAAAGCAGAGGCAAAGCCAAATAAAAAAGCCACACCAAAAAGGAACATCTGCAAAATTCTATGAAGAAAAATGCACAAATGTTATGAATTAAACCTTTTCTGACTTTTCTTACAACTGCACAACCTCCCACTCAGCAATACGGGAAGGACTATCAAAATGTTTCCTATTTAATATGAAGAAGCAGAAGCCCATACCATTTTTTTTTAACATTAAATAAAAGTCTGCTGGCATACTCCAGAAAATCTAACAGCTGATAAAGAATGAAAATGTGAATCATAAAATTCAATATAAAGTGCAAGTAATTTCAACTTCAGTCTTTAACACAGTCTTTATTATGGCCACAGTTGACTGCTGATTCAACATTTTTAGCCAATGGAGAAGATGATGCATTTCACATTTGAAGGGTATGCAGAAACTTTTGCAAAAAAAACTTTTTTCTATTGGAAAACACGAGTTTGTAGAAAGACAAAGTGATCAGGAGACCAGGAATGTAAAAAGGGTTCAGTGTTATTCAAAAATAATATGCCTTTTCAAACACTTCTCTTGACAAACCAAGACATTATTGGGGAGTAGGGGAGGATGACAAAGGAAAGAACATGTTGAAACAGTAGTCAGTCATTTACGTGTAAACCCTTTCCCTCTGCTGGTTTATTGATCCTTCTAGAGTTAAAGCTTCTCTCAATATTTAGGAAAGGAAATATCAAAAATCTGGAGCCATATCCCAGATAAACTCCTTCACAATCAGTAACTGACTGTTTACACTGAGGTATGGTCTATGCCACTGAAGTCAGTGTGAGAAGAGTTGGGACGCAAAATAAGTTAATTCTAAATTCTAGATTACATACTTGCCAATTTGTAAATTATGTAATAAAATTGATGCATTTATCTTATCAAACACATGACATTCCTCAGTACACTTCCCAATATCAGCATAATAGTTACTGTACTGTAATTTGAAATTCTTCTTGTCCTATATATTACTGCCCTCTGTATTGTAGGGTTTTGCAGGTGGGTATTGTGTGGGCACACTCTCTATGCAGAAGAATGGAGTTTGAAAAGGAATGCCACAGCACTGAAATATGCTGTGAAACCTCTTTCTCTGCAGTGGAGGATGAAGCGTTGCTCATGAAAATTCTTCTACCGAAGGATCATTCCCACATCACAGCTAGGATGGCCTGTGCCATGTGAAAGGCCCTGGGAAACTACACTTTCAGTTTTCCTTTATTGTACCTTGTTTTAAGGACCCTTAAGCAAGAAAATGTCTTGTTTCCAATAATTGGGTAGAAACTGGAAAGATATCTACAATCTCTGAATAATTTTTTAGCAAAGCTGTAATGGAAAACAAGGAGAGGAGTACTAGTAGACAAACCTTTTCCTTACGCTTATCTGTACTCTCACTTAGAGTTTGCACATAAAACTAGAATTTATTTATCAATAAAATACATCACTTTTCCCCAAAGCTGGAAGATATTGCTATTTCTGGAAGTGACAAAGAAGTGACGATCAGAAGAAAAGTCCTAACCATCAGATAAATGTTATACAAGACAAACATTATGTGTTTGTGTTAAACATTTTCTACCTTTATCATTGCTATTAAACACAGTGAATGATGCATTTGTATGTAGGTTTACGCCTTTGACAAAAGTAGATTTGTTTGCAAGCCAAAGGCTGGATGTTACATTTACAAAGACCATGCTGTTATCAACACTGGAAGCATATGAGTAAGAATCTTTCTTGGAAAATGAATTTGAAGAAAGAGCCATAGAAGCATTCATTAAGGGAAATAAAAGATTTTCAGGATCAAACTAATTAAACAGGGTGCACCAAGTGCACCAAAACATTAAAATCATGCATAGAATAAAGCTGCCTGAGAGGACACAAATTGGGCTGTATCACTGTGCTTTTCATCACAGAGATGGGAAAGAATGTTCATAAGCTATGAACACACTAAAAAGCCACCCCTATTTCCTACCTCTGACTTACTAATCCCTTAAATCTGCACTCACTGAGGTACAGGAGCACAGTGGCCTGTGCCAGTAAGTCCTCGGGGGGATGGAAATGCTGGCAGTGACAGTTATAGTCTGGACTGTAAAGAACCGTATGTCAGAGCTGCTGGTGACACCTCAGTCACCAGCTGTTAGTCACGTTCCAGCCTTTACACACAGATAGTCAGAGCTGCAGTTTCATGATACTGAAATATTTCTAAAATCCTAGAGGAGAACCATATTAAACACAAGTGTCCATAGACTGTATAAATTGAAATGTTCACATTAATTTTCACAAACAGGGGCTTCCTTTAGTTGGCTTAAAGGTTCATGTGCTTTGTGGTCAGGGTAAAGAGAATTGCTGTCTTTATTTGCAGTTCAACTTGGCACTGAAGTAGCAAATAAACTTTGACTATGGCTGCTTTCCAAAGCAAACAGAACTTTTATCTCTACTTGAAACTTTTATTAAAACAATGAATATTACATCTAGCATTTATAAATTCCTTCTATCCTGCACTGAAGTGGAGCATACAGGAAGGATAATCTGGGTAATTAGCTCAAACTAAACCCTGGGTCAGAGGAAAATTCGTGCATAGTGCAATGTGTTAATGTGGAAAGGTGATCAGATCTTGTGCTACTCTGTTCACCCTCTTAACTCTACCGTCTCCAGAAAAAAGAAACTTGACTCAACTGCAGTTCTCCTGGGAGCCCTGCTCTGGCATGGTTCCTTTTCTTCCATTCACAGTAAACCTCCTTTTAGAAGTCATAATCTGCCCTGGGATCTGGTTTCGTATTTTGAGTCAGAAAAATACTAGCTCATTCTTCTCTTTATTCCACAGTATGTGATACACAATTTTTCTGATGCTATCAAGTATATTTAACACCCCAATAAAGATATTGGGATCAATTTTTTAATATTTAACTCTAATATAAACTTGGACTCTCCTCTATATAGAAAGAGCATTTACTTGAAGTTGGATCCTTGATATTCGACACTGGTAATAGACTGTTCACTGTTTCCAGCCATTCATGGATGTGTTCCAGATAAGTCCCTGACACATAAAAGAATTTTATGCTATTTGAATACTCTTATGGTAGCTGGAAGCATTTTTCAACAAAGCACCTCACTCAGGGTGATATATTTGGTGAACAAGCTTTCCAAATAATCATTCCTGAGGCCTCACTGTACTACTGCACAGTGGTAATGTACATGTTAGAGACGTTGTACTCGGCACAGATGTTCTACCAAGACAAGTATTTCAAGCTGAGAAACTGCTGGCCATTAATCCTACATTATTTAAAAGGAACCCTATTTATACATCTCCCTGCCATGGAACTTCAGTAAAAAACAACCCCCAGTTTTGTGGAAAAACAAGAGAAAGATTCTAGAGAATGCCAATTGTAACTTCTTGACTTGAGTTCCTTTAACAAGACAAAACCAGGCACTTCAAGAGCAGGCAGGCATTGGTTTGCTTGGGGATGTTGATTGTCTGAGCAATATCAATTTTGTAGCACATTTGTTACGTGGGGCAGAGGAACTGCAGCAGGTTTATCCTGCAGGCCCGCCTCACTGCAACCATATCAGCCTCTGCCCAACCACAGTATCCAGGAAATTAGGAAAAGATTCATTAAGTCTATTATTTTTCAGTGCAGGGTATTTCTTTTGTTCCTCGTCCAGGTCATTTTGAAGGACAGAGCCATTTCCAAAATCTCACACTTTTCTCCAGAATGCTCTTTTTTTTTTTTTGCATCAACATCACTTATCCTGTGCAAAAATTAGTATTTTTATTCCAGCTATTGCCTGCAGGAGAAGAGTCAAAATGAATGAATGAGTACAGGGCTGTTTATACAAAATGTAATTTTACAGTATGGTGTGTTCCTACTTACTTCTGTGCTACCATCTTTGTGTTGCCGTAAGTTATTTAAGAAGAACACTGCAGATGAGAGGTGGGCAAAAGCAGAGCCACAGTGATCTGGTAATTGCTGGCTATGCAGCCATAGCAAAACTCAAGAACCCACCTAAAAAGCAAGTCAGATAATTGGATGTCAGTCTGAGGTAATATCTGTGCTGCTCTGACAGCACAGGCAGCTCAAGACACTGGCATTTATCTTTAAAACATGACCTAATTGCCATTTCTTCCATTAGTGCTGATTGTTCTAAGTGGCCCTTATGTATCAAGCTCATGTCAGTTGAATAACATCTGCTCCCTGCTCATGATGAAGTGTTTCAAACTAGAGAAAATTTTTCTCATATGGATCCTGTAGAGCATTTGCTCTACTCTTTCTGTCCTGTGTGCTAGGAGGAAGGGCAGTGTGCAGAAGCATGTGTTTGGCCTTATCTGCAGCTGGAATAGATTCTCCAGGCAAAGGTGAGAAGCAGAAAGGGACCCAAGGGTTACAGCAGCTACACTTAATATCCCCAATGCCTCCCTGCATTGATACACCTGATTTCAGACTTCAGTTCAGGACTAGATTTATAAGGATGCCACAGCCTCTGAGTCTCAAAACCTTTTTAAATCTCTAAAACTAACTAAAAGATTCAGAGAACACAACAGAAATAATATAGCAGTAACACAAATTGCAATAGAAAACTTTAACATAAACCAGTTTTTGAAGAGAAGGATTCTTCTTCCATGAACACGGAAAGAATCACACCTCATTTATCCTGTGATGAATGCAATCAGAAATTGTCATTGAATGTCATCCTCAGATATACAGAAACAACAAAAAGCATTGGCTCTGTTCCCTTCTTGTGTGCAGCATGCACAAATTCTTTTGTATTTTTTTCCTTTTTGTTATTGTATTGCCAATCCTGAATGAAAGAGCTTACCAATATATAAAAAGATTTGGATGGATATATAATACCTGCAGTTTTGTAATTTGTCTTTCCTAAAACCCCAAAACACTATGCATAGCTTTTTCAAATTGAAATCTGCAGTTATGTCCCAGCCACAAAAACATGCCTATGCTATCATGTGGATCTCAGCAATTACAGTTTGTTTCTGTAATCTTAACCATATAAAGTCCCCAAACAGTTATTTTGGACAAAACATATTCCTATGTTGCTATTAAACCTTTTAAGATCACTTTCTATGAATTCTATTATTTCAAATAAACAGATTCGTATTTCAGAGGGAATTAAAAAGTAGGTAGTTTAAAATAACTTGATAGTACCTGACTGACTTTGTTTCAAAGAATGTTTGAGTAGGCAGCAGTCTGAAATTAATGCAAGTTTGTGAGCCAGGTCTGGCCAGGCTTTGGCCAAAGCTGTTTATGTTCTTGCCCATATTGAAAATTTTTCTCTAGCTGCTCTAGAGGTGACTCCTCAGTGCTATGAACTGTATCAGGCTCCACTGTCTCTGGATTCAGCTTGGATGCACTGGGGTTTGTATGTTTGTGCCAGCTAAGATTAGAGACCTCTGCTAGTAGGCCTTGTTTTATGAGTATATGTTTTACCTCACTGTCACTTCCTATTATTCCTTACAAAGTGCGGAATTCATGCTGCAGTCTGGGTCATCAGAATGATATTTATTAGTGCATCTGTTTATATAAACACCGTACCATGTTTTAGTGGTAAAAAATCTTTTGCAAAATCTTGATTTGAAATTGCCATTAGGACATTCCATAAGTTTCCGAGTTGTGACTAACTATATATGATTTATCTAGGCAATCATGTTTCTAAATTATATGAACCGTGCTGGTAACTGAAAATAATAAAGTAAAATGGCAATAGGAGGCAGTTGTTCAGAAATTTTGGTGGCTCTGACACAGCTGGTTTGACTGAGACTTTTCTTGGCCTTGTTCTATAAGCAACAATTTCCCATTAAGAATCATTTGAAAAGTGCAAGGACAGCAGATTTGATGGCATTGGCCAACACTCAGTTGCTGGCCATGTTTGAGACACAGATGTACATGGATTGGTAGTCCTGTGGTAGTCCTGTGGTGGCACAGCACAGCCATGACCCAGTGAGTGTGCCAGGAGTGTGCAAGGTCACCGTATGATAAAATAAAACACAACAGGGCTTCAAATCCATTTTGCCTTTTAAGAAATGCTTCCATCTCCCGCACTAATAAGGGCCAGAAGCAGCTATTTCAGCTGGAAACATAGTTAACACATACTTTCTCAACATAGTAGCTGTTTTGTGTTTCCTGTCATGAGGATATATGGATTTCATTTCTTCACTCTGCTCAAGACTGACAATAGTAGGGATTTTTCTGTTTTCAACTAAAAACTGTCATTCTTTATGGAAGTAGAACAAGCTCCTTGTGGAAAAAACGAGACTTATATTTGTACCTTAAAAAAAAATTAAACTAATTTCAGAATAGAAGCTTTTAGATAAATTCCTCTTAGCCTTTGACCCTTGGTCTACACTTCCCTCACTTTCCAAGACAGGTTTTATCAATAGTGCTCTTTGCTATGTGCTGGTAAATGTCTGCATAACTTATAAGCCACAGGCATCCAGGACAGAGTGAAGGAACAAGCAGTACCTGATCAAGGCATAAAATAGCAAGTGTTTGTGAAAGGTATGAGGAAGGTTTTCATGCGGCACAGTTTATCCAACTGTGAAAACATTACTCGGGATATTAGAGAGCGGGTGCTCGGAGCTCTTTTGGCTGCTGACCAGGATAAATGGTCCAAGAAGAGGAGCTGACTGCAGATTAGTTACATATAAAGAAGACACAAAGAAAAAAGAGAAACATGACCCAAGAGAGAGTAGCATGTGGGTTGAGAGATTAATCAAGCATTTCCTGAGTTATTTTTCCCTCTGTCCTGCTCCTCAGTGAACTCTACTCTTTCCCTCCTTCTCAAGTAATCCCACCTTGCACAGCTCTATGGGTTTACCCACAGAGTTGCAAATGTTATCACATCGTTTTCTCAGGATGCTCTCGGGTTTGAGACATAATGATACAATTGCTGAGAAAAAAACCAACAAACCTTAATACGAGAAGGGCACAAAATTCAGCTCTACCACCACAGCTTTTCATTGAAAATATTATCTGAAAGTCAGAGGTGAAATGAACAAATATGACTTTTCTCCATCATGATATTTCCCTCAATCACACTTCCATGACTTTTTCCACACTCTGAACACAATTCTTACTCTTACATTTGATTCAACTGTGTGTAAGTTTGCATCTCAGATGGTCTTTCTGCACTCATCGGTACTCCAGACTCACGACTGAACACCCCCTGAGAGCTCGTCAGTCATCCCATTACTATTCTGGGCTGTGTTTAAAGGACAGACTGAATGAGATTTGTTTCAGACAAAGTGAGAATGAGTTTGTTTAGTGATCTTGAGAGGCTAGAAAGATGTCCGTGTTCCAGGGCACGCTTGTATACTAAATTTTCATCCTGTTGGGATCTGGCTGAACACTTTAATACAAAGCCAATATTTTGCCATAACCTAGTTAGGAATAGTTAAAAACCCTGCAAAAATTATATCCTAAACCCAGAAGAAAGCTGACATATCCTGAAATCCATGTGGAATTTGATACTCGTCTGCTCTTGATTTTATAAGCAAACTGCTCAGGTACCATTTAAAATATAACAATGTGAAACATAGGGTACCTTTGGGTTATTTTTATTGCCATTTAGTAGAATGTTTTTCTGTTGCTGATAATTCCAGCAAGCTGGAGACCATTGTACTTCCAACCATCCAGCATCTCTAAAATAGTGCTGTAATATTGCACAGAAACCACTGGAATATAAATCTACCACAAAGACAGTTGAAGGTTTGCAGTATTCAGGAGATACTCTGCTCAGCACTTCTGCTATCACAGAAAGGTACAACTGCAAGAGATTTTCCTTGCAGAACTCACCCCTTAGTGCATGAAACGAGGCATTATCAGCTACACACAGAACAAGGTTTTGTCTGACTTATCTCCAATTGTGAATGATTGGACAAAACCATAAAAGGTACTGTGGTGTAGTATATTTTTCCCATTAGGGTACTCTTAATTGAGTTCTCTACTCATTTTTTTCTGACACCTATGCTAAATATTCCTGTTGTAAATTAAAGATTGGTGTTGTTATGATTTTAAAGTCAGAGGACAGAGAATCAGCTCTCTAACAAGCTTATGCACATTGGAGAGTCTCACTGTAACATGACATTTGATGACCTTTTCCACAAATCTTTAATAATTTTGATTTTGCCAAAACATGATCAAATTTTCAACTCAGCCAACTACAACATGCTTTTCCTCAGCAGCTTCTAATATTCTCCTGTGGAAAGTCTGATCTATTGTTTTTTGTGCACACTTAAATGCAATTTATTGTTGCTAACAATGGCACGCACATTAATGATGCACTGGTATCCCCACAGGATGATATATACCTATTCCTTGCTATCTCACATTTTGAATATTTCCACAATGTAATTAGCAAAGTGTTTGACAACCTGCACTTCCAAACCTCTGTCATCACGCCCATTTCCATGTTACACTGCTTCATGCTATTTAATTCTTAAAACAGTATGATTGCAACACACTTTGACTATATAAAGCATTTTCTGTCATTCATTCTTATCCAACGGAGTTTGTAGAAACCAATGAAGAACAGTGTCATTGTATTAGCAGCAACACTGAT
This sequence comes from Cyanoderma ruficeps, assembly GCA_008694505.1. Taxonomy (NCBI): domain Eukaryota; kingdom Metazoa; phylum Chordata; class Aves; order Passeriformes; family Timaliidae; genus Cyanoderma; species Cyanoderma ruficeps. Next base: position 6,638,298 of record VZDJ01001247.1, read on the forward strand.
TAGTGCTGCCTAGTATGTTTTTAAATGTAGTTCTGTTCCACAGCTCATCATGCTTACAATGCATTTTTATAGATGGTTGTACAGACAGCAGCCATATGCATGCTGTGCTTCACACAACCAGTTTAATGTCTCGGTTTTACTGCAAATAAATCTGTTCTCTGCTGGGCATTTATCACTTGTTTTTATGATAAGTTCACATATCTAAAGTAGATGTTCTTTTAAGTCTTCATTGCAAAACACTATTTTAAGATAGAATTTTAAATTCCGTTTCCTGTGTTACAGTAAGAATGACAGAACAAAAACAGAATTGGAATTCCCTGTCAGAAGGACAAGCACAAAGGAAAATATGTCAGGACTGTCAGTATTAAACTCCACTTTAATTCCTGTATTAAACCATTCCCTAACTCTTCTAATTCAAATATTTGTTATGCTCTCCAGTTCTACACCGTCATGATTAATGCTTTCCTCTCTGGGCCATTTTTAGTAGATTGTTGTAACTTTCTCACATCATAATTTTTTGTGGCTTTCCCAAGCGATAGACAAAGATCAACCATCAGTTCTCATTCTTGGCCAGGTTTCCCCTTAGAATACTTTGATTACTCCATTCTTTCCAAACACTACATTTTTCATTTTCCAAAAATTGTTATAATAAAGATATGACTTTGTAGAAGACTGCTGTGAGATAAATTTTCAGCTAACTTAATTTCATATCACATGCAAAAGCTGTACAATGTTCTAACTCCAGGATAGATAAAGGCCCTATGTCTTGGTCTTAATGACAACTACAACCTAGGTTTAGTCATAAATATGACAAATTCCACTTTTATAAGTGAGGTTTTGTTTGTTTGTTTGAAGATTTATGGGGATTTTATGATTTTATTTGGGGGGGTTTCCCCCAACGAATCTTCAAATCTATTTTTGTTATTTGGAAAGCTCATCTGAGAGCCCCAATGGACCTTGAAGTCCTTCAAGATTAGAGTTTAAAGTTTTCAAGCACAGAGTTTTATTTCTAGTTAGTAAAACACTGTAGGCATTAAATTATTGGTTGCTAAATATTAAACTTGAAAAAAAGAAGCTGTCCTTTACGTTTAGCTATGGTTAGTCAGTGAAAATTGTACATTTGAAAGGTGTAGTTCTATATTTATTTGAAGTCGAATCCACTAAACCACAAACAAATGGTTTTCTAGTCTCCTGCTTCTAGAAAATCAAATAGAAGCTTGCAATTACTTGAGCTGCACACCATCTGCTGCTACATGTATCTGCACACCATCTTCAGCAGGAGTCCGAGGAGCTGGAGGAGTAGGTATGTCTGGGAGGTAGGTCAGCATTCTTGGGGTTTAACATACTTCAGAATAACTCTCCTTCTTCAAAATATTGCTCAGTGGTATAATGAGGAATTGAGAAGCATTCATGATGTGCTCCTACTTGAGTTCTTACTGTCAAAATTTCAGCATATAACAACAAAAAAGAAATCTTTTCATTAACTTGTTTGATTTGGAGCAGGTCTTTGTGGAAAAAAAAATCTTAGTTCTTCACAGATTTTGAATTTTTGTATGGTTGTAACAGTTCATTTTTCTTTATCTGATTAAATGTCTATGGAAAGCTGTTCAAACAGGTTCATCAGTAACATATGTCAACCACATAAAATTAGGCCAAGCACTGGCGTCTGTTAGCAGCTATTTTCTTAGCTTGAAAAGTTCCGAAAAGGGAGAGCAGCACAGAAACCAGTTCTGTCGGAGAGCATTGAACACTAAACTGAGCAAGTCAGAGCAATCACAGAATACTCTGATTTGGATCGGACCCACAAGGATCAGAAATCCCAGTCTTAAGTGAATGGGCCATGTTGGCATTATTAGTGCTGTGCCCCAATCAGCTGAGCTCATCTTGGGGTAAGCATTGCCAGTGGCACAAAAAGGCACTGAAACATTCCATCATCCCTTGAAATGCAGGTGTATGTTTATTTTCTGTTGGGTCCTACATAAAAATTTTATTTTTGTCTATTGTATAGTCAGCTTGCACTATGAAAACTGGAAAGAGCCACTTTTCTCTCTGTAAGGATATATTTTATCGCAAAAGTATTTTTACCCAAAAATAAATGTTTCAGCACCTTATGTAAAGTATGAGTTTGGTTACAATGTTAGAAAAACTGTAGGCCAGCATATTTTTCAAAATAAATATAAAATCCTGATGTTATCAAAGTGATTAAACACACAGTAAAGGTTTGCAATCAGAGTGCACCATATCTCAGTATACCTTGGTTATTTTTGAGGTAATCTTAAAACTGAATGAGGATTTTTTTTCCTCTTGCAAAAATTACCTAAAATAATTTAGTTTTATTAAATCCATTTTAAAATTAATAAATTAATACCACACCATTACATCTGCAGTAGTACTGCAGCTTCAGATCTCACAAATATTATATAAGTTATGGGAATTATAAGCCAGCTGGGAGACCTATTTAGAATGATAAAGAATCAAAGCAATGTCCCTAGAGAGCAGTACAGTTATGTAGTTTATTAGAATGTTTTGAAATAACAGTTTAATTCAGATAAGAAATAACAAATTCAGATTTGGGTCAAGCGTATTTTAAAGACTTGCATTAATTTTGACTTTCATCATCAGAAAAAGCAACTCAGAAAATTTAACATCCATTAAAAACCTTTGTTTGTAAAATCTGCATTACCTATTGAGAATATATTGTTTTAGATGAAATTTCCAACCATTTCTAGTTTAAACATTGTATAAAATTCTGCCTCTGCCAATTAGACATGCATCAGTCCCTCAGCACAAAGCAATTTTACCATGTGATGTTCTAATGCAAAAGGCACGACACATGAAAAAAGCATCGGGTTTGTAGAGTGAATATTTAGTTATTCTTTAGGTTGTCATTTGTGGCTTTATGAAAGAACAAATGTTAAAAAAAAAGAGAGAAAGGCGTCCTCTTCAAGTAGAGAGGGATACAGAAGATTACAATACAATGTACAACATAATCATATATTTACTACATAAAACCAACCACAGAAATATATACATCCATTTTGAGAGTTACAGCAGATGTTCACCTACATGAAGGCCAACAGCTCTCCTCACCCCCATAATGCACTTCCTAAGGGGGGAAAACATCAACAAACCAAACAAAACCAAACAACAAAATCAAAACACATACATGACTTATCTTACCTATGGATCTCAGCTCTTTAGCTGCTCAACTTGAGGCTTTTGGGTTATAAGATGACCTAAAAGAGCTAAAAATATTCAGAATATGCAGGTAGCTACTCTGTAACTTGTATCAACCAATGCATTATGAGGGTTTTGAAAGCTGCCAAGCTGCAAATAAGAGCCATTCCTAACCCACGTTCTTTTTAAATGTCATCTGCAAAGCAAAAAAAGGAAACAAAGTTGTTCCTTCCTTTTATCACCTAATGCTTAAGTTATTTGTCCATGAAATTACAGCCATGTTGCTCTTCAGCCTGATAGGATTCAAATATATACTGCCATGTGAGAGATGCAGATGTGGGAGTCCATGCCCAGTTGTGCAATTTCCATTAAATGGATAGAGTTTAAAATTCAGTAGACCATGTGGAGAGGGAGAAGCAGAGGAAGGACTGCACCAGGACAGAGGAGGAAATGGACCAATTCTAGTTTTAGTGTGACTATGAACTGGAAGAGGTTTTGCTCACTCTCTGCATAGGCACGTTTTAATCCACACACTGGCCTCATTTCTTAGTCCTGAGTCAGTAACTCAACAGAAGGATTTCCCAAGGTATGCAAGCAATATTCAGCACCTGAGGGAAAGCCCATTCTTCCCTGTCCTTGCCACCTTTCCCAAGTGCTCAGGTGTGCTGGAGCAGATCACTCTGATGCCAAATGTTCATATGCTCACACCAAAGACTGTCTCTAGAAAGGATAAAATGGCCAGCCCTATCACTTAATCAACAATCCACCCCAAAAATATGATAAATTTAATAATTTACTTATTTGTGGGCAGTAAAAAGGGTGATAGCACTCCTCCTACCTTCCAGCTACTGCTGTTGCATTCCTGCTTCGAAGAATGTTGGTTAAGGCCTCAGCTTCTTAGACAATTGTGTCTATATAGGAATAGAAGAACAAAAATTTATGTTCTTTTCTACTTTTCTTTTTCACCTGGATAGCTTTATGTCACTATTTTAAAGCCAGTGTTCACTCACAAGGATTGCATTACCACGAGTTTTTCCCATGTCTGCATTTATTTACTCATTTTCCCATAAGAGAAGAAATAAATAACCTTAGAAATGGATTGGACTCAGTTCATGTACTAATCATTTTATATATATGTATATATATAAGAAGATGTAAAAAAATCAACAAAACTGGACGTGGCAGTTGCCACTATAAACAAAATCAATAGACTCTCAGACACGAAAACATAACATTTACTTGAAGGAAAAAAGAGTTCTTATCTTTCAATTGTCCTTATAATACAATCAAATTAAAAAGCTTTGAGAGAGGAAAAATAGAAAAATGCTCTAGTTGTAACTGGTGTCTTGGGCCAGGTGGTCTCCATATGCTGTGTAATTGTCAGTTCCAGTTTTCCTTTTCCACCCACCAAAAAAGCCTCAAATGTCTGTTACTCTGCTCTTCAACTGGTTATTGGGTGCATAAATTGGTGTCTTCATCATTAGAAATTCATTGAGAGCTACCAATTTCACCACCTGAAAATCCCCCATTTTACAATTCAAGAAGATAATTTTTTTTTAATAGCAATAAATTGTTTCAGAAAAAAAATCAATTTGGAGATCGTGTTCTGGATATACTGATGGTATCCTCTTATTACTACAGATATATCTTTACATTCCTACTTGCTAGATTTAGCTAACTTGCCACAATGAATTATTTTAAAAGTCAAGGAGCAAGCAGTTTCCATCTACGGAAGTGAATAATGATTTGATAATCTTTCTGGATGTTGCCAGTAGTAAATTTCTACAGATTTTGGCTCACACATCTTTGCCTTAATGTCTAAGGTGACAAGTAAATTCAGCTTGGAAGTTGTAGGAAATACTAGTGCTGGCATATATTCAGTAGACTCAGCACATCCATCAACACCGTGTATTTGTCCTCAAAACTGAATTATGAATTATTGTCCCTTAGGTCTCCTACTGTCCTTTTGTAAAAAAAATAAGTGAGAAAGATGACACTATTTCTCTGCCTATCAATCTTTTTTCTTTACTTTAAAAAGCTGCTTCTTGTTCACCCACTCTACGTAAGATTATTATCAAGTATTTTCCTCTGATGGTAATGACTATGTCATATCCTTCATGAGGAATGTAAGGATTTTAAGCAGTTGAGTGTCTCATGGGAATGTAAGAAATCCTGCCACCATGTATCTGCAGTTAGAGTCAGACAGCACAAAACCCCCCAACATTTGAATTTGGTTTTGCTCTACCTTTTATGTACATTTTATGATGGTGACATTTCCTCTTCAAGATGGACTGGCGGGAATTTGGAAGTAAGAAGGGTGTTTCAGGTAGGGACCTGTAAATTCAGATCATGTGCAGAGATGTCTAATTTGAGAGGTCTAAAATTAGAAAAGGAAAATCAGGTTTTTGGAGATTTTTTTTTGGTTTATGAGGTTTTTGTTTGTTTGTTTGTTTGCAGGGGGTTTTTTGTTTGGCTGGTTTGGTTTGGTTTTTTTAATCACTGTTGCACCTTTGACTCCAAACCTTAAAATTGCTGGTAGATATTGGCCTTTGGAGGGGGCTTAGATGGAGCCTGTCTTGCTTTAGATCCTTGCAAGATCCCAACCTGTTGATAAGCAGATGGATCAGTGCTGCCTGACCACAATGCAGGAAGTACAGGAACATTGGGCAATGATCTCTTCATATTTCTAAACTGGCATATGCTCTAATTAAATGTACAAAAAAAATCACAGAAAATAACTATTGAAGGATTTACGATAATGGAAGTTCTAGCATAAGGGAAAAATTACTTTCTTATCGCTAAATAGTTTATACAATGAGCACAGCTTTGCTAAAAGAGGTAAACACACTTGTAAACTGTTATGTCCAACCCCAAAATGGATGTGTCTGTGTCTCTCTCAGGACACTTCTAGCGACTGGTAAAAATATTCCCAGATAAACAGAGCAGTGAACCTATGGATTCACAGTTTCTGCTAAAGCAATCCCTGTAACATGTAGACCACTGCTTTCAGACATGGGGAACATCCTGAAGCAGGTAAATTAAAAATTATTTTTACAGATCGGAAACAGTTGTCAGTGCACTGCATATCTACATAGATTTATTTTATTTCCCCCCAGGATCAATGTGCAATGTCAGATTATAAGTGCTGTGAAGACACAATAACATTACAGAATTCATGCCAAGAGTTCCACCTCTGAGATTCCGTGTGTATTAACTATCAAAACAGCTGACTGCTATTTCTTTCAACTTCCCTATAAAAAACCCTCAAATTTACTAAAATTAGTCTCTAAAACACATTAAGATGCAATTCCAATCTTTGTGAGCTCATTTACATGGTTAGTATAAGTGAATTTAACAAAGAAAAATGCAATTGAGCAATTATAATTAAAAATCCTGGTTTCATCAAGAAATGATAAACACTTTGTTGTATTTCAAAATTGGTATTTTTAATAGAAGCAGAATGATCATCAGTAGAACCTGAGAACCACCTTGCTGCCTTATATAACCCTCAGATTATACACAAATCAAAGAATGAATGCTAAGAAATATTTCTCAAAACAGAATTTTAGCATAATTTAAATTAATTTTACTCTGGATAATATATAATTATGGGTTGGCAATATCATGATGTTCTGCTAAGGAGCTGCAAGGTGCCTACTTCCAGTTAGACACAGATTGGACAAAAACCAATGGGGAATCTAAGTTTCACATCCTAATCTCTTGAAATGAAATCCTGCCCCCTCTGGAAGTCAAGGGGAGTTTCACTCTTGATTTTAGTGGGAAGGATTTAATCTGTAAACAAAAGATGACTTCTTTATTGAGATCCTTTAATCTAGTATCCTGTTGGCTGATATCTTTTTAAAAAGAAAGTTCAGTCCTGTCTGTTCAGTCACAGTCCTTAGTTTTGCAAACCTCAGGGGGTCCAATTAGAAGTAGAGAAAAATTTAAAAGCTGTATTTTGCCACCTAACCATGGAAAACCAGACACATAAAAAAGCACATTTAATTATGACAATGAATTTGCCAGCATGAAAGAAGTTCAAGTAGCATGGTTAAAAGGTAAAGTTTTCTAATGTTGCACTGTTCAGTTTAAAAGCATGGGCTTTTAAACTCTTATCTGAACTGTTCACATTAGCTAACCAAACTGTATAATAATTTATCATGATTTTCCTTTTCTAAGTAGGGAAAAAACAATACTATTTACACTTGTTCTACTCATTTATTTTTTAGATTACTCAAACTGAAATCCAGCACATTTCACTACTTATTGACAGGCATCCAACTGAAAAAGCGTTTAATGATTCCTTCTGCCAGAGTCCTTCTTAATTACAAAAGGAACCAAGTTCAGTGCTGTTATTTAGTTACATTCTAAAATGTTTCTTGGACTCTCTACAATCATTTTCTTCTCATAGACTGGATGATGTCTCCGGCATGACTAGTCCAGACTCTGGATGCACGCTCTCCTGACTTTATAACAAATACTTGTCATCTGCCAAACTCAACTTGCTGCGGATTTGTCTACACTGTAGTTGGAATGGAAAAAGTTAGGATATCCAAGCAGAGAGTTTGTTACAAAAAAACCCCCAAAACAAACTTCAGAATGTAACAACAAAGGCGGTTAAAAGACACCACAGACTTTTAGGAGGAAATCTCGACTGAGATGGATTTCAGAACGCAAGAAATACTTAAAAAGGAATCAAACATCTTGTCATCACTTGTCAAGTAGCTCTTTTAACACGTCTGTACCTGACAGATTGCTCTCCCTCCTTCCAGGAACAAAAAGACAGTACAACCAATGTTAATATTTACATTACACAGGCAAAACAGTCTCATGAACCATCATGATGGACAAGAGAGGAAAACCAGAGACTGTGATGAACACATGAAATAAATTTTTGGATATGATCACTAGCACAGTCCACTCTCTGTACTAGTGCTTTTTACTTCTAAACAGGTCAGTTTTATAAAGTCAAATAGCAAATATATTCAATTCACCTTTCTTCAGATGATCCCTCCAGAGCTCTTACCCCATAATTCATCTCCTCTTACCTACTTTTACTAGTTTCTTTGTTATAAAAGCTCCTTCAACCATTGTGCCAAAGTGCAGTTCAACAAATGTTGTGGTGATTCCTGATATGTGTGAAAATTTACATAAGATGTTTCATGTTGATTAATTTAATTATTTTTCTAAATAAGAAAGCCGGGAACTAGCATTGGATGTTTTCTGCCAAGAGAGAATCTGACTTCCTGAAGTTTTCATGAGAAAAAAGCATGGCCAGCTCAAAATTAGGCATTAGATGAAAACAGATAACCTCTCCTGCAGAAAAATTATAAAACTCTTCTATCGCATTCCTTATGTCAGAAGACAGGAGCTGAAAATCAGCAGGGCTAAGAACAGTGGCCGAGTGTATAATTGTGAATATAGACTGTTGAACTGTTACTTTTGCACGTCTCTCTGCAGTCTGATGTGGACAAAGCACAGCTGCCAAGTGTGAGTGCTGGGACAAAGCAGAAATAATGAAGTGTTACAGCCCAATAGGGAATGTAGGTTAAGGATTTAAACAGGCAAAAAGTGTGAAGGGCTGATGCAGAGCAGTCCAGCTGCCAGAAAAAGGAATAGGCAAGAGGGAAAGGTACCTGCACTAATCATGTCAGAAGAGGCGACCCAGGCCTACTGTCAGAACAGTGGCCATTTATTAGTGTTTTGAAATCACATTTCAGCTTAAACTTCAGAAAAGCCAAGCTAACAAATTCTGTTCACTGGATCGAACAGTGAATATGAAAGACACTGAAGTTATCTGGAAACGAAAATGACAATGTGGGGCCGTGGATATCCCACAGGAAACTTTTAATGAAGGCAGTAAAATAATAATTAGAAAAAAACACATCAGAAAGATCAACCAATAAAATGCATCAACGTATGTTGTATAAAACTGCAACAATTACAGCCTAAAAAAAGTGATGACCTAAAATTACTCAAGTACCTCTCAAGATAATAATAATAATACAGATCCAGTATAAGAGAGTTAAAAGAATGAAAAAATGTTTACAATAACATCTCTAAAGATAGCAAGACAAGGGGTATGAAAATATTTTTCTTTGGATCATTTAATCTGTGGAGCTATTTCCTTTCTTACAGTTAGAAATATACTACTGAACTGAATGAAGCTCTGAGGAAGAACTGAAAGCAATGCAAACAGGAAGGAAAATACAATCTCAAAGGTAAATGGGTGTAATATGGAGGGGAAAAGATAAGATTAGATCTACAATATTACTCTCCAGTCAAGTAAAGGAAATGCAGCCTTTCTTTCTACCTCTATTACCCTCCCTACAGCCCCGAGATTTTAACTGAGTTGCTGATAAGCACAAAAAAGTTTGATCCATTTGAAGAATCTGAAGTTACTGAAATTCAGCATTAAAAAGTTTCTTTTGCCTGAGTGGCAGCTAGTAAGAGCATTAAAGTACATCACACAAAAGTTCAGGAACAGAAATGATGGCACATGAAAGTGTGGCAGACTGCAAAACAAAGCAAATGTGCTACTGCAGAAATTTCCTGCCTCATTTCATGAGTGTAATGACCCAAAGTGAGAGACTAATGTCAGGTTTAGGGCACCAGAGTGGCACTTGCTAAAGGTGTCATAACATGTCAATGCTTGGGCTTTAGACAGCTCAGCTACCCTAGATCATCGTCCTCTGCTGAGAATTCCAGGAGAAAAAAAAACAGCATTTACTGCAGAAGTAACAAGAGGGCAGCCTGCCAGATTAACTTTTTAAAAAACTGGGAAAAAGGAAACAAGGCAACAAAACAAACCCAATATAATTTGAAAGCTAGGATCTTGTAAAGATATAACTAAAGTACTTTGGATTTTTTGAGCCTGGTAGTGGGCTAGAAAAATACTCTCTTGTTACACTAAAGCTAAAGATGGAATTGGTTCAATTGGCTGCTCCAAAGCCATATCAAGAAACCATTTTTTAGTGGGCGTTATTTTCATATGTTGGCATCTGCATTCATCTCTCAAAATGAACAGGATGGGGCCATAGACACGTGTAAGAGATTGATTACTCTAATTAGAAGGATATCTTATGATGATTAAAACTGTGACATAAAAACAAAACAAACAAACAAACAAACAAACAATTGAAAACCATAAATATGGTTTATGGCTGTTGAGAGCCATCCAAAAGGTAGGTATTGTTACAAGAGTAATTCAAACATTTTGCTGCTGTTTTGGAAGATCGGAGGTGTGAGCCCTCTCTGATCATCTTTCAGATATTCCAAATAGTTCAGCATACAGAAAATGTCTGCTTTTAACATTGTTTCCAGATGTACTCTTGGCCAGTTTTCTTCTTCTATTTGGAATGATATGAATGACCCAAACCTTGGGAACACAATTATACTCTGGGACAAAAATCTTATTTTCTGCAAATAAAGAACAAAAAGCTGCAAGGCAAAGATATGTGGTGACATAACATCTAAGTTGGTCTTCACCCTTGAAGAGAGGGCAAAGGAAGTTTTGATTACTCCACTCATTTTAGAATTTCTGTGTATGAAAACATTCCAAGATATTCAAGGAGTTAATTAGATGGCTTCAGACTCAGTCTTACAGCACTGAGTACCAATTAAATTACAGAATAACATACTTTTCTTTTTTGGACAAAAATATATTAATTGGAAAAAATGTAATTGAACTAAATAATTAAGTCAAAGCTACAGAATTTGCATTTCAGCAGTTCTGACTAATCCTTCTGATAGGGCAGGCAGGGCATCCTCAATTATTAGTATATGGAGTGTAACCCTAGAAAGATGCCAGTGTATGTGACACTTCTGGGTGTGTGTGACACTGCTGGGCTGTGTGTGTGACACTGCTGGGCTGTGTGTAGTAGAATCAATGTGCAATAGATGTGCCCAGAGTTTGCTTTCAGCCCACACTGAAAACTCTTTGGCCCAACAGTGACAGAGGCTGGAAACAGACTGCCAGAGCCAAGACAAGTAATTGTGGCCAGTTCCCAAGAGCTGTCATCCCCAGAGCCCCATGGCTGCCTTCTGCCAGCCTGCTGCTTTCTTAAAGCCAGAACTGAAGGCAGTATTTGACAGGAGGGGACTTCTGCCTTCCTGGGAATAAGTATCACAGATCCCAGGAATTATCGCACTGATCCACAAAGACTCCGCAAGCTGTAGTTTAAGCAATGCTACTTTTGACTATTCAAATTTCAAGTAGCTGGAATTCATCTTCCAGTGAACCACTAAGCTGAGAATTCTACAGTTAATTTGATGGGAGAACCTCTTTTTTGGAGCAAATGGACAAAATGGACAGGTGACTGGCCAGTTATAGTTACATGAGGACCTCAATAAAAAGTATATTTCATCACTACACAAGAAACCATGGCAATAAAGAGAACAGCACAATTGGAGCTGCTAGCCAGTTTGATGTCAGTCAGCCCAGCCCAACAGAGAAGAGAAATCTGGACAACACAACACTGCTCCAGTTAGAGGTGCCCCAGGCGTCACTAGTGTATTTTCAGCACTGAGTTTATTTCTACCATTCATATTTCAGTTACTATTTTACAATTATCTATATGTCCTTTACTGTATTGATTATTTGGGTAATGCATTCCAAACAAAACTCATTCAAGCTACAGTACTTGTGGATGAATTTAATTTGAGACACTAGGTTCTTTAGAGGAATAAAACGCTGAGAAAAGGCTTCACTTTGCTGGTGGATACTGGGTTGTTTTTCAGTGAGTGCTCACTGAGAAGAAACCAGTCCCTGTTAGCACTGGAACCAGCAATGCTACAGTGAGCTCAGAGGCAGTTTTTCTCTCTTCTCTGTAAAAATTATTTTTGTAAGACAAAATTACTCCTACTTTTGATACTGGAGTCTGTGAGACTGTTCTTCATGGAAGAGCCATACATGTGCAGCTCACAGATAATCGTAACTCTTTAGATCACTTTCTGCAATTTCCAACTTCCCTTACATATGACTAAATATTAATTCATTGCTACATAAACATCTAAAATGAACCCTCCTCATCATTCATAAGTGGGATATTAAAACCACTAGACATTTGAAGTTAAGGCATAATATACTAGCTTTTTTAAACTTAACTTGGAAAGGAACAATTTCATTTAGTGTAAATAGATCAAATTTGCTTAATAAAACAATTATACATGTCACTGATTTTCATTTATTCAAACAAAAATATTGTTCCTTCCAGTGAAAGGCCACTATGAGTTCAAATATATTTCATGTCTCCTTTTAACAATTGATGTTTTCTTTTACCTAAGGGCAAACATTAACATTTGAACACCATAAATTTAGTCTCCAAGCAGCAATACTATTTAGTTCACTAAGAAAATGCACAGAAACTGTTTTGTTAAGCAGTTGAAAAAAAATCAGTTTAGATAATACAGCTGCTGAAAGTGAGCATCATTTTTCAGCTTTCTATTACAAATACAGGCAGTGTTGCATTGCTCAGGTAGAATATGGGAACAGCTTTCCCATTTAATATCCAATTTCTGCACCAAAATTATTTTTTCCTTCTAGAGAAGGTAAAGCTGAAAAAACATGAGTTCTCCCACCAGTGGGAATCTCTGTCCCATCAAGCAAGAGGTCAGCAGTTTACTGCTGTGGAGTCAAGACTGGCTCTTTCAGAAATGCTCCCTAATCATTCTTTTTTTTGTTTGTTGTTTGGCTTATTGTTGTTTTGGTTTTTGCAGCAGTGGGAGGAGAGTAGAAATTCTTGTTGGGATGGGTAACAATATCTTCAAAAGTCAAATAAACAGTTGTGTCACCACATGGAATTGTACATACTAGGAACTACATTTATCTCATTTTCTTGATAAGTTTTAAAACAACCTTTCATATCCACCACATCCCTGTCTCAAGAGAAGTTCAGGAGAGTCAGAAGATTTGCCAAAGCACTGCCCTTCTGGCCAAACAGAGACTGGTGACAAGTGAGGTCACACACCAGCCAGGAACCACACCATTTTACCTGGCTGTCTGAGCCACTATTGCTGAAAAGGAAAGCATAAAAGAGAAGCGGAGGCCACTGCTTTAAATTGATAGTCTCCTGCCCTTGCTGCTGGGGTGCTTATTTTGGTTTGCCTTTAGAAATTAAATAGGCTGATACATTTTCAGTAGGTGGGGAATCAAACATGCTAGACCAAAAAGTCAAAGTGAGTTGGATAAGTAAACAAAATATATCAAAGGAACTCAACTCCTTGGCAGTGGTAACAGTGGATTCCAGTGGAGCTTGTGTCTGGAAAATTGGACTCCAGGGCCCAAAGGGATTAATTTTTCAAATTTATTTTACTTTCCTGTTGCAGATTTGGAACTTTGTACTCTTAGGTCTTCCACTCATTTTCTTTCTCCCTCTAAGAACTGGATAGCAGGTCAGAGAAAAAAAGTTGAAAATATGTACTAATTACACAGTAGATTTAAAGACTTCCTTTCAACTTGGTACTATAAATAGGAAAACAAACAGAGCTATTGACATTAGTCACTATCAGAAAGGAAATTATTTCTCTGATTATTCCACATATACTGTTTTTCTACAATTCTATTTTAAACTCATAAAGTTGCTACACTACATATTAAGGTAACAATTTTGTCATATTACTCTTATGAAATGCTATTTCACAGCATTGTAACACTACTTACAAACACCCCTAAAAAGAGAATGTGAGCACTTACATACTGTGAGGCCTTTTACTAACAAGGACCTGATAATAATGTCCTTCTGGGACACAGTGCCTTGTTTTGGGAAACCAGTAATCTTTAATTCAAACTATAAATTACAATGACTCTTGGCATCCCATCAAAGTGAAGTCTTTGCAAGCATAGCTATTTTAGTTTTTTCTCTTGCATCATTAAAAGAAACAAACTCTGGATCCTCTGCCCAAAAGCTAATCAGAAGAAACGTGACAACTTTCAGATTAACAATCTTTAGAGAAATGCTCAAGGCTTCAAGTATGCTTTTTAGTCTTTTATTTGAATGTCTTGGCTTCTTTGAGCCTAAGCAAGTCTCACTTTTAAAGTGGGGTTTTACTGCTAAAAACCCTCTCCAGTAATTTTATAGATTCATAAAAGAGCTTGGATTGGAAGAAATCTTAAAGATCCTCTCGTTCCAATCCCCCTGCCATGGGTAAGGACATCTTCCACCACACCAGATAAACCAGATAAAGTAGATAGAATACCAAAAGAAATGTTTCTGTTTGACAACTTCATTCAGCTCATCTAAAGCAAAGGGGGAAAAAAACCCATTTATTTCATTGAATACTGAATGCAGCTCTAAATGAGTGCAAGTTGGCAGATGAAAGTCTGGTTACCTCAGAGCAAGAACAGAGCAAGAACTAAACCCTACAGATGACTTGTTTATATTTGCATTTTTTTAACTAAAGTATGATTATTAACCCAAGTTCAGTGAAATTGTTCATCTATTTGTAGACAGATCCTTTCTCATCAAGAGGTATTTTAAGGTAACACACATCACTACATTATGCCAATTCTCTGTCGCAGACATAATTCGTTCTGATTTGACTGAAATTTTAATCAGCTGCCAGGAGAGCAAGTCCTTCACTGGTGGCATTCAAAACCAGCTCTAATACCCGAGCTGCCTTGGGAATTAGAGCTGACATTATTGTTGTAGCTCTGAATGCACATACAATGCATTTTATCTTGCACAGCTGAAAAAAACAGTTTTCTATGCCTTGAAAATTAACAGAGAGTAATCTTATAAAACAGCAACAAACTGTGTTCACACATAAATGACTGAAGTGCAACATGTAGATAAGCAGCAACTTGAACTGAGAGGCATTCAGAGCAGCAATTTCATTAAAAATCAGGCATTTAACCTAAACCAAACAGTTTTAGAAAGTTTTATTTGAAGGCAACAGATCCTGTTTGGGGTACAGTGAGGGATGCCTGACACAACACAAAATGAAATCCTGCCATCCTACAGAGCATAGGTAAAGACTTCTCCAGAAGGTTGTATGACACTCTGGGCATCCACCTCATGCGAAATGTATGGGGAGAATCAGGAATGGAGAAAAAGTGCAAACTTTTTGGGTGTGAAGAACATTTGAAAGAGCTGGATTTATTCTCTAAAGAGCAGACTAAGGAAAGGTACAGTGAAACACTCTAAAATATGCACAACAAATAAAGAAGTTGCTCTTCATATAAAAAAAATAAGACCAGATAGCTCATTTTAAATCTGCAGCAGGGGAATTTTCCAGCTGTAGAGCCAATGACGCTGACAAAAAAGATTGTGTGGTATGTTCAGAACTCACAGTTTTCTTTCCTTGGGACAGAGACAAACTTCAGTGCTCTAGGTTCCCCAAGCCTTATTTGTCATAAACCGCATAAAATGAGATTGTACTCAAAGCTGTGCAAGCCCTACACAGATACATATGTAGGTATGAAAAGTATTCTCCTGAACAAGAAACAACCAAAGCTACTTCTGCTACTTCTTCAGAAAATATAACTTGCAACTCACACCTAAGTAGTGTTTCATCAATTGAAGACAGGATCAAATGAACTCACAGTGCCTCAGCACACTACAGTGGTATTGTAATTGCTGATTTACCCCCTGCTTGAAATATAACTCAGCAACAAGAGTGAATTGCTCCACTTTTAAGTCTGTATTCCCTTAAGTCTAGGATAATAGCATGATTTATTTTGGAAAGGACCTCCAGAGATCATTTAATCAAACCCTCTGCTCAAAAGAGGACTAATTAGATCAGGTTGCTCAAGGCCTTGTCAGGTGAGCATTGACTATAGCCCATGAGAGAGATCCCAGAACCACTCTGAACAGAATATTCCAGTATTTAACTGTTACGGGGCTTTTTATGAACTTCATTTGCTTTTCTTATTTTGAGAGCTGTTACAAAAGAATATGTCTATATTCTTAAATTTGTCTTCAGGGGAGTTAACACTGAATATCAAGAGAGGCATCAAAAACACTGCTAATAAAGTAGTTTTTACCAGGCCCATCACCACATTTTCACAAAGAAACCTTCCAAATGCTTGATGAATTATTCATAAATAGGTGTTTCAGTGGGTAAGTATGACCAGGTTTGTTCTGCGGTAAGAATCATGTTAAGCTTTCCTGGGGTTTGCAAGATTAATTTTTAAAAAAAGCAAAACTGCTTTAAATACTTTTATTAGTCATTGTTACTAAAGCAATCCAGAAGCAATGAGGTTCTCTCACATATTAAATATATTTCTTTTTCTCAGTATTTTTCAAGCTTATTTGGGTTATATTTGGGTTATTATAATATATATATTATTATATATATTTTGGTTATTGTTATATCATACAACTACCCCCAAACTGGATTATGGAACCCTTAAACACTACTGGGAAGATGCACTTGAAATTCCAGTCAGAGTCAGGCATGAAATTGGCAGACCACAATTTTTAAATCTAAGCTTTTATACTGCACAACCAGAGAATTTGTGAGACAAAATCCAGCTTTGTTTCCAAGTCTCACATCTGAAACTTCTGCTTGATTGTTGAAGATGCTGATGGTAAGTTTTCTGTGCATGCATCTGTGGCTTATCACCAGACGTTACAGGGCTGAGTTAGCCTGACACTTACCCAAGTTCTTTGCCTGATTAAAATATTTCACGCCTTGCCCGCTGTCCATGTACCTGCATGGCCTGGATATTCCATAACCACCATGCACCTGTACTCCTGACTACAGCAATATTTTCTGCTTTGTCTCTGAATTCTCATCTTTCCACAACCACAAAAAGTACAGTCCTGTAGAGGTAAAATTAAGGACTTCATAGAATATACAACCACCTCATTGTCTGCCATCTTTAAGGACGAATATACTCATTATAAAGGGAAGGGAAAAAAAAGAAAAATAAGCAAAAAACCCCACCAAATTCAGAGTTAATCCCTGACAAGATTTTATCACTGATTTAACTTGGTACCAAGCACATAATAAAGCCATTCTAAAAGGCAACACAGGTATTCACCTGGGTTTTCACAGTTACGAATCATGAGGACATGGGGACATATGTGAAGGAACTAAATAATCTTCATTCCTTCCTGAAATTCTTGAATCTTTAATCATGTTCTAAAGAGGAAAATTAAGAACAATTAGGTCATATGCTTAATCTTTCTAAAACTTCTAGCCTAGTGTTTGTTGCAGCAAGGTACACCACACTTCTTAGAAGTACTTGATACAGCCATGCAGCAAGTTGTGGAAATTGGTTTTTAAGTACAGCTTTCGTTCATACATTTTTCTTTCAGTGATTTATTTAAAGCAATTGAAAGATACAGCAGTGGTTTTGCAGTAATGAAAATTCCATTTCTTGTAGCACTTGTGTCTTGGCTCCATAGCTGCTGATTTGCTCCAAAATATATTACATAATAAAATGGAATTTCCAGACAGAAGTCAGTACTTAGCTGCAAGATATATATCAGGGAAAACCTCTTCTACACATTGGCTGCTAATTATATGCTATTGGTTCTTGACAGAAATACTTTCTGGATTGCATTTATTTTTTTGTTCCCATAAAGATATTTAGAGAAGACTCTATAGCATAATTCCATTTTATTTTCCACACAAATCTATCCATCTTTACTGGGACAAAGTGAGACTTTATAATGAGTGAGTAAATTCAGACTCCGGTTGGAATTTATTTTTTTTCACATTTTTTCTAATTTTGACAACTTGAGGTTTAAAAGGTGGTTTCTGAGGGAGGCATACATCAGAAATAGCAGAAGCAGCAGAACAATCTGCTAGAATAATCTAATATTTGATGGTGGGACAAGGAAGAATTACCATTTCTAAGGAAAAGTGGTGTGTACTATTCAAACTTAAATACCAGATCCATGTGAATTCCATAATTATAAAAAAGTAATCTACTAGTTCTTCGTTCAACTTAATCAAATTTTGTATATGGAATGCATCTACAATTCAGTGGAGGAAGTGGAAGTCCCAATTTCATTTAACAGGAAAAAAGCCATTAGGTTTTCAAAAAAAACCCAGTTACATTGATCCCAGAAAGTACACTAATTTTAAAAATATGTCCCAGTGGATATTCTAATAAGATGAAAAATCTTGAACAAATTAGAATAAGTTCAATTTAAACCATGATGTGATGGTCTAATTAACAGTATGAAATATGTAGGTAAAATATAGTAGTCTATATTCACTATAGAACATTGTCTAGTGAAATCATAGATTTCCCAAAGTAAAAGGAAGATCAAATCATAAACTTATGTAATCAGATTCTTTCTGTGTGAGATACAAGCTTAGCACCACATCCTACACTTTACTAAGGGAACGAGATGCTGGAATGCTGAGAAGTGAATAAAGAACATATAGCCAGTCCACTCCCTTATATTTTGCCTCAGGAAAAGCAGATAAATCAGACTACTTTTATTTAGGCCTTGTCGAACAGCTGAATTAAAATATACTTTCAAAACAAACGTAGAAGACAAATATGTATTGATCAATGTGTATTCATCCATATTCTTGAGTAATATAAACCTCCCGCTGTTCTAAATATAGAGAGATTGGACCAATTGCTATCTCTTTGATTAAAGTATTTTATCAAGTGATAATAATCACCCTTCCTTCATCTGTAGTTGGTAAAGAAACTGTCCACCTTGTCAAAATATCACCACTTGGAAAGACACAAATCCTTGGCAAAAAATTAAATAGAAACACACTCAAAGTAATAAATATATCTCATTTTTAGGACAGACTCTTTAGCTAAGTATTTTTTCTGGAGATAAAATGCCATTATTGCAATGCAAGGGGTAAATGAAAGGGGTCAATCTGGAAAAAAAATTATAATTCAAGTGACCTTGTACACAAATGATACAATTCTTTTGTGCTTTGTCTTTCACCTCTGTTAAGCCAGAGCCTTGGTGTTACTGTCACCACAGGCAGCATTTGCAGAGCCCTGGGCAAGGCCAGGCTGTGGGGACAGTGGGGGCCCAGGAACAGCCTGAATGCAGCCCTGGCACAGCTGCCCCACAGCTGGCACAGTCCTAGGGGAGCCAGCCCAGGCTCAGAAAGGTGCTCAGAGCCACGGCTCCAGCACCACAGGTAATAACACAGAGGACCTGTGCTTTGCCCAGGAAACTTCCACTCCATGAAAGGGTGAATCTTTTTGAAGAAGAAATTTTAACATTTTGGAAAAGTTGGTTGCTGGTGTGTTGGTTGGTGGGGGTTTATTTTGTTTTGGGGTTTTTTTGAGGCTCTAATATCAAATCTTTCCAACAGATGCCAGAGGAAATAATTTCTCCTCATCGGATTACTTCCTTATGTCTTGCAACTGTCACCCACCTTTTCAGTTATGTCTCCAGACACCATTCACAGCACAATCAACTTCCAGCTCTCCTATCCTGCAGTGGGATACTGACACCTACAATTTAAATAAGAGATCAAGCTACAGCTGTATGTACGTGGCAACTTTGAAATAAATAGGGAGGACATTTTTCTATCTATCACGTTTCCCCCACACACACAGAGTTTACTTTTGCAATACTTTAAGATTTTCCATAAACACAGGCTACCTTGAGGTTTTTTGTATGAAACTAAGGTCTGATATTAGTGAAAATGGAGCTTTTCATAGTAAGTATTAACAGGTCCATTAGTACTCTGATTGGGTTTGGAAAGATTCTTTTTTTAAACCAACCACAATCCTGGATCTTCTTTCTCCAGAAGTGGAAAGACTATTTTTAACCTATTCCAACTCCAATACCTCCTCATATCTGAAAAAGACATTGAACAGTTCCCTGAAAAAAAGTAAATTTTTTACATATTAATGGGACCCCCATGGTTCATTCAAAACAGTATTAAAAGGTAAAAAAATCCCCCAAAACATAGAGATTTTCTATATATATTCCCAAACTTTCCCTCTTCTACAGTAAAGCCCCACTGGAAGAGTAGTGCACAGATAATAGAAGTCTATACACTTCATATTTGATCATTAATTTAAAAACTGATTAAGAAAGCGGCATCTTATTTTGTGAAATCTCCAAACACCCCAGAAGGAAGAAGAGCCACCACTTCCTCCCTGGCCTTTTTGAATGTTCCAGAGTCACCCAGAGTTCACTCTG
This sequence comes from Cyanoderma ruficeps, assembly GCA_008694505.1. Lineage (NCBI taxonomy): Eukaryota > Metazoa > Chordata > Aves > Passeriformes > Timaliidae > Cyanoderma > Cyanoderma ruficeps. The sequence continues at coordinate 6,658,562 of VZDJ01001247.1, forward strand.
TAGACCTCCAGCAATCTACAGCTGGCATAATGTTCCTTTGTTAGAAGCAAGTAAATATTTTTCACGGATGTAGTGTTAAAATAAAATTTTACTTCCTTGCGGAAGAGACAGAGTGACCTTGCCAGTGGGTGAGGTAGGTAAGACCCTCAGTGCAACAGCCACTGAATTGCACACCTTCACATCCTTGACCTGCAGCTGCAGTGAGCATGGCTTTTCAGGAGTCTGGACTGGACACAGGTGTTCTGCTGGAGGTTGGGGTCTACTTAGACCTCACCTGAAGTTAGTCTTTACCTCTGTTATCTCTGGCACTTAAATTAGCTGGACATTACGAGGGGAGTGAACAACCAATTGCCAGTCACCTGGCAAAAAATGGGTAAACAAAAGGAACAAAAGGATAGTATTTTCAGAGTATTTTCAAGGCAGTTAGAAAATCATCACGAGGCAAAAATTTGGCAAAATACAGACTTGGATCAAAACTTTTCAGACCTTCAAAGCAAACTGCAAGTATAAATGGGGGAACAAAAAAATAGATGGCTGTGAAAGAAGAAAGAAATCCCTTAGATACTGAAGAAGGGGGGAAAATGTAAGAAATTATTTCCTAATTTAAGAAACAATAAGACTGGCTATGCAAGAAAAGGTAACATGGCTGCATAGTTTTTCCCCAAAATTACACAAAGCTTCCCTCAGAGCAAGTTCTAGGATATGTCTTGAACCTCAGGAGTAATTAATTTTTGATAGACCTGATTTCTTCTGGATTACCTCTGAAATCAGGGATTAAGAATTATGTGGCCCATATACAATGCCTTCAACAATTTTTCCTCTCAGACAAGTAATAAATAAGGCTGAGATAACTTTTTACTCTAGTGTTACCTCTTGCCTTTTTAAGTACCAGTTGTTTGGTTTGTTTAATGGTGCAACAGATTCCACAGATTTTGTTTAGTCTACAGGCCATCTTCTGAGCAGCCATTTCAAGAACACATGCCAATAACTAGCTGAATATCTACTGTATGCCAAAGGCTGTAAGAGGAAAAAGAATCCTTCACCTGACTAATAGAATGATAACACCAAAACAAATAGAATGATAATACCAAACAAAGAAAAATATACAGTAATGTTCTCAGATAGGTGTTTTATGGTTATGAATCAGTATTTTTTGTATTCTGCATTCATTATGATCTCCACTAAATATTACTCAAAATGCCCTAGAGGCAAAATATTCAAAGGCCTAAGGAATGTAGGTGCCTTAATCAGGTTTGATAATGTGACTTAAGTTAGTTTGTGAGCTGGATACTTTTGCAAATTTTGTGTCTGTCCTCTGTATTTAGGGTACATCCCATTGATAACTGCATTAACATCTTATACTTCAAGTAAAACCACTTTGGGTAAGTAGTCAAATTCCCTCATATACTGTAGTGTCCAGAAGACATCCCAATTCTTTGTGATTTCGTGTGAACACCATGTGTACTCACATCCGAAACATGTGAGTACTTGCAAGACAGTTCACTCAAAGGTAACACCAGTGGAACACAGATTCTATGAAATACAAAGTTTTATCATGGGTACTCCAAACTGTGATTTCATATTAGTTCATTCTTAGAGACCTTATCCCAACCTTCCAGGTCAGGTTTTGAGTCTCCTGCACATACTGTAACTTCCTGTAACTGTAGGAATGTATCTACAAAGCTCTCATTTTGGCTTCACTTAATACTCATGAATTGGGTTACTCAGAATGAGTCAAGCAGATGTGTACATAAGCACATAATTTGCTGATTTACCTTCCCATTTCCTTTTTTCCCCTTTTAGCTACCTTTGAGCAAGCCTGTTAGTCCCGCTTGTCTTTCCACTATTGCACGTGTAATAAATAGCAATACCCTCACCATCTTCTTCCCTGTGTCCCAATGATTCAGTTCAGTTCTTAGATAGAAGTCCCTTTTCCAACATATCTGCTTTATTTAAGATGTAATTAGAAGCATGAGGCAGCTTTTCCCAGTAAATTCTGAAGCATCTGGCATTGACCACTACTTGCCTTCTGTATGTCAATGTATATGTTCACGAAATTAAAACCAGACTAAGATAATCCTCGACCAAGCAAAATGCCAAATTTGCATTCCAGAATTCATAAGAAATCTACATCTACTTCACAGCATAGGCATCCTCATCCCCTCATGGACCTCTGTCTCTATGATTATGAAAAAAGAAATTAAACCAGAGGCAGCAAGTAATAAAACCAGTAGATGGATGACAGAGCAGCCTACTAGTGACATTCCTTTGCCTGTGCTCCATTCTTACTTCTGTCATATTAATTTATTCAAGCAGTGACAAGAAGTAGAAGAAAAAGTATATAACCAGCATCCATCACGTCTGACACAAATATTTTAGTTATAGTAGGCACTGAAAGACAGAGTTTACAAACTTGGGGTATATTTTTAAGTTTCATCTCTCTTGCTGTGGAGTACACTCCAAAGAAAACTGTTTGCTCCACTAAATATCTTCTCATGCACACCTGAAGTTAATTCATACCACCACATCTTCACCATTAATTCTTCAATCAGTTAATGAGTTCCAATTAAGAACTGTCCAAAAATACAAAGGGGGGATGTGACACTCGTGCAGACTGCAGAGCTCAGGCCTAACCACAGTCACCCCCAGCACCCTCCTGGCTCTGCCAGACAGCTTGAGGTAGGTGTCCAGTTTTGTTAATGAACCAAACCATAAATGTGTAAAAGGCAGGAAAAATCCCAGGCTGCTGATTTTGGTTTATATTCAGTTAGGGGTGGGAATCATGCTGAAGGTTATTCACACCTGTTGTTCTCCAGACTTGGTGTTGTTCATCCAAATCACACCACAAAGAAGCAAATTTTCATTGTCCACTTAATCCATTCCCTTCACCATTGATACCTGCAAGTTCTATTTATTTCTCAGGTGGTTTTTATGAGCAGGAATTAAAAAGTGTTCCTAGGAAAGTGGCAAGGTCACATTTGTAACAGGTGTCTGAGGGGTGGCTGCCGTGAGGGGAGGCCCGGCCGGCTCCCCAGCACCCCACAGCCAGACAAACTGAGCCCTCAGGGAAGCTGCTGGTGCCTCTCTGAAAGGGGACAATGCCACACCGGTGCTGAGCAGTGAGAAAAGAAGTGTGATAAACAGTCCTGTGACTCCTGAGGTCAGAGAAGGAGAGGAGAATGAGGCAATCCACTCACCATTGTGGCTGGATATTGATCCTTGGCACTGCTTTTATCAGTGACTTTGCCAACATATTGTGAAGAATCATAAGACGGTCATTGCATAAGAGGGTCATGGCCACCTATGCCACCATAGCAATACCAGAGAAAGGTCACTAAGGCACTGCCCATTGCCAGACTGTTCTAGAGCTCTGCTTCCACCTCTCTCCATGCACAAAAAATTCCTGCACACCAGGCCCTGTCCCCTTATACATTCCTCTTATAACCTGAGCCTCAGTCTGTCTCTCACGTACCATCCACGCTTACTCATCTCCTCTGTGGGTGGTGGTGTCAGCATTTTGAGATGCCTGGAGAAATAAATTACAAGTTCAGTTCTGCCATTTCAAAGACTGCTCGCCTTGCAGATCTTGCTGTGTTTGTGCGTCTGTGTGCGCTCACACGAGTGCAAGGCCTGGAGTTGGGGGTGATGGACCAGTCAGCACAGAAACACAAGAAAAAGAACCTGGAGCAAACTCCCAGAAAAGGATCACACAAACATTATCTCAGTATAAACTGTTAAGTTCTCAATTAAAGAAAGAAATTACAAAATTAATCAAAACAAAACCCCCAACAAAACAACACAGAAATTCATTCCTTTCTCAGCAGGCTTTATTATCTCAGTGATAGATATATTAGGTTGAATTCAACTACTGAGTTAAAAAATAAATTTCTAATTTAAATAATTTTTGAACAGCAGATTAACTAATGACATTTCCATAACCTGTACTGTGCATGCCATGCAACTTCTCATGGTATATAAAGAATTTTTTTTTTCTTTTTAACTGTGAGATAAATTGGTAAGATCATCTTGATAAGCAAGTTCTGTGATATAAAGTTATGAGGTAAATAACTATCCAGTCCAATTATGGCACATTTCTTAGCTATACCACAGGTAAGCTCTAAGCCATGTTTATCTGTTTGGCTTTCTGTTTATCCTTGTGGGAGATCCAGTATCTGCCATCTCTGCTTGTCTGTCAAATCCCCTCAGCTGCTCCTTGTGTGTGCTTGCCAGAGACGTCTTGTGTGCTGTGCCCTGCTGAGGCTCCCTCCTCCTCTGCTCCAGGCTGGCTTCCAACTCGTGCCTCACTCTGCCAACTGGAGACCTGCCTAAGCAGCTCTGTTTTGTTACTGGTCAATGTCCATTAATAATACCACTTCACATCATCTCACTAATCCAAAAGCCATCATTACTTAAATAAAACACAATCAAGACCTAATAGCAGGCCACCCTTATGCTGCTGGACAACTCAAAGCCAAGTCCAGGAAAGAAAAATCAACCTAAAGAAAAACTGCAGCAATAACTGCAAATAGAATATACCAAAATGTGGATATAAAAAACACAAAACAAACTTAGCAGGATAAGATACACTCCCTCCTAATGAAGTTTCTAATGGGCAAATTTTAATTTTATTCCTGATGATATGAGTCTTCAGCAATTCTACTGTTTTCCTGGATAGCCATTCTGGATTTGCCCTACTGCAGCCAAGATCAGCATCTGGCCTCTGAACCCCATTCTCTCACTTAAAAGCAGCTGATATGAAGTATTTATTTATTTTATTTTATTTTAGGCTTTCCAACCTTCTATTAAATCTTTGAGGTTTGGGGCAAATTTATTCCTTGGATATCACCCAAGTTACTACCACTCCTTTCCTTGGTAATTAAGATTTATCTCTAGCAATGTAAATAAAGTGTGCTAAAACAAATCTGAACAATGCTGAGTATATTTTTTTAAATGTGTAATTTTTATAGGCTCAAGAGTACCAGTGTTGCCCTTCCTAGTCTTCACCAGACGTCCCTATTGGCTCTAGCACACGACCCAGCCTTTTACCTTACACAGAGACGCCTATAGAAGCTGACAGACTGAAGAAGCTTCTCATAAAAAAGAAAATCCACCCATCTGGGACCACTTTGCTATTTTCAGTTTTCCAGCTTTTCACTAGGATCAGAAAGACTAAGTTGCAAGAAAAAAATTTCTTCCTCTTGTTGAAATTCAGAAATATATAAGTCAGCACCACTGTGGTTCTAATCTCAGCTTTCAGCTTGAGGAGCTGAACTGTGGTCACTTGTTCTCTGTAACTACCAGAGAATTCAGGAAAACTGTTAAGATCAAATTATGCCTTTTCAAGGGCAGGCAACTCACATGGTAATGTGCTGAGCCACCACCAAGGAATGCTCTGGATTCTATTAATACAGGGGCAATTTTGTAGCATTTTCTCTAAATATGTAGCCTTACAAAAAAGCCTTATTTTCATGCAGCTAACACAGGAAAATGTGGTTAGAAACTTACTGGTTAAGTATAGTAACTTTGGCTTGAATAAGAGGACAATTATTCTGGAGTTTGTAATTTAGGAATTAGCAGTTAGATCATGAAATAGGCTGCTGGTAAACACTAAGTATTAAGGATTAGAATAATACTTTTTTTTTTTTTTTA
>VZDJ01001247.1:6664226-6749850 GCA_008694505.1 Cyanoderma ruficeps
TTTTTTTTTTTTACTGACACCAAGAGAGCAATTCACTATCTATAGTATGCATGCATAAAATGATTAGACTTGGATGCAGTTTTTGAGGTACATGTTCATGAACATTCATTTACATCTTAATTTTCTCTGAAAATTTTATACATTCATTTACATTAATGCATGATAAACTTTTTTTTAAAAAAGCTGAAATATCACATTTTAACATGGCAACATCTAACAAGCTCTTGAAAATATGCTTTTAAAGTGTGTATCAGTTCATTATTAATTTTTTTAACAGAAAGTTTCCAAACTGCCCTCTCAACAGCTTGCTATCATACAAAGCATACAAAAATTCTGTTATATATACTGAAATACTTTAGATAACCTGGAAGGAGTATTAAATTTCTTAAGTGCATATATATACACAAGTACACCTTTCCTGCAGCTAATCGGAACTAGAAAGCAGTCAGAGCAAATCTGCAGTCAGTATGAAGTGTTTCAAACTGTTCATCTAGAAAAACACCATTTCTATTTGCAGTCCAGATTCTACAGTGCTCACAAGAACTGTGCCTTGTCAGAGCTCCACTGTGTGAAATACCAACCCTGCCCTGCCACACAGAGCTCCAGTGTGATTTCACTGTGTGAAGATGGCAGAATTCTTTGGCCTTGGTAAAGGGAGCTGTGTTCCTCAGACTGCCTGTATTACTTTAAATATGTATATAACATCTTAGAATTACTCTGGATATTTTTCTGAAAGCTATAGTTCAATACTCAGGTGCTGACAGAAAAATTCAAAAATTAAAAGAAGAGATAAATAATTATTCAACTGCGACTAGAACTGCAGCACATACATTAAAACTGCTATGAGTGATCACCTTTCACAGAAGGATGCTTCAGTATCACACTATGCAACCAGTTCAAGCAGAAGTATGGAATGTTTTCTGAACAAGGATAAATTTAAAAGATCAAGAAACTTCAGCTTTGATATGAGTTGCACTAGATGTAAAAATTAAACATTACAATAGAGAAAATGGTCAGAAATTATTTCTCAGTGTTTCCTATTCAAGGAAACTGGTAGTCACACAAATCTACATCATCTGTAGATTTAAAGTTAAGAATAGGAATTGTTTTTTCACATATTGAATCTTGAAATGGTAGCATCTATAACTTCAATATTTTGAATACACAGATTCAAAAAGGATTAAGCAAATTAGTATAAAATAGGTTTGCCACCAGCTTTCAAACATGACAGTAGAGATGTTCTGGAGAGGAAACATCTTCTATAGCAAATTCCTTTGAACTGGAACAGTGAGTGCACTGAGAGATGCTCTTACATAGCTGTGAGCTTCTGCTCCTGGCCACTCTTTGGGACAGAATAAAGGATTAGATGGATTGTGGATCTGACACTTAACCTGTGCTTTCCATTTTATACAACGTCATATGAATACAAAAAAAAGCACTCTACTGCTTTCCAAGGATACTAGAAAAGGAATTTGTGTGATACAGTTCTCCCTATGATCATACAGGATTTAAATTTTAACTCTTCAGTTTAAGTTGTTCTGCCTCTAGCTACTGTACACTTCCTCAATAGACAGGAAATCATCTCTAGTTCCTGAGTAGACAGAAGAAAGGTCCTCAGAGCAGATAGACTTCCAGAATGGAAAAAAATGAGAACTACCAAATCAAACAATCAGTTTCCTGTCTTTCAGGAGCCTCGTGCCTTACTGTATAATACAATACAAACATGAGCTCTGTTTTCTCTTAGCATTTCCATTTCAGTTCATAACAAAATAAATCTCCTTATTCATATAAAACAAATCAAATTAAAATGAAGTTGGCACATTATTTTGGAAATCAGTTTTAGGCCAATGATAAAAACAGCTCCAAGCCATGTGCTATTCTACTTTCATTTCATTGCAGTATTTGTAAGAACTGGTTAAAACAAGTGATGAGCCATTCATGCTACAAGAGTCCCACATATAAAACTGACATTACAGAAACTGTCAGAAATTCATTTTTTCTGCAGTGTCAGTCTATGGCCTGTTATCTCCCACCCTGTGCACCCTGCTCCAGGAGTTAATTGAAGCCATCAGAAGAGCTGCAGGGAGCCTCTAAAAAAAAAAATCCTGCTAGTGATCTGGGACTTGGGAGTTGCTAAGAGGAGTCCTACTAATTCAGATAGCCAGGCTACTGAAGAAAAGCAGGAGAGTTGGCAGTAGAAGATCCCTGGCAGTGCCTGGGCCAGGAATAAGGAACGAAGTATTTTTCAGCTGATTTTCTACTGGAGGATGATGTGGTCATGCTACATCTCTGCGTATCTATCAGACGGGTTGACTCGACTGCTCCTGACCCTGGGAACAATGACTCAAGGCTTTATAGGCAGCTCCAGAATGAAAAGCCATAAAAGGACAGACTGAAATTGCTTCAGGCAGAGGGAAAAGGTGATTCTTAGAGCTGGCTGAAGGGAATACATTTTCTATATTCTGAAATTTGAAAATAAAATCCTGAAATAAAAAAAAAAAAAATCAAGCACTTGAACTTTCAGTAGCCCCATCACTCCACCCTTAGAAGTTTCTGTCATAGAGCAGTTCAAACTCCTTCTCTCTCTCCTGTGCAAGAGCAGGAGTCTCTCCTCCCTCATTCTTCCTTCTCTCCTAACCCTGCTGGAGAGATTATCCCTTTCCCACAGGGACAATTTCAGTTTAACAACTTGCTCTCTGATTATGAAACGCTTGGGGCTGTACTAGTGGCTTGTGCTCATCACTACCAGAGCAATGTGAAGTATCTGCTTTCTCCAAAAGACAGAGAGAGGACTAAAGATGGGATAAGCCATCTCAGCCATCTCATGCTTTAAAATTTAAAGACTTTTAGGGGATTTGTGGACTTAATATGTTTGCATTCCTTTGCAGATACAGTTCAGTATCATAAATAGATGATAATTAGGAGCAATCTATGCATGAAATTCTTTCAGTAGGATTTACCCCTGCTAGTAAACATTCCTCTTATTTTACACAGCTTACTTAATATTCACACTTTATATGCGTAAGAAATTCTATTCTTCTTTCAGGATTTTCCGCTAGTTTTTCCAGAGTTGTGTTGTATTGCATGAGATTTACACTGCAAAAATGCTGAAGCTGTGCTGAGGCAGTCTCTTCTTTTCTTAACAATATTATTTTTTTTTTTAAATCAAACAACTTCAGCATATTCAGGCTGTCACCAAAATAGCTAAGCACCCCTAGGACTATAATGCTTGCCCAGACAAATGCACATTCCTGTCTGTAGAGACCTAGCCGGAATGTCTAGCATCAGAATTTCACATTTTGTGCAGTCAATTCTATTTCACATACTAAGCCACAAACCCATTATAGCTGAAAACAGCAGAAAGTCTGTTTTAAATTAGGTGACGCAAATACAGTAGTAACAGAAACCCCAGAGAGAGCCTAGATGTATAGCATACACCTACAGGCAAGGCAAGCACGTGGGAAAGGCAGGTCAATGCCTTTCATCCCTTAAAATGCTTTCCAAATTCACAGGTTTAACAACAATTAACACTACTAATGAATAAAACAATATATTCACTGAACAAAAAGGGAGTGTAGTGTTTTACATTTCCCTTTTATTGAAGCTCTACCAAATATGAGCAAGAGAAACAGGTAATCCCAGAGTGTCTTCAATGAAGACTATTACAGCAAGGGCTCTCTTCTTTTGAACGCACAGCTGCAAGAGACAGGACAATGTGAACAACTAAGGAAGGCAAGCCTTGCAAAGAAGACATTTAGGCTCACAAGAGCCATGACCATTTTCCAGAAAAAAGCAGGAGAAAAAATTAGACAATATTGCATTTTATACTGTAGCTCCTTAAGACAGCAAGATGACTGCCTGAATCAATCTCATTTTTAGACTGAAATTGTTCTAGCTTTAATGTGGAGACAGAAACAAATAGCTGACAATTTTTTTAAAATAGAATTGTTCTATTTTTCAAGATCATGATTGATGAAGTTATTTGATGTAAAAAAAAAACCAGTTTGCATGATGAGAACAAACCCATACCTGTAAAACTGTAGATTAAAATAACTCAGGTCACTTTCTAATGGAGAATTGCATGGAATTATTTGATTATTAAATCAAATAAATAATTTATTTAAACATTGGGAATATTTGAAGTGACTTGTGACTCATCCAGTTCAGTTGTTCCCAGCTATGGCTCTAGCCAGTTCCACTTGTCCAAGGACAAAGGAAGTTATTCATAACTGGCTAGTGCCAGTAGAACCTACACCTTTTGCTCTGTTTTGAGATTTTTAAGGCCAAGAAAAAATTGCCTTGTTGAGGTGATAAACCCTTGATTTATATTAAGGTAGTTCAGTTATTCAAGAAGAGCTGGTACAAACACTAAAGAAGTTGTAGCTATTCACATACACACAGAAAAAATGCAAACTGAAGAAATATTGAAAAAATAGTACTTTCACTTTTAAGTTGACATTTAAAACCCCACCGAAATCCTCTACATTTAAGAAGGAAGCAAGAAAATCATGCACATTATGAAGCATAAGTTAAATATGAATCACACAGTAGTTATGTCAAATTGCTATTGTACAATCAGCAGCTGGCTCAGAAACAATTGAGAAATTGGAATCTTTTCTGTTCAGAAAGGTTGGCTACAAAATCAAGCACCTCTTTCACTCATTGAAAGGTGCACAGGATACTTATTTTGCATCAGCACACTACAGATACAGAAAAAGGACATTAAAGCAAAGTGTAGTATCTTGCTAAGGAAAACCAATATTGTCCAAAATGTTTCATTTCTTGTTCTGTACCAACCATCTAGATCTTTCCTTTTTTCCCCATGTTTGCCTCTAGAAATTTCTTTTAGTTGCATAGGTTTTCCCTGCTCTCATTTTCTATAGTATTTTCTTCTCCTTTATATAATAACCAATCTATATTTTAAAATCAATTCTTCTCATAGAAGTTATTCTTTTAGATTCTTCAAATCCATGAGCCAATGTTTTAAATTCATGTGACACTTTAAAGAAAGCCTGTCTTGTCATATTTGACTAAAATGAGTCAATGTAGCAAAAGAGGAAATAATGCTATTCTTAAGATATACATGCTTTGATATTAATTTAAAAATATTTCATCTTTAAATATCACTGTGGCACATTCACTCTATAGTTCATCCTGTCTTATTATTTATGTCAGGAAAATCTTTTAGTAATAAATTTATCCAATTTAGCCTGACAGAGTCAGCCCATGATTCAAAAAAAATGAAGTCGGCAGCCATACAACAGGAGTGACAGAATCTTTAAGTAGATTTTTATTCTCAGCCCTTTTTTTACTGTCTTTGTACAAGGTTTCTGTCCTGTCTCAAACTGTCAGCTGGAGTAGCTTGGGAATGACATGGATGAAGGGGTTTCCCTTCTCTAAAGTACCAATCATACAGTGTTCTCATATTCAGACTTCAAATATATCTAATAAATGTCTTCGTACAGCACCTGTAAATAATCACTGTAAATAGAACTGAACTTTATAATTTTTTTCTTAACAAAATAAAACAAGCATCCTTATAATCAAGAACTTTGCCAAAAATCCTAAAGCTTTTTTTGAAAAATACTTCCTACTCAAAGTAATGAATGGGATTTAAGCCTAAAGCAAGGTCTTTAGCTCTGGTTCATTATTGCACCCAGACATGTGGCTCTTCTGGAAGACTAGGGTTTTTTCTTCACATTTTAATTAATTTCTGCATTTTAATAGAGCTGGTATGTAAGCTAATGGCATTCGAATTTTATCATTCATACATATGTGAAGAATAATGCAAATTGAGAATAAATCTTAAAAAAATACAGAATATTTCTGAGACTTGTTGCATAGCTTTCTTCATGCCCGAAAGGTCCAGAAGAATAAAACGAGGGCCCAAGATTCAAGCTCTGGTATACTTTGTCAATCAATAAGAATCTCTGCTGAGGGCAAGAAAAGCATCCAAGATTTGCATTACAGCATGAAATTTGCATCAAGACAAAAAAATAGAAGAAAAAAAACCAAACAGAATTTATTATCAAACAATAAGGCAGAAATATTTCATGTGAAGTCTTTTACACAAAGACTCTATGCATTTCTTTCAAAATGAAATGGATGCAAAAAAGTAACAGAGGAAATAAGAACTTTTTTTATAAGAAATGACTACAAGTACTGCCTGATTCAATCTACCTAAGCTGATGCTGATAGAGAATATGAGAACTTACCATCAACATACCAAGAAAAGTATCAAGTATTTTTTATACAAATATATTATAAAGTAGCCATAGATAGATGTAGCCAGCAAATTACAAGGCTCTTTTTAATATCAAAGGATGGACTTCTGGAACAATCTTTCAGCTACAGAAACAACTGAACTCATCTCAGATGAGGCCTGATAAATTTACAATAGACTTCATTTTCTTGCTCTTTTACACATTTCTTAACCTCTCAAATGTAGGAATGCTTTCCTAATGCTTTAATGTTTTTTCTTGCTTGATCTATGTTCTTTAGCATCCATTTTGTGTTTCATGACAGCATTAAAAATGCAGGAAACCATATATAATGATATGATTCTGTCACTGTAATTTTGGTCTTGTGCATCTCAATGATCACATGGCTTTGATATGCCACAGTAAGTTTTAAAAATGCTGCATTTAATGGTATATGTGGTAAGCCACAATTGTAGAGCTTGGTAATGCTTGCTTTGGCTTTGCAAAATGGGATATCAAAGAGGTATAAGATCAACTTGCCATATTTGGCACCATCAAGTTTAAGTTAAACTTGTATCCTAGGTGAATGGACAGTCAAACGAAACCATCCCTCTGGAAATAGCAGGGTACTGTACATAAACTAGAAAAATTATTGGTTGTAAAGCAGTCTGGACTGAATATAACAAACTCAGCTGGCTTGAGCTCAGGGAGCTGTTTCTTTTGCTTCATAACAGAGCTTTTGTTTCAGAAGTTGGAGACCCTGTGTTTAGCCCAGCAACAAACTCTGAAATGAATCAACCATGTGTAGGTTTGATCGTGTGTTTACCAAGGCTTCCAAGTGTGTATTATTTTGTCCTTGTACCTTAGTATGATGTGGCTGCTTGTGTACTATCCTACACTAAAAGAAAATTAAAATAAACCAAAGCCTTCCCCTTAAAATATTTTTAAAAAGCAATTGTGCCAGAAAAACAAATTTCTAAGCATCCAGAAGACACACCTACTATCACACTAGCTCCCACAAAATGGCTGGTCCCCCCATTCTCACACAACTCATCATGCATCTTCCTTCTTTCTTCATGGTAAATGGGTCATACTCTATGACCCATCCTTAATTCCTTCTGTCATTTACCAACATTTTTGTACTCCTATTGCCATTTTAATCTTCTTTCATGGACTAAACTACATCATACTACCCAAGTTTCTCATTTCAGGCCATTATTATTATTTTAAGGTAATTTCCAATTTAAATATACACCCATCCCAGCTGAATGTGGAAGGACAAGTCAGCGTGAGGAAAGTTTATACAAAGTCTTTTGTATATTGAAATTTCAGCCAGTGTGTTCCACAAAAACAACTTTTGTGAAATCATTACCTTGGAGATGAAATAGCACTGTGCTTGAAACATACTATCTTAGAGCCTGAAATCTGTGGTTTATAATAATTACTTAAGAACATTACTCAGAAACAGAAAAACAATGGCAAGCAGGAAGTAGTATCTATTTTATTCAAAATACTTTTACAGTACATGATTTCATGTACTTCTCACCATCAGGAAGGGCTGGGAAGCTTTACCCAGAGATGTTAAGACAGCTTAACTGGGGTTAGACGGATGCCTACCTGGCAGCAAGGAAAAGAAACTTTACTTGTACGGACAGACACAGTTGTGCCTTGCATTTTATGCACTCCCAAGGGAGATTTGTGTCTTCACTGTTTAGAGAATCACATCGTGAGTCAGTCTTCAAACATTCCACAGGTGAATAGAAAGACCAGGCAAGAAGTTAAAGGAGTGCAGATACTAACTCAATTTACATACAGCACAAGTGGCTGAAATATTTTTCAGACCTGAAAAGGAAATCCAGTTAATATTTAGAAAAGAGAGTAATTTGCCCAGTTTGTTAGGGAGGTTTTCCAACAATCCACAATGTTGATTTTATCCATTTCTAAATTCAGTTATTTGGTATTTTGCTAAAATACCAAGTTTAGAACCCTCACTATTGTTTTGAATGAAAACCTGGTGAGCTCAACTACCCAGTATGATTTATTGAACAAGGCAAGAATCTACTAATTTTTTATCCTATGATTGCAGACACCCACATGGATAAACTCCTCATACTATTCCAGCTTAGCAAATATCCACAATATCAGCCTGTGGCTATATGGTTTGCTATGGTTTCTTCATCTGTATATTTCAAATCTTAAGACATCACCTCTTTCTTTCCTACAAAGATGACAGCAAAATGTCAAAGTTCCAAAATACTGGGAAAGTCCCCTGGATGTGTTGTTCTGTGTATTTTGATGTGCATTGATTGACACTAACTGAAGAGCACTAGACAAAAGGGAAACTGATACTAGGAAATCCAAATGATGCTCTACACTGAAAACCCTTTGGATTGGAAACAGCATCTTTACCTAAATACTGCTTAGGTAGATGTTCTTTTCTTTTCCATTCCTCTGTCACAAACTATTTTTCAAGTGAGAAACAGGAAAAACAACAGAACCAAAAATAAACAAAAAAGACCCCAGGAACAACTTTCATTACTTCACCAAATCTTTTCTTTGTTCATAATTTTGGGGAAAATTATAACCTTATATATCATTGATATGTTTGTTTTGTTTTCTCCTTGTGAAAAAGTAGATTTAAGGTTCTTAAATTACGAAGAGTTTGAATAACTTTTGCCACTACCTTGGCCAATGTAAAATAGTAGCAATCTAAAGGAATTAAAAGTCCAGCAAATTTTCAGAAAACACAACAGAAAATATGGAGAACAGACATACAGAATTAACTTACCTCTTAAGTCTGCTTTTGAGTAACACAATACTGAAACAGTAAATAAGGATTCATTTTTGCACCTGTCAAAAAACAATGGCCAAACGACTCCTATTAACATATTGATTAGCAAAGGACAGAGAATTTCATAATATGCTTATAGTAATCTATCATGGTAAGAATATAAGCAAAAAACCCTCTATATTTCTGCTACATTGATTTTCTTAGATTTATAGTGAGAAAATGAACAGCATAATCTCAGCCAATGAAGACCAAATCTTGTGCTTTTGATATCACTTATTGATGACTTACATGGACAAAAGTTTATTCAAACAACCATGTAAATAAAAGTGGCATCAGGATGAGATTTTACTGTGCATGGCCTGAATTAAAGTTCTCTTACAGATATTTATGTTTGAGAACTCAAGCTTGTCATTAGCCACCTTCCTTGCTGCTGATTTTTGAACACTTATTCCACAGTAGATATTGAAATACAAAGAGTGGAAGGGAAGTCTACAGGACTTACCACAGCAGGAATTAGCATCAAGTTACAGCATAAGAAGGAGTGATGAAAACTTCATGATAAACCATACAGCTGAGTTTTCTTTTAAAACAAAACAAATATATAGTATTTTTAGGCATTTTCCTGAACTCAACACACTTAAATTGAATTATACTTTAAAATTCTTATGATTGCAATATAGACTAATTGCCTTAGACTGATGAGTCTCATTTTACAGACTTGGAAGAAGAGAAAAAATATAACAAAGAAATGCTTTTTACTGGTTGTTTTTAAAATCAACCTGATCAGTTTTATTTTACATAGGAATGTTGGGCTTTAAATTCTGGCATCTCAGGACCTACTAACTCAGAGAATTTCCCCTTTTCAATTACATTATTGTCCTGGTCCTAGTTCTCACTCCTTGTTTCTTTTGGTCTAATAGACTATCTCAAACAAACTCAACATGGGTAAAAACTTGTCCTTATGGTCTTCAGGTTACCATAGCTGTGAGATGAAGCTCCATAACTGCCACAAAGAATACATAAAGGTACATTTTTATGGCAGTTCTCTAAAAGAAAGAAAAAAACCAGCTGTCTGAGACTGCTCAAATGTTTGGAGTGTTTTCTGTTTCTGAGTAATGTTCTTACAGCCGTGTTGTGAGAAGCTGGCTGAAAAATGAAATACAAATGAAATCATGAAAGATGGGTGATAACTGGAGTTGATCATAACTCAGACATACCATAGGAACACCAACAGCCATATGCTAAAAGCCAGACAAAGAGACAGACCCAGCTTAGCTTCACAAGAATCAATGTATTTGCTTTAGAGGAGACTTCTATAACCCTGCGTGACAGGGCAGGGCAGGGAGCAAGGCAGGACTTTTAAGGCTTTTTTATTTGCACCTTCCTTAGGATGGGCAGTTCAAAAGTGGTTTAATGGTTTCAATTCTTAAGGTGGGTTTTAGTACAACCCAAACTGGAGCAAGGTTGCTTTTCAAGTAGACATAATGAAGATCTGTTTAAAAAGGCAGGTTTAGACAACATTTTGTAAACAATTTATTCCCTATCCTTGGTGCCTTTATATCCAAATCCTGCTCCCAGGTCCAGCAGTTTTCAATCCCTGGATTGGTACACATTCAGCAATCCCTTTTAAAGCTTAAGGTAGCTTTCCTTCTCCCTTTATATGTAGCTATATGTCTGCTCCCTGCCCTATAAGCATTTCCCAGGTCCTCTGCAAACTCTCCAGCTGCTTGTACTGAGCTGTGAAAGCTCTGCCAGGTGAGGAGCCAGTAACACTCAGAAGGTAATTCCAGGGAAGCCCCAACATCCCATCCCTTCCATTTGAAAAAGTTCACATGAACTGAAGAAATCCCTGATTTCATCTTTTTATAAAGTGTAGTGCACAATGAGCTGTGACCAAACAAAAGACAAAATACACCTTCTATCACACCATGGATGGAATACAGTGCTCAATTGTTAATTTTAAAAAGATCTTACAGCTAAATTTAACCTGCTTACTCTCACAGTAACGCAGGATGTTCTGTACCACCCAGCTCTCCTGGTTGTGTTTCCTGGCACTACTGTGACACTGGAGAATCCTTAGGAGCTCTTATACCAGGAGCTCCACAAGGGTTGTGTTTAATGTGTGCTTGATCAAGAGCTCACTGATCTCTACTCTTCTCACTTAAAATGAGACTTTTTTAATTTCATGCTCAGATATTTGCTGGATGGATAAAGAACATATTTCTGTTGCAGGCCAATTTACTAGTGAGGGAAGAGTAGGGGAGGGTTTGTTTTCTGAGGCAGGTCATCTTTTCCCATGAAGTGGCCTTTACTAGTATTAGACTGTTTGTTGTTTTGTTATGGTGGTTTTGTAAGCTCCCCAAACATAGGTTTGATATAGACCTATGAAATGCTGTGTGGGCTTCAATTTTTAGCAACTCTTGATGTTTAACAACTTTTCTTTAAACAAATTATTAACAACCTTGGATCTGAGCTATCTACCAAATCATGACCGTCAGAATACAGAGTTTAAATTTGATTAAATAAAAGCAGCATTTTTAAAAAAATCAACATGAACACGTTTTAAAGTGAGAGGCCTAAAATGTAAGAGGAAGAAAAGCACAGAACATCCATTTTTGAGGGAAATTTTTCAAAAACAAAATAATTCCTGCATTTAGTGCTGCTATCTTCTGCATAGAAAGAAGCCACTGTTTTACAAGCCAGACCATTTTGCCTTTGGGGAGGGGAAGTCAGGAACAGGGAAACTCCCTGTTGAAGGGACAGCAGCAACATTCCCATGCCTGCAGCCCATTCCTGTGGCTCCCACAGCTGGAAATTAGACAGAAAAAGTGGGTAATGCAAACTTGTGGTCAGGTTTCAAAGTTAGTAGATTGTACCAGCTTGACATGCTTGAAATCAAACTGTGCATTCTTTCATTCCATTTTTTATTGTTTGATCAATGTAGGTGTTTTAAATGTTATGAATGTGCACTGTGTTCCTCTTTCTCAATGCAATTTGAGATTAAATTTCACAATATGACTAACAGTGTAAGGGTAAATAATTTAAAATAAATTAGCAATTTCATTTTTGAGGATAATTTAATGGGTACTTTGAAATTATTTTCATTTCTCAAAAACAGTAAGTCCAGTGAGTTTCAGAAACATACCATAAAGTTATAGCAACACAAGTTACATCTCTAAAAATGGGATGACAAACTACCATCTCTTTGCCATACCTTTTTTATAATCAAGAAATAGCTCCAGAATTTTCTTGGGAATTTGAGATGTATTCAAAGCAGATAATACATAAATTCCTTACAGACTAAGGTAAACCATCGGGGATACAAGCCTTGGAGACAAAGCAGTTCTGATAAATGAACCCTGACAGAGACAACAAAGTGACAGACCCACAGGCAACTCTGAAGGCAGCAGCTCTCCTGCCTGTGGAGTTGCCACGAAGCATAACATGCCCAGGTATTCTCACCTGCCTGTTCATTAGTCTCTGTCCTGTCAAAATGCATCTCTCTTGCTACACTGCCATTGACAAACACTCACTTTGGCCTCCAAAAGCAAACAGGCCAAATTCAGAGCTCTAGCAATCTGACACGAGCCCACTGAAGTCAATAGCTATGCTGGCTTA
Organism: Cyanoderma ruficeps; assembly: GCA_008694505.1. Taxonomy (NCBI): domain Eukaryota; kingdom Metazoa; phylum Chordata; class Aves; order Passeriformes; family Timaliidae; genus Cyanoderma; species Cyanoderma ruficeps. The sequence goes on from VZDJ01001247.1 coordinate 6,676,836, forward strand.
CATGTTCATGAAGGATTTTGTGTCAGTGTCTTAAAACGCGCGAGTTTCTGACCTATTCAATTAGGTGCAATTAGCACAGGTTTGTAGGAATTTAAGGGATTATTTCAAACAGCAAAACTGCAAGATTGTAGCTTATCTCAGATACCATCTGGAATTGTTCTTCTGAGTTTTAGCATCAACACTTCATCAATCTCTTCCCCTTGCTGTTTGCAGCACAGGCACCACTGAATGGTGGACACTGAATGGCCATTTTCATTTAGTCATTTTCCTTTCCCAAAGAGCAGTGCACTGCAAATGAACCCTTCTCATTCACTGCTTCCTATGGGTCTTTCCAGATATTTTCTGTCCCTTAATCACTTTGGGTCTAACAGAAGAGTATATACAGAGAAATAATCATTCTTTTTGATTTTTTCATCCACTCCAACATTTCTCTAACTCAAAACGATGGTAACGTCATTCTGGTTTATATTTGTCTTAGCACCATACAAATATATATTGATTCTACTTATCCTATATAAATTCCCTAGATACATACACTAATTTTAGAAATTAACTACCTTGTAGTAGTTGGAACAAGTCCTGGGGAGAAAAAAGACATAGATAAATATAAACCCCAATGAGGTACACAGATATATTTACATGCTTAAAAATTAGGCACCTGCCAAAATACTAGAAGGATCATAATCATAGCTGGCTTGCAGATGTGAGAATAAATAAAGAACAGAAAGAGTACTTATGGTTAAGATAGGTTGGATGTTTTTATCTAGGGGAAACTTAAAGACAAGATTGCTATATTTCATCTGGAATGAATTTTGAGCATTTTCCATACCCAAAAATAAAAACAGATGTATCAAATCCTATTGGCATAACAAAGCCCAGCTTTGAAAAGGCTATTGTCTCAAATCTGATGATCCTTAAGGTCTATCTTTAGGAGTACTAAGGGATTCTGAGCAATCTAGGGATGATAGCAGGGTGATGACAGCTATTAAATATAGACAATACTTGGAGTAATTTTTTTCCTCTCCATCTCTCAGTCATGTTCTCATATCTGATTATATTTTTGGTAGAGAATTAGAGGACTAAACCATATAATAAATTTTCGGAAATTACTGCAGTCATCACCTGGAATCATGCTGAATACAATAAGTTAATCCTTAGTAAAAAATAAACATTGCCTCTGTACTTCACAACCTGAAAATATACAGTGTAGCGGCTGTAAATATATCAAAGTCTTACTTTCTCCAAACACTGGGAATCTGCACCAGCACTGCACCTGTCCCAGACAGGGGATCTCTGGTTTTAATGTCTCGCAGCACTACAAACAAATAGGCCTATTTCGACCTTCACTATTTTGTCCACTGTATTTCAGAAATTCTGCAACTGATTTTATAGTCTTGTCACAGTACTACCTTCTGGAATGTTCAGATTTTTTTCTGAACAATGTTTTGGTTTAGCAATCCTATCTTAAGGCATTATGTATAAATTCATCAAATGTTTTCCATTATACCTCTATAACTTTAAATATGTAAATAAGCAAAATATTTACATTCTCATAATCTATGTTAAAACTACCAGAACTAATTTAATACTGAAATATATGAATTTGGGACTCATCGGCATCACTGAAGGTTGTTATGTAGTACAACATTTATTTATTGCTATGACAGTTTGATAATCAATACCCTTTAATCTTGAGTGTCCAAACACATGAGTTTTAAAATAATGGAGTGGTGGAAAAAGCAATGTAATGGAACTTGAATTTCTTAACTAAGAATCCAAAAGTGAAATTCTGTATTCCCATAATTTTTACTGCCTATTTTATAGAATTTCATTAAGATACAAGTAAATTAAGATGTATTTTAATCAAGAGTTTTATATTTTGTACCTTTTCATCTTCCTCAACCATCACTGCAGTAGTAGGCCTTGTTACTTTTTGCTTCAATCCAGACTGGCTACAAAAGAATCTAATTATTTTATAGTTTGGGCAATGTGCCTGGCAGACAGCAGGGCTTGGACACCCACTGATGCTTTGAAGATACATGTTGAAAGCAAAACTTGACATTTTTCTGATAAAGTTATTAATTTTCATTGTATTGACTAGAAAATAATCACTGCCTGGAAAAAATATGAGAATATGGGCAGCTGAGATTATTACTGACTGCAATAGAATTACTGGAGTATTGTGAGCACATGTTAAACATGTTTTTAAAGTGTTAAGAGGAAATGAACACAACTAAAAGTGCATGAAGTAGAAATCAACATATTGACCATTTAGTCTGACACATTGTAGAGAAAAAAGGTGTATCACAGTTTCAAAATAACATCAGATAGGAAAATGTGTATGCAAAGATTTATGCTCATCCTGCATTTACTGATTCTTTTGTGATTCTCACAGAGCTGCTATATTCTCATCTGTTTGTCCTAATATCAGATGAAAACATTCACATTTTTTACATTAAACAATGACAAAAACTTTTGACTTGCCTTTTCAAATTCATACGAATTCCCAAACAACATGTAAACACACCACCTCTGAGAAATTAATTTTGTGCTCTGCAGAAATCCATGCTCATGGACAGGAAGCTTAAGGCAAATTGGAAGTTTTAGTGCCATCCTTGTTTCACTATCCCCTGTCACATGAACTACTCAAAGCCTTCTGGGAGCTGCTCTGAACACACCCAGCCCACTGGGCTCCTGGGACTGGTCCCTAAGACTTTGTAGGGACTGTGTACTGAAGGCTGCCTTACATTTCAAAAGGGAATGGTCAGCCCTAAACAGGCTTTTCAAATCTTAGACAATTAGAAGGCTCCAACTCAAATTAAAAGCTTTTCTGTGCCTAAATTTTAAAGCTGCTACATGAAACTCAACCACTTTCCTCAAAGGGGTTTCTTTATTTTTTGGGATAAAACTGGAACTTGGTCTAGAGAAGATATATTACATGGCATGCTAATGCATGTGATTCAGTTTTCATCAACTTGAACTACTAAAATGACCATTATTTTATGAACTGAGGTGGATAATAAAAAATATTTGAAGTCTGAGAGCACTCATATTCCAAAGCAGTCATCAGCTGGCAATCTCTGTGACTGCTTTGAGAGGATGTGTCATTTTGGAGGAATGAGGTAAATAAAATGGGACTTTTCATATTTGTTAAATTATAAACTACTAATGTATTTTTTTCTTTTATTATTAGTTAGATGTACTTTATGTTTTGGCCCTCATCTTCTCAAAACTGGTCAGGTATGAAATGGAGCTTCCTGAGGCACAAGGCCTCCCTGAAATGTTACCTTTGCTCTCTCTGCGTTCTTTCTTATAGAACAGGATAAACTTTTTTCTACTTCAAAATGCTTTAACAAGTGATCAGTTATGAGGTTTCTATGCATAGGAAGAGGAAGTGGAGGATTATCATGGCTGGACATAAACTCATTTGGCATTAGAAATCCACCTTAACTCTCTCCATGTCTTAATTTCTTCTGTTTAAAAAGAACTGTGAGGGTGGTAGCATTAATGTTGCCAAAAACTAATAAACATGTTAAAAGTATGTGACACATGCAGACCATTAGTCTGTGCCTGCACTGCCTCCTTGTGTATGGAGATTGGCCACCAGTGCTCCCCCAACACAAAACAATGCCACAAAACAATGCAGAAGAGGGACTCTAGAGGTCTTTTATACTTAAACATCTGCGTTCATAATTTGTCCCAAGTCGCAATTAAAAATGGACTGTGATATGTAGATATTGGCCCACTGCTTCAAGAACACTGATTAAAGCAGAACTAAACAGAGACACTCTCTTTGATAATATGATAAACAGTTGCCAATGTGAGTAACTGAGCCTGCCTACACTGTCCCCTTTTAGCTCTCTCAGCCCAGGTATTTGTTTCAATTGGTCTCCTGTAAAAGGAAGTTTCAGATAAAATGTAAGAAAAAAATAAAAAACAAACAAACAAAACCCCCAAACAAACAAATACCCACCAAAAAAACCCCACCAAAAAAACCAAACAACAACAAGAAAAAAAAACCAACAAAAAAACCCCCAAACAACAAAAAAAACCCACCACCATGAACAAATAAACAAAAACTTAGGAACCAAAAAGATACCAGCAATTGAAGACAAATATTGTTGCAAAACCGTGAGAGACTTGAGTTTTAGTCAGCCATTAGAAAAATTCAGAAATGGCAATCAAAATGCAGATTTCTGGCAGTCCTGGTGTGTAATAGCAATATGTGAAAACTAAACAGAAACTGAGAATTGGCATCAAATATATGTGTTTCATTTTCAGTTGTCTTAAATGAGGAAAATTCTGGTATCTCTTATGCATTTTATTTTAGAAGATGTTATGTACATTACACTAATTGCCATTTTTGTTTTTTTCTCTTGAATGAAGTATAATTATAATTACAACAGGCTATGATCTCAAAAGGAAATTAATATAAATAAAAAGAATGATGAATTGCTGTATCAGATACCCAGTGCAGTCCTATAACATACCAGTAGGTGAGCCTTGAAACTTGAGGAGTTTGGCTAAAATAAGCCTCCAAAAAGTTGAACCAAATGACAAAGCTGAGCTGGTAATGCTGCAGGATACTTGATACTTCCTGCAGCTTGCTGAACAGGATGAAGATGTGCTGCTTATATGCTGTAAAACACTATTTCAGCAATATTTTTTCTGGGGAGAGAGGTGTAGGAAGACCATTTTATTCTACAAGACAGTCATGATTAAGATCCAGCTAAGTCAATGACACCAGGAAGCAGTCATTGCTGCTTTTCTCCAATGAACTTCATAGGCAGACATTATTTACTTTGTTTTAAGCTGAGGCCAAACACATAGCACATTCCCAGAAAAATTCTGGTCAGAATATATTCCATTCACAAATGTGAATATGTGGTAGCTCGTCAAAGAGATACAGCTCAAGGCACAGGTTTCTATCAAAACAACTACTATTTCTAGGGGTCAGCAGGAACAATCTGCCTTCTCAAGACTTGAAAATCCTCAACCCCATACCCCTGTGCCAAATGTCCCTTTTCTTAATGTTAATAATATCCCACGTTTCTGTCAACGAACTTTTGGAAGAAGGATTCTACTAACTCATTTCTGAGGTATCATCCCTGAAGTGAAAAGCAGCACGGGTTATTGTCTTGCTTTGATCTTATCTTTGAGAAACATTGGAGAAAAGATTCTCCAAATTTGGCCTCATCTTCATGATGCTGAGGAACAGGATGCAAGTTTGATGATTGACATTTTCAACTCTTGGTTTTAACCATATAATTAAACAATAGGATAAACCCCTGCAGCAAAGAGATGTGTAAGTTCCTACCGACTACAGCCCCCTTCCAAATCAGCAGACTGTTTCAAACAGCAGTCATGTCATTTCAATCCCTAACTCCAACCTTAATACTCACTTCAGTCCTTACACAGGCCTAGAAGTTTTAACCTGTGATCTTGGTGTTTCTGGTAGCAACTCCCTTTAGTGCACATTCATTTTAAAATTGTAAGGTTTTTTTTCACCAGACACTGTACAAATTCAACCTTCAATATACACACAGCAACAAATATGCATCAAATTTCTGGCCACACCACAGACCTGCTTTTGGATCTGTGTAGGTTTCACAGTGCAGCTGCCACTCCAGTTTTGCTTATGTCATTCTCAATACATTCTCTTTAAGAATAAAACCAGTAATGATAGAATTTCTGTAGTCTTGTGGTATCTGAGCTAATAAATACTGAACTATGCTGTTTTTTATTTAATTTCTTTTACTATCATTTTTCCTCCCTAATTCTTGGGAATCTGAAAGAAAAAATCAATGGGCACAGTCATTCTCTAGCCCAAAGGGGTTTTCTGAGGGTCAGAGAAAGCCTTGGCTTCATCCTTCAAAACCTTAGATAATGGTACTGGGGGAGTTCAGTGAAGCCGTAAGCTATCATTCATTTTAGCATAAGGTACATTACCCTTCTTGAAGATAGAATCATGGTAAGTAATGCTTCCATTATTTTGTGTATATGCATGTCTTTATATATTTCTCTTACCTTAAAACTACAAAAAGGAGCCGATTCGTATTTCATCTAGCAGAGATCATTCCACTGATCTCCATCAGCGAGACAACTTTTTTTACAAGGGTTCACTTCTCTGAAGCAGTGTAACTCGCTTTTCTTCCTAATGATAATCATATAACAGACAACTCTCAGCAAACATAGATTTGCACCAGAAATGAGACAATGATAAAATAACCACCTACCTAAACCAAATGAATTAAAGCAACAGAGAAGGAAGTGGGTGATGACTTTTAAGGTAGACATTTAATTTGCAATATTCACTTATGTGCTGTGAATAGAATTGGAGAGGGCATCAACATCTGTGTGAAATTAGAAAAAAAGAAGTCAATATTCCTGAGATACAGGTAAACCAACAAAAAAACTATACTCTTCTTTACAGTACCTTGTTTATTCCGAGTGCAATGACTCCTTTATATATAGAGAGAAGTCTATCTCTTTTGGTGATGTCAAGGAATATGTTAGAAAAACACAGTGTGACTGCAAGAGAGCCAAAGAACACCACATTTACAGTTACATTTCATTATGGTGCCTATAGCCTGAAGAATGTGAAAGAGCTGCTGCTGTGAATTTCTTGTGACCTACAGTGGTCCAAGGAAACATATTCTCTTCTCCATAGTTCCTAACCCCTCCCCCTCTCTGCCCCAAAATACAACAATGACCCATCTGTGCACATACAAGAGAGCGATTCCTAATATTTAAACATGGATTAATCTGCCAACTTTGATGTATCAGGGACAGAACATAATGAATGTCACAGTGCTTAGTCTTTCTTTTCACTAAAACTGTCTTGAAGAGTAACGAGGAACAAAAAAGCCGACAGAAAGAACAAACCACTATGGATCACAGATGATTTAATAAATAACATCATCCATTTCTCTTCTGTTTCTCTCTGAAAATATTTTCACATTTTAGCCCTATTTCAGATTCAAGAAAGAAAATGTTTCTCCTAAAATTACATCTATGAGCTGAAAATTTCTAACAAAAATCTTTAATTTTATGGCATTCATAAAGCTTATCTATGCTCTGAATCATTACCTATTTGACATATTTTCATGGCTGCAATTACTTCACTCTGCACTTCACTAGATCACCATCATTACAACTTAGAAGATTATGAACAATACCTAGGAAAATAAGCTAAATGTAAATCAATTAAATGTAAACCAATAATCCCTAAATAAATAATATGACGGGCAGGAAAATGTGGATCTTCACCTAAATGGCATGTAACTTTTCTCTTGTAACTGCTGAATCTGATGGCAATTTATTACATATCTGCGTGGCTTGACATGATGGCAAGTTAAAGGGGTCCTGGTAGCAGAATTCATACAGAATTAAAAAGATTTTATATTAATATAAGTATGCTACCTCACCTGAATTAATACTTAGCATTTTTTCCTCTTTGTTCTGCTTTGGATTGGTGTGATCGATGTGTAGGACCACAAAAATCAGTGGGTATCTTTCCACTGCCACTTTGGGAGATGAACCACACCCCCTAAACTTAAATACCTGTGAAGGCACTGTGTGAAATTACTATTCTCTGCATTGTGTGAATACTTGTTCTGTTTCATTGCTACCTGAAATGCTGCCATTTCTTTTCCTGGACAGAGACAGACTTTTTCCTTCTTCCTAGGGAAGAGTTTAGCTGTATCCATTCAGGTAAACAGAAAGGTTCAAAACAAAGTCAGAGAAGCAATGTGTGATAGGAGACTGGAAGCAGCAAGAATGCTGGTGACAAAGATGTATAATTTATAAGCATGAAGAGGAAACTTGAAACTTCATAGCATATGATAGCATATGAGATTTTCCCACAACAAAGTATGTTGTGTAAAAATAATGAACTGCCATTGGGACTACCTACTGATATTGTAAGGAAGAAGGCTGAAATAGCAAGTTAATCTCGTCTGTTCTACAAAGCATCTAGTCACTGAGAACTACACAGACCAGCAGAGCGACAATAATAGTACAGAATTAAGGGGAGCTGTATGCAGTTAGAGTGTTAAGACAATTGTAAGACAGGATGAAATATTCCATAAACAGCCAGGGGTTGTCTCACAATCACTGGGGGAGATGGATCAGTGGTGCATACAGTGCTGTTGGGTTAAATGGTTGATGATCTTAGGGGTCTTTTCCAACTTTAATGATTCTATGCCTAAGTTGTGGCACAGAAAGGCCAGATACATAAGGCATTCTGGTGCTCCACAGCTGTACTGTGGGTAACTATCTGGAGTGTGAGAATAACCTTGAGTATCTCTTCACAGAATGGCACCCAATGCATAGCACTTAAGGGAGCTCAGATATAACCCTGCTACACACCTCAGTCCCCTCAGATGCAAATCTAATGACAATGATACCGTTTCAGGAAAACAAGGACAGAAAGAGCTAGGTATATTAACGGAGCACAGCAAAATATAAGATATTTTATGAAAGGACAATAAATTTCTGAAGTATAATTTGACACAAAGGAAATGTGTATTTCATTGATAAACTATGTATTTATTAATTGCTGTAAGGCATTGAAGATCTCCGTGAAGGGAGATTTTAAAAAAAAAATTATATACATTTTCACCAAAGCGTGACCATGGTTTTTTCTCACTTTCCGGAGGAACCGGGGCAGAACCTGACCCCATCCGAGGATTTCGGCTGGACCTGGTGCACAAGTTAAGCTCTGCCAGAGGTTTTCAGCCGACGGGCCGTTACCAGCCCTGTTACCGACTGCTGCACGGGTGCGACAGGACGGGAGTGCGAGTGCGAGGTTTCCCGGCGAGGAGCGGACACCTGGCTCCCGGACTGCAGGATGTGGCGAGGCGGGGAATGGTGTTCGGTGGCGGGCTTTTCCTTCACCACCCCGCTCCCTCCTTTCTTACAGCCGCCTTAGAGCGAAGCCCCCCGGAGGTTCCCCCCCAAGGGTGTGCGAGAACAAGCTGTGCCTGGGAGGGTGTGAGGGGGAACAAGCGGCTGGGGCCGGACCTGCCCGCACCAGCGCCAGCGGGCGGTTTCGGGGAGTCCAAAGGGCCACCCCCAGACACTTCACCTCAGCGCCCCAGCTCCTCTCACGCACATATCTCTGCTCAGTCTTGTCCCGCTTCGCTCCCTCCACTGCCGCCATCCCCCTCCCCCGCTTGTCCCCAGTGTCGCCCCCCTGCCCGTCCCCCACGGCCCCCACGCATCCCCGCTCTGCGCCCCCGCCCTCGCTCCGCGGGGCGCCGCGGCCGCCTCTGCGCATGCTCGGGGCGAGGGGGCCCGCGCGTAGCGGAGCGGGCGGGGGTCGGCGGTGACCCGGTGACGGGACACTCCAGCCCTGTCCCCGGCTCGCTCCCGCCGCGCCTTCTGCGTCCCCCGAACGCCTTCGGGAGGGCGGCTCTCCGCGGCCACGGGGGCCGCCGGTCCCCGCGGAGCGGCTGGAGTGCCGCCGCCGAGGCGGAGGGCGGTGCTGTGGGCGGCCGGGGGAGCCCCGCGATTGGCCTCCGCCCGGCGGCTGGCGTGTCAGTCGGGCTCCAGGGGTGGCCCTGGGAGCCGCTCGCCCAGCCCTCTGACGGGATGAAGCCTTTAGGGGGATGCGGAGCTCTTTGCATTTTGATTAAAGCCCCTCATCTCCCCTCAGTCTGAAGGCAGGGCACCGGGGAGGACGGGTCGGAGGGGCCTGTGCAAGGCCGGGCAGAGCGGGAGCGGGGCGAGAGAGAAAACCTTCTCTCGGTTTATCACGTATGGCTCTATAGGACAAGTCATCTCTGGGAATATAGTGGAAAGGACGGAGCTGGTATAAACTGAAGGCGCCCGTGTTTAATTCACATTTGTGGGTGCCCAGCATGGAGATGCAGAGATGGTCCACAAGGTGGAAAACGAGAAGGTGGCCCTGGGACTCGGCTGTAACCGTGCTCATCACCTTCGCTTTCCTTCTCCGGGCTGCAGAGGTCAGAGGAGGTAAGAAAGCAAAGGGGAGCCGAGAGTCCCGCCGCCTCTCTCCCCTCCTCGGGGAAAGGACCCCGGGCACGGCTGAGGCCGCGTTTCAGAGGAAACCTGTCAGAAGTCCCGGTGCCGGGGAGGCGAGAGCGCGGGCTGAGACGTCCCTCCCAGGTGCCGCGGAGGGACGGCTCTCGGTCAGCCTTAAACTTTGGATGTGTTTTTAGTGAGGTAAAGGAGATGCACTGGCGGGGTGGGAAAATGAAAGAAGTACTTGTTGAACAGAGAGACTTATCCTCTTTCAGCACTGGACTCTTGTTTGGTGGAGTGTGCGTCCAACTTTGTTTTGTTGAGCTGCTGAAGTTCACCAGGTTGTGAGTGAAATTGACCGACAAGTCAGTTTCAAGCCTTCTCTTCGGAGGGGCAAGGAAAGCGAAAGTTGGGGGTGGAGGCTCTCTGCTCTGATTTTCTCTGGTTTACTCTCTCTTTTTTTTTCTTTTTTTTTTTTTCCCCTTTTGCAACGGGTTTTAGTGGTCGAAAAGTTTTCCAGGGCGCAAGCAGAGGAGAAAATACACTTGCAGGGCCCTTTGCCAGCCGTTGCGGAGGGCAGCTCCGGGGGCAGCGGCGCCCCGCAGGTGGTGCGAGCGGTGCCGGGCCCGGAGATGCCCGGGGGGGCTCGGGGGGCTCAGCCCGAGGATCGCCGGGCTCCCCGCGGGCGGTGTCAGCGCCGGGGCGCCGTCCCCAGCCTCCTCCCAACTCTGCAGCCTCCCCGGGGTATCGAGTGGTCCCTTAGGTGTCCGTGGACCTGGTGGGCAGGGTGCGGCCCGCGGGGGACTTGCAGGGGAAACAAGAGCCAGGCAGCAGCGGAGCAGCCTCAGCAGAAAGGAATCGCCGCCCCCTCCCCCGCACCGCCCCTCGCGTTCTGCGCACTTCTCCCGTCCGCACCGCTCTCCCTGGGCTCCCCGCACCGCCGCCAGCCCAGCTGCGCTTTCTGGGCTCAGCTCGCAGTTCGCCGAGCTGCAGTGCGGAGTCTCCGCTGGTGGGAGAGTTCTCCTCTCCTACTGGGGCTGAAAACGCTGCCTCTTCCTTCCTCCCTCCCACCGGAGTCCGCAGGCGCATCTGGAGGCCAGTCTGGCTGGGACTGAGGTTTTTATTTTTTTGTGGGTCTGACATCAATGAAAGGGCTTAACTCTCCGAAATGAAAGGTTAAATTTTTTATGTATTTATTAATTTAACGAGGTATTTCTCGATCTGAATCCAGAATCAACAGGCGTCCTAGAGGGAGCGGGGAAAGGTGATCAGTTTCCATTCAAGCCTTTATACCTAGGCACAACCTCGACGGTGTCAGATCAATCAGGGCTCCTGCCCCCTGCTGGCCCCGTTTCTGACAGGGACTGCCGGGGTCAGATTTCATCCCTCCTGCAATTCCTCGGGCTCGCTAGAGTTACACCGGGGTGGATAACCTCGCACAGCTTCAGGGATTCGGCTACCCGTTACTATGTGGAAACCAAATTTCTTCTAGGAGAATGTCGTCCTCAAAGACACGATTGATTTCTTATACTGCTTTTCACAGCAGAAGTGACTAAACTAAGTAGGGTTTCTGTACACTATGTTTACATAGTGGGTTGGACGCAAATGACAAGTTAAAAGAAAATCTAAACCCAAACAGCACAGGAAAAATCAACAGAACTTACCCTGAAATCAACAGAACTGATACTTACTGGGCTGTATTCAGCAACATTAGGCAGACTAATTTGGTTGTGGTAACTTTATTCAGAAATAAAAGGCTGTATTGATAGTCTAGTTTCCTGGATAAAGGATTTTTCAGAAATATGGAACTACAGAGTTCTTATTCTTTGTAGGAGCATTCAGAAAAGAACTTAGTTCTTGACCTTTTCTGAGATACAGTATGCTATTTGCTTAGGAACTACAGGGAACTGTGTGCTCAGGGCTTGATCTGTTATTGAAGTCAGTAAGAGTTTTTCCATTGACTACAGAGGGACTAGAATTTGACCTAATTTCTCTAACAGAGTACAAGGGACTTGTTTCTGAATCATCTGTTATGCACTCTAATCTTATTTAAAGTAGTTAAAAGATAGCATAGGGCATAATGATTCCTATTTGAAAATCGGGGAGGGAAAATACCAAGGAATAAAATCAAATAGCATGAATGGCAGGTAAACAATGTGACTAAACAAAAATGCTGGATAAAGTATGAATGCCAGGCAAAATATGAGTTGCTCTTTTAAACTCTTTTAAATCTTCTCTTCTTCAATTTTCTTTTCATAAACTATCTCTATGAAAAGAAAATTACATGGTGTATTCATGTAAAGTGTTAATCATATAGCAGTGACTTTTTAAAGACAACAGAAACCATTCCATGTAGACAAACCTCAACAAATTCCTAAAATTCTTGACTTTTTTAAAAGTTTCTTTATTGAACAGAAAAAAACCACCAAAACATAGGGAAGTATGAGGTGTCTTTCATACTTGTAAGAAATAGTGTGCAAAGAAGTGTTTGGGCTCTTGAGTTATTTCTTCTTTAGACAGAAAAAGTTACAGAAGTGAGAATCAACTGAATGGGAAAAGCAGTGACTCATACTTGGTCAGCTCAGTGCCCACCAGCTCTACCAGCTCTTAAGTGACTCTTTTCAGAAAATGTTTTTGCTTTATGACTTGGCTAAAGTAAACAAAATTCAGTATTTTTAAAGACATCCTTTGATTTCCTTTCCCCTTCCTCACCTTTAATACTAAAACTGTTGGTAATGTGTTTGGAATGAATAAACTCATTTAGTCAAAATGGCATGGCTTCAACACTATAAATTTTTGTAAGGGCTTGACATCAATGCACTATTGTGATGCTGATTTAAATTTCATGGGCAAGAAATGAAAAATCAGCCTTTTTATTATTTATAAGCTTTTTCAAGCAAATGGAAATCTAGCTCTTAATCTGGGTGAAAAAAAAGATTTAAGAAGCCTTACTGAAAATGAGGCTATGAACCTCATGCCGAAAACTTTGGACCTTCTGTGTGAGCGATGACCAGATTTGTTTCTAAAATAAATAGATACTTCTTGCTGTCATCTTAGGAAATATAAAGGTTCCTTGTGCTTCCCACACACAGGCTTGGAAAGCAGTGGGAGTTCTAGGTGCAGAAGGAATGCAGAACTGGGCCAATTAGTGATGGCAAAAGGAGAGTTTTCTTTGTGGATGCACACTTAACACTGCTACTTACTTGCGTTTGCTTAGTAAGGAAGATAGGGATCTGTTTGTTGAATGAAAACCCTTGAATGCATCTAAACTTGTCTAACTTGACTAAGCTAGTCTAAACTTGTAGAAAATGTGTTTTAAACTAGAAAAGTACAAATTTCTTCTCAGACCTATTTGTGATATAAAACACTTTTGATTTTAACTGATCAATTAACTTTCAAGATTGAAAAATAATATAAAATTCTAAGCATTCCTTTATTTTTCAGTGAAATTGTCTTGTGTGATAATTTGTGTGCATTTCTCAGATTGTTATTCCCAAAGGTGACAAAAATGGATAAATCAAAGGGTGATTTCACTAGATGCAGCTAGTGGTTCTAGCTGAAGTTTTTCTGAGTCCCAAGGATCAGCAGGTGAAATGGTCCAATCTTCCCAGAATACTGCAAGAAACGCCTGCATGTATACATCTGTTTTGCTGTGTAATTTTGATGTCTTAATTGTTTCTAAGGTAAAATAATTATTTCAACTTCAGCAGCAGACATCAGACACAGAAAAAAATGACTGGTATGTGTTGTTAATTCTCTAGAGTGTGTATCCTTGCATTGAATTTAGAGGGAGACCTTACATGGATACCAGAAAGGACTATTCAGGCTGCAGGAAACTGTTTCTTTCCTACCTCTGTAGAAAATGAGTTTCTCAGCTTCAGTTTTGTGTATATCTTAACAAATTTAACTGTATATAGGTGCACAAATACTCTGTAGGTTTGGCTTGAAATAATCTCTTCCCTAATATCTATGATTGAAATGACAATAGGAAAAAAAATCTTTGATATAAAAACCTTTCTGGTGCTTATCTTTTGTTCTGATTACTAAGAAAAACCCATGCAAAACAACCCACCCCCAAAGCTCTCAATTGTTTCTAGAAGTGGTGTCTGCAGCAGATACAAAATGTAGGAAAAAAGTTGTCATATTTATTTTTATAACTGTCATGCCCAAAGGTACTTGATCTCCCCCAGAGAGAACCCTTAATTCTGACACAGTTGCAGCATACTAAAGGAGCCATGACATTACTGCTGAGGTTATACCTAAAACACACTGGAGCAATTATGTCTTTCCCGGATTTGTTTTGTACAGTGGTGAACAGTAGGGTTTCCATCTGCCAGCAAGATTAAGAAGTTGCTTTTCTTTTCTCTGTAGAGCGGTCTGCTTCTTCACAGAAGAAATCCTCCTAGCATTGGTTAATTTATCATTGTTCTGAGTATTTGTTGATAATAGAGGGGAATAAATTAAGCAGAACTTGAGAGAAATCTCTTATGTTCTAAGAATGTGAAGTCTCATGCAGTGATAGAGATTTGCCCTCTGGATGGACACAATAGAGAACAGTGACTTAAAAGGAATTAGGTTAACACACATGCCTGTTGCAAGGGCTTATAACTGTTCTACTCAGTACTAAATACCAAGTTTACAGTCTGTAAATGTAAGGATTAATTGTTGACTCAGTTATTACAATAGTAGTAGAATCTGGCAGAACTTAAATTCTTTTTAGCACATTAGCACACATAAGGGACTGTAAAAACCTTTGTGAATTCAGATCTGGGACTTCACTGCAAGTCCAAGTGTTAATGTACACAATGTGCAAAATAAAAGGTATTTGGCAGAGCTCATATTACAGAAGCAGAGTGTTTGCTGCAAACCAAATTGAAGGATGAATTATAAAAGATGAATAAAAACCCAACTTGGATCCTGATCCTGCTATAAATAGTGTCACTGGCAACTAAGCTTGTGACAGAAATTAACTTAGTAGTAAATCAAATTCTGGTCGCATTTTTAAAGTAGACTAAGTGCTACCTACTCTGTATCTTACCTGTGTACCTTACCTTACTGAAATTATCATAGTAATCTGATAGATTATCAACATTCACAGTTTATAGATAGTTCAAGACTTTGTAACGCTGGTGTCTGCTTAAGAGGAGTTCCTGCTAATATTGGTAGGATACAGAATTGAATCTGATTTCCTTCCATTGCTCTCACAAGAGAGATGATACTTTTGACATTGGGGAAAATATGGTGAAAGATTTTAGTTGTACAAGTCATTTCTATCAAATGAAAAAGGATTAAGTTCAATGGCATAATTTCTGAGTCTTGTCCTTGGCTGTCATTCTATGTTTAAAGCTGAAAAATGTACAAATGTTCCATATTTGAAAACTCTTATTTATTGGAAGGTATTTTAACTCTCATTTGAGTTAGTTCTCAATAAATAACTTGATGACAAAACTTTTAAGTGGACTCAGTTTCTTTCATGTTTAATTGCTGAGGAAACACCTTGTCTCTTTCTGTAGCATGGACCATTTTAGACTGTGTCTCTTTTTTGTATGGTAATAGAAACAGGATACTCAAGAATGTAATACTTGTTTTGCTGATTTTCACAGCTGAAACTACTGTCTGCAGTCTGTACAAAAAGAACTTTTTGAATCTGTAACTGAGGTCTCAATATAGTTGGACACTTGGAATGCAGTCCTAAAAGATTTTGCTGTGGTGCAAAATAAGAATAAGTCCATAGAAATAGGGAGACAGATATTAAAGCATTGTAAAATAATGGATCAATACAGGTCTGCACAGAGGATGAACAAGCCCAGTCTTCTGGGGGTTGGAAGTGAAACCTTTCATGGATTCACCATCAGGTCTGTAGTGCTTGATGGCAGTCAGTGCTGCTAAACAAGTGATAAAAGTACAATCTGTCTAGTCTCAAGAGGACCCTGAATAACACAAAAGTCACATTTTCTGGTGAAATACATTATGATAAAAAGCCTCAAAATCTAGGTTACACTTCAGAATTACGCAATGTAATGAAAACTTAAAAGAATTACTATTTTTTTTTGAATACGTGCACTAAATAAATTAACATACAAGCTAAAGATCTGAATGTGTAGTGGTACATAGACAAGTTTTCCACATAGACAAGGTTTCAATATAGGATTGTGGTTTTGGGGGGTTTGGTTTGTACTGTATGAGTGTTAGAGGTTGGTCTTTTAAGTGAGATGTGGTTAGTAGTTGGTGAGTATCAAAATTTCCTCCTGTAAATACCCAGACTGTCTGCATAGCCTTTGAAATACTGTAATGTATTTAGTAGATTTTGCAGCATAGGAAGTCAATGAAGAAATTCCAAACAACTGGTGTGGAAACAGGAGTAGCCAGTTCTGAGCAGTTTCACAGAAGCCTCTGTTGGTGAAATAGTCAGTCTTAGGTTATTTAAAGCATTCCTGTATGCATCTGGATAGTCTCTACTTCTTGTAAGCGTTAAATATGAAAGCACTGCAATAACACCTATTTCTAAAAATGTCACCAGTCAAGATTCCAATTACATTATTCATCTAGGAAATTCATGTAGGAAAATTCTTAACAGGTAAAACAACCTTGAAGTATGTCCCTAGAAGTATATATATTCAAAATATATTCAGTTAATCTCATAGATTTTTATTCAGAATCCTAGGGAAAAAAACAGCTTAATTTTCAGGAGCACTATGTAATTAGGCAACTCAATTGGTTTCATTTTTGCACCTTGAAGATGCTCTGTAACTCACTTTTGCAGCCCATAAAACAGAGAGTTCATTTTATCCAGCTCTAAAAACTCCATCTATGAAAAGTACTGGAACCTTCCCAAAGGACACTGCAGAACCAGTGCTTTGATGCTGGTTCCCAGAGCAGCTCTTCTGTTACAGGGCTGGGCTCTCAGCAGAGCTGGGACGCAGGCAGTTCTCACACTGCCAAGCCCAAAAGCCTGTGAGGAGGGCAGCTCTGCCCAGGGCTGGCCCGTAGGCAGTGGTGAGGGCTGAAGAGTGCCTGATCCTTTTCTGGTGCTTAGACACCTATGGCAGAACTGCAGGGAATCATTGCTTGGGGTACAGAGACTAGAGCCTGCAGTGGGAAGGCAATAGAGTCCTTTGTAAGAACTGCAAAGCTCAGTGATGCAGTTGGGCATAACATGCTTTTCAATTCTTGCTTTTGGATGCTCTGTATTAATACCTAACAGATGAAGAACACAGCAAAATAAGAAGTGTATATAATAACATTATACATATTTCAGTTTTTAAAGGATATCCAGCATAACTGCCCACTATAAGTGTCCAAGAGTAAAATTAAGAACAGAAATATTCTTACCACATTAGAAATAGCATAGTTTTCTAGTAATTGATTTTGTATCCTGAAAGTCAACAAACTATCAGTTTATCAAATCCAGATTCTAATGTGTCTGCTAAAAAAGAGGTGAAGACCTCTAACATCAGGTCTTGGACCATTTAATAAGTGTCAGCTAGAAACTTTCATCATAGTAGTGTTGATCTTTATTCACCTATGGAATAGATGGAATGTCCTTAGAATGAGGTCTTACAGTTATACAGATTCAAAGTTTTAGGAAAAGTAAATACACTAAACAACAATAGGGTAGTATGTCTTTAATAGGTAGCAGGGTTTCAAAAACCTGGGGTGCAGTCAGTACCTTCTAGTTAGGTCCTTAAATATACACCTAGAAATCCAACTAGAGGCAGTCTCTTCAAAATCTTATCCACAAATATAAGGAGTCCCTTCATTAGTACTCACCAAATACACACATTTTAGTCTACCAGGCCATCACAGCTTGTAAGTTTTAAATGATCTGTTACAGTGACATAAAACTGGACTAAACTTTGAGAAAACACTCCATTTAGTACTGAAGATTAATGTTTCAAGGCTCTTTAAGTTTTAGTTTTTGCAGTGGTTCCATTGGAACAGCTTACTGGCAGAATGAAGCCTATTTCCATGGAAAAATATGAAGTAAAATAATAGTAGCTTAGACACATTAGTCTTCCTAAATTTCTCATATAATTTTTTGTACTGGGGAAATTTAAGCTCTTTTCTACTCCAGGGTTGTATCTCCCTAATTAGGAGTTACTGATTGTAACTCTTAAAGGCCCTTTGTGAACACTGACAAATTTTCACTTTCACATCAATCAAAAACGTGCATTGCTGAAGAATTATGAGAACTCAAGAGTTTATCTGTTTATTATATCATAAAAACGTATAATACTGTTTAAAAGTACCCTTTATCAAAAAGAAGGAAAGGCAAAGTTACTGTAGGTATTAACAGTATAGCGAACACAGAGTTGCACCCTCAGTTTGCTAAGGTGTATCTGTAAAGTACTGCTTTTTTATTTTCCCCCTTTGGATTTTGTTATTGTTTGCATTGAATGTATTTCCTCCAGCAGGCGATCTGGAAGCACCTTGTAAATTATGTGGGTAAACACAGTCTTTAAATAGGGAAGGATCATTGTGTCTGTGCTCTCTCATAAAATTGAGACTAACATCCAGGAGTTAACAGACCAAAATCTAAATATAATAAGATTTCAAGTTCTTTGTTTTATTAGGTAATTGGAAAGGAACAAACACATTTTAGTTCCAATGAGTCATCCCCTGGACAATTTCTTATGGGAATGAGTTTTGCAGCCAGACATTGCCACCACAGTCACTTTCCTGTCAGTCCTGCAGGGTTCCAGTTTGAGGCGTGATGGTGAAGTCCTTCCCTCTGAAAATGCACATAATGGTTTCCCATCTTCAATATGATTTTACCCTCTCTTCAGTAACTGTCTTGAACTGTCTGGTCCTTAGGCACTAGAACCTTCATCTGCAGTTCAAAAGTGCTTTGCTGTACAGTTTATAACAAGAGAACAGATGTCAAGTTGGTACACCCTGTCTGCAAAGGTTCAGGGCTCCATTCCCGCTGCAGCTTGTAAGTGGTTTGCAGCATGTTTCATGTTAAATAGAAGAAAACTTAAGGTGTTGGACCTTTAGATAGGCCCATTCTGACATCCATGGTTATCTTTTATGGAATAATCAATCTCACTCAAAAGTTCTCTATTCAGTGAGCAATAGATTTTCAATCTGCACGTAATTCCAAGTCTACTGAGGACCACTGGGGTAGGATCACTCTAAATGTATGACCTCTTCAGATCTGAGCAAGACATGAAATACAGTGTGAGATCCACACTAATGTGGAATTGCAGCCACTCATGGAATTGACACATAAACTGCTTTTTAATACAGCTGTACCTAGGTTAGAAACCTGGCTGATAGCCAGCTAGCCTAGGTGGGTCAGAAAAATTCCTGAAAAAGCACAAGTATGCAGTAAATTTTTTATCAGAAAAAGCTTCCAGTAATGGTGTTGATGTCATTTTATTTGCATGAAAAGAATATGATACAGAATTTGTCAGTTTACTTTTGACTACAGCAGGCTTAAATTACTAGTGACATACTGTGATTGGAAGATGATACATATGCTAAGAAACAGAAAATCAGATTTTTCATATGCTTAAGTGTCAATTTATTGACACATACACATTAGCTACTTAGGGTGCTACAGGACAGAACATTCTACTTAGATTGAACAGTACAGCTCATTTTCAATGTGTGTTAATGGCCTAACGTTTACAAAACTTGCACTGACAGCAATATCACTCACTAAATTGATGTAAGTAAAACTTTGTAAAAAGCATGTTGTAGATCAAAACATTTTCAATATTGCAAAGGCACTAAAATAAAGATAATTAACCTTTAAAAGGTATTGTAGCTAGAAAGATAATATGTATAGATTTTACTCTTTTATTCAAAATAATTCCAAAGATGATATTGCTGCCATTAGATGCACTGTTGATCCATCTTTTTTGGGTTCTGTGCAGTTTGCCTTTGCAGGGTCAGATAGGCTTTGTCACAATGCAGAAATTTAATGGTGGCTGCTGAAGCAGAAACAAGGAATTTTATTGCCTTTTACTGAGGTACGAAGTTCACCATGATCTCAGTTACAGACAGGATACATATTTCGTAAAATATGATTAAGCACCATTCATTTAATTACTGTCTATATTTAAATAAATGCAAATGTAATGAACCAGACATGACCATTCCAATGCAAATTTCCTTGCATATGTCACAACTTGTCCCTTTCTTGTAATGTCTTTTCTAGCGTTCCCATAGGGAGATGGGGAATTGCTAAGCATTTTTAATGAAAATTGGGGTCATCCTTAAGAGGAGGAGGCTTAATGTCACACATTGAATAAGTCATGAGTACAGGTTGTGTGTCCAAAGGACTTCAGTTTCTGCCCTCCTTTACAGTTTCTCAGCCCCTCCTTTCTCTGCTATCATAACTTGTATTGTTGTGGTACCTGGGAACCTCCTCCATGGGCAGTTTCCACCAAGAGAAAGGCAGAGCCATGTTGTGTAATAGACTCCAGCTCAAATGTCAGGAAGTCTAAGCGAAGGGAGAAAGTCCTCTTAACTTGAATAATGAATGTTGTTTATATTTGTGACATTAGGGCATGTCAGAAATTAATCTACTCTTTTCGCCAGATTCTACTTAACTCCACATCATACCACACTGAGCAATGGTAGTAATTGTCAGGTGTAATGCAATCAAAAGGCAGCAGAATTTGGTCCATATGTGTTGTATCAGTATTATTAATAATGATATATCACAGATTCCATTTCAATTTAGATATTGTGGAGTGAATGAAAGCGATGATATTTTCAACTGTGATTATATGATAATAATGTAGTCTGGATTTCTACAGACTTCTTACATCTTTAATGGCATTCTATTTTTACAATATAGGTTATGAATTAATTGAATAGAAAGCATTGTCATAGCCTTTAAAACAAATACATCATTTTCTGTAGAGGAAATCTAGGCTTGAAAATGCTAACCAAAATTAGAAGTAAATTTTTACATGTATTTTCTTCCTCTCCAAGTAAACAGAAAACATGAAGCTCCCCTTATGTATTTGATGCTTGATACTCTCTCCTCACCTGCAATGTAGAAATGTGATCTAGCATCCAGTTTACAAATACTTAGCTTCAATGAATCCTTTTAATTTCCAGCAGAGATAGTCTGACTTCCTTTTTGTCAATAAGTTTTCTAATGAAGAAAGGGGAAGGGAAGGGAAGGGAAGGGAAGGGAAGGGAAGGGAGAGTAAATATGACTTTGGAGTTATATGTAATATGAAATGCTCTGGACCAATGTTCTGATCCATACCACTTTAAATATGGAAAGCTCACTGAGTGAATGGATCTACTTCAGTCATACCACAATAATGAAGACCAGAATTTGACTCTACAGTTTTAATTATTGCAGTTACAAGTCATTTTGGGTTTTGAGATCTGACACCACTAATTTTTCTTTGTGTGTTTCACCTTCTTTATATTTGAAAAGACAGGAATTTATGATGGAGTTAAATGAATAATCAATTGGTATCTTGAAAGGTACTGGAATGCTCAGATTCCCATCTCACACAATTCTGATTTTTAAAAAGGGATTTTTGAAGAATTCCCCTTTGCCATTTCAGAAATCCTGGTATTTTTAAGCATTTCTGCTTTGGCCACTGCTGCACAGTCTTTCAGTGGCAGTGAGAGCTGCACACATCTCTCTGAACTCTCTTGAATCAAGGACATAACACTGCTGAACTTTGCATTGCAGTCATTAGTTCAGAGTAATCCTCTGCAAAAGTAGCAGAGTGGAAATTTGCATTTTGATTGCAGCCTGCAGGCTTGCCCTGATGAACACAGGCTTCTTTTCCCAAGGTTGTCTTGTGGTATCATCTGGCTTGCCTGCGAGATGTGGCCTTCAAGTCTTCAAGCAGCTGTGCAACATGGCCATAAACATCTACATAAGGGACCTGCTTTCCAGGTCTTGTATTTTGTCAAATTTGCCCTGGCAAACAGTTGAGTTTTCAAAGCTGATGTTGTAAGGATATCATAAGTTTCATAAGGAATATTAACTCCATCCCAAGAACTGGTGAACAGAGCGGTTTACATGACTCTTGTTTGTTATTTCCTTGCCATCTGAAATCTTGACACCAAATTGGAAGGATACAAAAGCCTTACATTACATAACATTAATCTGCATTTTTCTTTACTTTTTGAGAAAACTATTGGGGAAAGGTAAAATCATTTAGGCAAGCTGTTCTATGCACCATAAGGAAGGTCTCATGAAAGACCCTTGACCTGTCAATATATGGCTTATATTAATGTTGCCCCATATAAACGCAAGCTGAGAGCTTAGTCTGCAGACCACACAAACAGGCAAACTGCATGCCCGTAGCCCTGGTGCTCCTTCTGGTTATTGCTTACCACTTCCAGAAATCATGTGGGAGCAGCATGCTAGAGAAGAGGCAGTTTTCAGAAGAAACAGAAGCTGTCAGGATGCTGTTCAGTGACACTGAACACTGCAGACCCTGGCAGATAGAAGCCACAGGCTCTGTTCTTCCCTGCCTATGAGTTGCCTTCCTACCACTCTCCCTGATCTTCTAAGCAGGCAGTGTTGGCTGTGCGAGAACTACTCGTTGTGTTTTACACTTTGAGCACGTTACCTGTAACCATTTGGGCCTGAGCTGGACTTTTTTGAGAGCTGCTTATTTTAGACTGTATTCCTATCTGTGTGTGTTCTGTGGCAACAGTGTCTGCTGCTTTCTGGAGAGGCACTGAGCATGTTACCTGAGCAGGCCCTGTGAGCTCATCAAGAATTTTAAGACTAAGGTAGTAGCAGCATTGTCAAGCCTACTGAATGCTTGTTACAATAAATTTTAAAAAAAATCCTGAAATTCCCTGAGACAAAATCTCTACAGGCAAAAAGAGGGGCTTTCTGCAGAAACCTCTCTATATGATAGCCCCAGCCATGACACAGCAGGATTCATGCTTCTTGTACGTTCCTGCCTGGCATTCCTGTTATCTAAGACTTCTAAAGAACTTCTTTACTTTTTACTTGTTGGTTAGTATGGCTATCTGATCTCTTTAATATAAATTAGGGAAGCAGTTTCTGTTACTTGTCATCTCTATGAATTTAATAGGTCAGCCATGTTATCTTTGGGAATAGACTAATTTCCATTTTTGTGTTAATTACTGCATGTAACTTGTCATTTCTATGTACCTTGTCATTTCTGTATAAATTGTCATTTCACCTAACTTGTTGCTTCTATGAAAAATTACATTTCTAGTAATTACTTCAAACTGACTAGTCAGGCTATTTTGTGTTTTGTGAATCACAGTTTGTGGAAATAAATAAATAGTCAACTGTGGACTATTAGCAGAATGTTTGTTCTTATTATTTGGAATTTGTGGTTTGAAGATTGTCCTATTATTATTCTGTTTCTTGTCTGGAAGTTTTTTAGCAGCAGTACTAGCAGGGAGTAACAAATAATCTTGTTTATGGGTGAATAGTCTCCCAGTCAGCCAGGCAAAGCAAAACCATTATTCTAAAAAATAATGAAGACTCTGGTACAAATTACAGAAAAGAGCAAAGGATAAAGGAATGTAACAGTGGTTGACTTACTCAGTGAATTGAAATTTTTACTAATATTTCTGGTGACTGGTTCTACATTACTGGTTCAAAATAATATAGGTACATCAAAAATAGCTGTTGGTTGCTAGAAAAAAATGTGGCGGTTCCTTCAGCATGTTCCTTCAGTATGTGTGGCAATTCCTTCAGAACTGTGTGGAACACCTATGGAAAATGCATTATATCCATGAAAATTATTTTTTCAGTACTTAACAGAGAAGTTAGAGTAATACCACAGTGTTTTCACACTATTGAAACTTTTCTTTTGAGGATATTTAAACTTAATTTCTTGAATTTGCATTATATGTGGATTTTAGGTAAACTTAGGTATGTACTGTAACATTCATTTCCAATGTGTTAGTTTGCAACAAACATTGAATATTTGGTTTAAGTTTATAACACAATGATGATCTGATGCAAAAAGGAAATGAAAAATTGGAAGGTGTGAAGAAAAATTTTAAAAGTTCACAAGCATTTTCTTGTGAATAAATTTTAAGAAGGAAGAAGTTTTGTGCTTTCTAGGCTGACTAGGAAAACAAAGATTGGTTTAACCACAAAGTTGAGGTTTTCATGTTTGGCAGTGTCAGGAGATGAATATGATGAAGTAGTTAAACTTAACTATGTTCACATCTGTGCAAATCGTTGTTTAAATAGCTGAATATTCGCAGGCAGTGAATTTTGAACCTTAAGATGCTATTTGTTGACATGTAATATGAATGATAACAGAATAAATCAGCTGTAGTTAATGCCACAATATAGTTCAAAGATGTGAAGTCAGATTTACCAAGCTCATTTCTCAGCTGTAACATTGAAAGTCATTTTAAACTTTGTCTTCCCAAATAAAGTGGTTATGAGTTTGCCAACATAAAAACTGTGGAATAGTTCAAGAGAAAAAAAGTCTATTGACATTCTGTTTCCACTCAAAAAAATGCATTAAAAAAGCCTTGATTTGTAGGGAGGTTGAGAATAAGCACCTTAATTTTTCCTAGGAGAAAAGGCATGCAGTATGCTAACTGTTTGCTCTCACTGCCTCTCTTGAGGTGCTTGTCCATTCAGTACTTTTGCCATGGAGAGCTTTTAAAAATCAAGGCTTTTTGTTGGCTTTATATATATGCAGGCTTTTTTGTTTGTTTTAATTTGCATCAATATCAGTGCAGTAACATCTCTGGATTTCAACTTTAGATTGTTAGACGCTGAGCACAGATTCAGTCTTATTGTGCTTGGTCTCTAAAGTATAAATTTGCATTTTAACTTGGAAATAATGAAAGACTACAATTCTGTACATTTAGTCCTTGTAGGCACAGGACTTCTTTCTCTAACTTGGATGTAAAATTAGTTTAACTGCTTCCTTATTCCTTTGTGTCTGAGAAAGCAGTTATATGTAATCAGAATATATTTTAATGTTAGCAACAGACGATTTTGTGGTAGCAGATTATTAGCAGCTGAATGCTTCTGAAAGTTTTGTGCAAACTTTCAAGATCAGTTCCACTTCTCAGAAGTCACTCATTTAAAGCATGTATTGGAAGTTTGAAGCAGCAAGATCCTCAGCATTTGCAATTGGTGATTTTCAGTGTGTAGGGAAGTAGTTTGAAAATCACTTGATCATATGTAGTTTGATCATAAAAATCACATTGAATGTGATGAACTCTTACATATTTAAAAATGAATAATCCTGTAAAAATAATATTATGGTATAGGAGTAATGTGCAATAAGTTAAAATAAGATGCATCCACTTCTCTGATTAGACATAATCTTATAAAAAGGTATTAAAAGCCTTTTTGGAGGCTGCATGCCGTAGAGATGCAAGATAAATAATTCTTTTTGGTTTTGTTTTGGTTTTTTTTAAACTTTGTCAGCTGAACCCGTTGATGTGCTAAAAGCATTAGAATTTCACAATTCTCCAGAAGGAGTAACAAGAACAGCAGGATTTTGCACAAACAGAAGGAATTCAAAAGGATCGGATGTTGCTTACAGAGTTTCAAAAACTGCACAGCTGAGTGCCCCAACAAAGCAACTGTACCCAGGTAAGATTGGCAGAAAACTGTTACTTTTGTCCATTACCTTGCTGCATATGTTTTTATGTTCTCTAAAGCCTAGCATGTCGTCCATTATCAGTAGCACAAAACACTTCTCTTGTCCCTGGAGTTGGGCCTGCATATGAATGGCGGGATGGGCTCTATCCACTAAACAATTCACTTTTTATTGGCTTCAGTCATAAAACTCCATCAAATTCTGTCACTGCTGGAATTGGCTTCATAAGTAAGTCATATTACCTGTTCTTTCAAGATGCCATCTGATGGAACCCACCTGATCTGGTGGCTTTGGCAAGTTTCCGCCTGTTTCAGTAGTGCATTTAAGAGCAGTTGTACTTCCTGGAGTAATGCTGCAGTGGGAGAAATGAGTTGTGGTTGGCCATTACAAAATCATTCCCAGAAGTACCATCTGGTAAGAATTATATCAGAATATCTGGGTATTTGGGGGACTAAACAACGCTAGTTGTGGATAGCTGTGATTCCATCTTCTCTCAAATTTCTCTGAAACGAAATAGTCAAATTTTGGGAAAGATTCTTTGGATGTTATGGAGAGACTTTTATGCCGTTATTCTGCAATCACTTGTCGCTTGACTCAAACTGTTGAGGAAAATAATAGTAAGAATATTAAACCCCAAAGTCACTGAAGATTTAAATTTTATGTTTCAACACATCATGTAGAGTTAGAACAGGTCATACAGAATACATGCAGATTAGAAGTGGCAAAGAGAAATGCTTTCTTTTTATAAGAATAAGCTGTCAGTTATCATTTCAGCTAAACAGTACACATTTTTAATGTGTCCCATCCTTGCTTTCATCTAACTCCTGTACTATATCCAGTAATTTTTCCATCTTTTGAAAAATTAATTTAATTTTAATTACCAGCTTCACAGAATATAATGGACTTTGATTTCACTGACTAGAAGATATTATATGATTGTGATATGTAAACTGCTTAGATTTTGTGGTACTGTTGTTGTACATGCTCTTAGTTATCTTTTACAAAAGCATAAAGGAATGATAACTCAGATATATAAAAAGATTTTTCTAGATATTTCCCCTCCAATTCTTACTGGTATCCATAGTTATTGCTCAAATAGAACCATTCCAATTAACAAGAAATTTAAAAGTATTTGAGAAGGCTTTGAAGGCTTTTCCAGATATATGTCCAAGAACTATATATGCATGTAGTTTTCATGCTAAAATGTAATTTATTTTTTGACTTTTTCAATCAAAGCTGTGTTTTGAGAAAATTTTCTTCTGATTACCCAAAGTAGACTCAAGATAAAATGTTTGAGAATATTATGTCATAGCAATGATTACAGAAACTACTGAGCTGAGACACGACTCGTTTTCAGTCACCTTTCTTAAACAGCTCACATTTTCCTCTAGGATGTTATGTGTTTGAAGAGCACATGCCCAGACAAGCTGAATTATTGTCACCTCCCTTAAGCACGTTCAACATATCTTTCAGATTAACAGTGCAGATAGGGCAGGGACTCAATGTTTTTCTGATAGTTTCTTTGTCCTTTGTTGATAGCCGTCTTCTTTTCCATTTTTTTTGTCATCTATTTGCCATGACATTAGAAGGTGTAATGTGCAGTTTAATTTAATGTGCTTTACCCTGTCATGAAAACTTTTTACCAATGACTCATCAGAGTAAATGAGACGTTTCCTATCTGTTGAGCTTTGATCCCTTCAAAATAAGATGTCAAAACAACGTATAAACATGGTCTATGTTGCTACAGTGTTTCAACAAGCTCCCATAAGAAAGTTAGAAAGGGGTAGAAAGCACACAGAGTATCATTGCAGCAGATAAAATAAAAATGTAAGACCAGGGGGTTCTGGTTTAGAAGGGTAGTATGTCTTAAAGAGCAAGAGAAATTCTACACATTTTGTTTGCACATTGTAATTCAAGAAGTAAAAACTTGTCTTCAAGGAAGAATCTAGAATCTTTGGAGTTTTTCCACAATACCTGTCTTGGAAACAATCTTGGAAACTATTTTCTCTGCTGGAAGAAGAAATTCAAAATCAGAGTTTGATGAATTCTTACATGCTTTAATTCATTCCAAAACCACAAGATATTATTTTATTAAAGCTTGTTCTACTATTACATTAAAATGTTTAAGAACATTTTATCCACTCTCCTGCACATAAAGCTGCAGATATATTCATTGCCAATGTTATTATTAGATTCTCATCTATTTCTTGTATGTCAAATTACAACTGAAGCCACATGGATCCAGAGCATATTCTGACTTTTAGAATCTCAGTCTTACACTTCGTTTGTTATTAAGCCTAAGAGAATTTTGCATCAAGTGAAATTCAGATTTACCACAAGATTCAACAGGAGCAGTAGTTCAGTACTTCCTTTATAAACTATATCTACTTTTAATTTTGTTTAGTTGTAAAGGTGGAAACGGTGTTTGATATATCATCTCTACTTAAAAAAAAACCCTCAGGAAATAAGTGAAAAGTAATATTCTTTGATTTTGCTTAAATCTCCCATTAAACTAGTTATGTATTTTTTTTAATGTTATGCACAATATAATTCCAGAAAGACTCAAATATATATTGTGAGAGAGAAACTAAAATAAATTGTTATCAGAGGCCACTGAAGTACCTGGAAGTCTTCGCTATGGTACTGGTGCTTGTTATGTTAAGTGAAATTATAGTGGACACTTTTAAATTAGAAGGCTGATAAACAGAAGATGAGTTTAAAAGCAGTGAATGTGAAACTACCATGGTTCTTTCATACTTTGTGTTAGTACATGAATTCACAATAGATTTAGAGCACCTCTCCTACAAAGACAGGCTGAGAGAGCTGGGCTTGTTCAGCCTGGAGGAGAGTACACCTCATTATGGGGGGAGGGAGTCCTTCAGTGGCATTTAAGTACTCTTAAGCCTTTCAGTACATAAAGGGGCTTATAAAAAACAGGGGTAGGGACTATTTCCATGGGCAGGTAGTGATAGGACAAGGGGGAAGGCTTTAAAGAATAGGAGGAGAGAGTAACATTGAATGTTACCAAGAAGTTCTTTACTCAGAGAGTGGTCAGGCACTGGAACAGGTTGCCCACAGAAGCTGTGGATGCCCCAACCCTGAAAATGTTCAAGGCCACCTTGGATGGGGCCCTGAGTAACCTGGTCTAGTGTGGCATCCCCACCATGGCAGGAGGTGGCACGAGACGAGTTTTAATGTCCCTTTCAACCCAAATCATTCCATGATTGTATGATTTACAAGTTATGTTTCTAGGAACCATTAAGGTATAACTTTCAGGAATTAAAGTGAGACCAGAAAGAAAAAAAAGAAGAAAAGACATAGAAAGTGTTCCTAATATAGTTTTTTATGTACTCATTTTTGAGAATTAGAAAACCCTGCAGTTTGTATGCTGGATCCTATGTGCTTATAAAAAAAATCTAAAAATAGTTTCATCTTTTCTGAATTTATAACTGTATATATCACTTTGTTTATAGGTGGAGGTTTTCCAGAAGATTTTTCAATATTAATGACAGTAAAACCTAAAAAGGGTATTCAGTCTTTCCTTCTGTCTATCTACAATGAACAAGGAATTCAGCAAGTAGGTGTTGAAGTTGGTAGATCCCCTGTCTTTCTGTTTGAAGACCAAAATGGAAAACCTGCCCCAGAAGACTATCCTCTTTTCAGAACAGTCAACATCGCTGATGGCAAGTAAGTGTAAAATTTTAAAATGGAAAATGTATTGAAGACCACTGTAGGTGTGGTTGTCTACTTACAACGTTTCTTTAAATATTTCAATAAGTCAGTAACATAGTTTCTAGCTAGTTGGACTGGTGTAGTACAAAATTAGAGAAGCTTTGCAGCAGAATACAGTTCCAGCTCCAAATAATGCATACAGCTATAAAGGAAATAAACCACCTTTCTTATCTGCCATCTTTATAAGTCAAGGGTGAGGAAATAGTCATAGAAGTTAATCCGACCCAAACTAAACCTATGAAGATTCTTTCTGTGCAATATACAGAGAAGCTGTTTTCAAAAAGTCTCATAGTCTCATTAAAGGAAATGTCTGGTCCATCTGAAGGTGATAGGAAGTGTGAAAACAAGTTGACAAGACAGCAGAATATTTCTTCTATCCTGAGCCAAACCAGCAGATAAATAGAATAGTTTGTGATATCTATGTATAAGGAAATGCTATATATATGGAACTCAGGAAAGAGTAAGCTGGACAATTATTCCCAAGTGTTGCAAGGATTTATACTACACCCCCAATAAAGGAATTAATCTCAAACACCCATTGGATCAGTAACACAGTTAGTTTTTTGTGGCTTTGTAGACAAGCAATCATTCTCTGGGAATGTCATTCTAGTGCTTGTAAAAGGACATTAATTATTTCAAAGTCTTTTATTTGCTGTACTGCAGTCCAAGAGGAGCAGCCAGTCTTCAGAGATACACAATAATAAATTTTACTAAAGCAAAAGGAAACAACTCAGCGAGGAAATGCAAAAATTGAACTATAATGAAATATGTTTGTAAAGTAATAAAGAAGAAAAAAAGGGAAAAAAGTAATTGTCTGTTTGGCCTAGTATTACCAGACAATGAAATTATATGATGAAACCTAGACTTGATTCATTTCCCTAGCAGAAGGAGTGATAAAAAATAAAGCAGAATTTTTTTAATGGACTTTTGCTAAATAACAAAGCTTTGACATAGAATTTCATCCAAGATGTTGATAAACTTGCAAAAATGAAGAACTAAAATTGAACTTGGTTTGGTCAATATCCTACGGTGAGGCTATGCAACTTCTAAATCAACTGAAGTCAGTCCTCGGCACAGTGAGCTGTCGTTTCATGCTTTCAGCTTCTACACACTTACAAAAGATAAGCCAACAATTTTCTTCTGACTCGGCTATTTTATGAAGGATCTAGGACAACAATCTTCATCTCAAACTGAGATATATTTAAAAAGTGTGAACAGTCCAATGTGCCTGAGGATGCATGGCCAGTTTGCTTTTATAATGATAGTGTTTAACAGCATTCCAGAGAAAACATGGAATTATAGTTCTGGCTCAGTGATACTGTTAGCAGTCAGATTCCATTAGCTTCAAGGTGTTTCTTTTGATACACAGACACTCTTTGTAACAATGATCTAAGCTTTCTCTCTGATTTAGGCAACCCTAATGCCACAAATACCAACTAAAATAATTTGATTTTAGCCGTCCACTTACCAGTCACTAGAATGACATATTTTATATTAATTGCCCTGGTCTGTCAAAGATTCTTTAAAGTTTGCTCCATGCTGGATTACAGAGCAGTCTGCTTTTGTTCTTAAACATTTGTCATAGCATAGAGGCTCACAAAACTAATGTAGAGTGTCATGATTATTCATAAAGAACTTAGTAGAGTTGGGCAAAACATACAAAACTTTATTCTCAAATGTCTGTAAAATAAAGTCACTTGTCAGTACTCTGAATCACTTTATTCCCTTTTTTGGTGAATATTATGTAGGCAAAGCTATTGTTGCAGGAGTAGTACCAAGTATTTGTAAATATATATTTATCTGGAAAAGTATCTTTGTTGGAATTGTTGTATGTACTTGAAAAATATCTATAGCTATGGGATACCTTCAAATAAGCAAAAAAAAAGGTAAAATTTTGATGGTTGATCACACAGAAAAAATAGTAAATTGTAAATAGTAAATAATAACCTGCTGGGTTAATTTTATTTGCACAAATAATTTAGAAAATCAAACATATTCATAAAAAAGAATCTGCTGTCAGATCTTTCAGTCTATTAAAATGTAAACCATGCACTGGCTTCTAATTTGAGTTTGGTAATGTTCTCTGGTTAAAGCTGCAGAGAAGGTCAGCCTGAGCCTCACCTTTCTGAGGGTGTTCACAATGAGTTATGGATCAGACTCCTTTGGGCTGAGGGACAGAATGTATACAGCAAATAGTCAAAACACTTTGTACACTTGTGTGTGTATAAAACAAAGAAATAAAAGGAGACAGTTTAAATTTTATCTGTGAATTAATTGGTGCACCATCTCCTATAAATTGATTTGGTAAGAACACGATGACCTAGTTTTAAAAACATAAATTACAGTCAAATTATTTTGGTTTCTTTTAATAGGTGGCATCGAGTAGCTATCAGTGTGGAGAAAAAGAGTGTTACGATGATTGTTGACTGTAACAAAAAAACTACAAAACCACTTGACAGAAGTGACAAAAGCATTGTGGACACCAATGGCATCACTGTCTTTGGAACCAGAATTCTGGATGAAGAAGTTTTTGAGGTACAAATCAGTAATGAACAGATGGAATTGAGTTATTTTGTATCGAGTGAGGTGCTTAATGCAAACCAGAATAAATTTTTTAGGTCAGATGCTGGTGTAATGTAGACACTTTTTTTATAGAACCTGTTAGGATAGGCTAAAATAAAAGAGAAGTAAAACAGGGGAGAGTATTGTTGGAAGATTTGGTGCATTTTTCTGTCCTTTTTGTTGTATCTGGAAGGGAGTTGCTTTTTTTGTCTTTCTGCCTAATATTGAGATACCTGAGATATTTGGGAGAATTAATCAGGAAAATTTGTGTAGTATGATACTAAATCACTGTCTTTCTGTCTCTCTTAAACATTTGCAGATATATATATGTATGTGCTAACAGTATTTGAGACCAGGGGAAGAGGACCTGGCAAGTCTTCTGTGTAATATGAATCTGTTATAGTGTTTATCCCACTTACTACTCTTTCCAGTAAATGGAACATACTTTGGCAATAAGGACATATATGTTTCCATCATTTACTGGCCAAGAAGTACATATAGGAAGAGTAAAATGCCTTTAAGAAACTAAGTAAATGCCAATCATGAGGCCTTTCTGGGTAGAATGCTTATGTCAATAATTATTTTTACAGGCTAATTATGAAGCTTTTTAGATCTACACTTTTGAGTTTCTTTTATAACATATAATATACATGTATATGTTATACATATACATGTACATATACATATACAAGAAATAAGANATACATATACATATAGTTAAATTTGTACTCAACTGAGTGCACCTCTCTTCTCTTTTTCTATTCAGAGAAATCGGCCTTACCATCTTGTAAGACTATTCTTGAAATTGATGGGGGTTTAGATTTAGTCTCAAGTCTTAGTTAATGCAGAAGCTTTCAATACTTTTGGGATGGGTTTCTGCTTTCTTTGTTACTGTACAGCCACATGGCATAATTTTTTCAATTATCTGAATCTGTAGGTAAAAGTGTGCATGCTGAAATTAGAATGTCCCTTAAAGTTGAAACAAAATACTGGGCCATATACATTTTGAATGGATCATAGAATCGTAGAATATCCTGTGTGAGGGGACCCACAAAGGATCATGGAGTCCAACTCCTGTCCCTGCACAGAACTCCCCGAAAGTCACACCTGTGCCTGAGAGCATGGTCCGAATGCTTCTTGAAATCTCTTAGGCTTGGTGCTGTGACCACTGCCCTGGGGAGCCTGTTCCAGTGCCCAAACACCCTCTGGGTGAAGAACCTGTTCCTGATGTCCAAGCTAAACCTCCCCTGGCACAGCTCCATACTGTTTCCTTGGGTCCTGTCACTGGTCACCACAGAGAAGAGATTGGTGTCTGCCCCTCCTCTTCCCCTCTTGAGGAAGTTGCAGACTGCAATGAAGTCTCACCTCTGTTTCCTCTTCTCTAGGATGAACAAGCCAAGTGGCCTCTGTCCTAAGCCTGGCCAAACAAAACACAATCTAGTTCATTTTGAGTTTGTCTACTGTTTTTCTACTCTCTAAAGAGCATTATTTTTGTTTTATTAACAAGAACTTATCCATCCCTTAGTTAACTGCTGCTACAATTTCTAAAGTTTAGTGCTGTTTCCTGAAATCTATCCCTGCTTGAAGTGTCATGACTGTGTGTTAAATGTTCTGTTTTTCTCATTCATGGCAGCTCAGAGAAATCTGGTGATTTCATAGGTATCCTTGTCCTTATTTCTGTGTTATGAACCCTGCTGTGTCTTGAGACCACAATAGTCACCAAAGATACGCATAACACAATGAGTCTTATTCTGTGTGCAGGAAATTCCAGAAATTATCTAGTCATGACATTAGATTTTACTGTTTAAGACTTAAAACTGTTTACTACAGACTTCTTGTATGACACTAACAGCCTTGGTTAGCTTAAATGTAGGAAGCCCCTAACAACAATTACCTTTTACTCTGAGTGTCAGAAGGATTAATATTGTATCCATGCATCATTCATGCGTCATCTTATCTTGGGTAATATATATTTTTACTCATAATAAGCCAATGATTTGGTCATAAGAGCACTCTTCAATCTCCTCAAACTGAATGGAAATTTAAAATGTGAAAATAATAACCTCTGGATTCATAAAATGAACTCTTAGACTCTAATGACCTACTAATTGAAGACGATGCAGTTTGTTTTTGGTCTTGAACCGATATATGCAGCAGGACATAACTGCAGCAAAGCCTGTTGTGTCCCTAAGGTAACTCACTCCCATTGAAAGCAGGTATACATAAATGAATCCGAAACAAGTATTATTGCATTACATTATTCTGACCTCCTCACAACCTGATTGTGTCTTTTGAAAAAGGAATTGCTCCTTCGGTCATATTGCTCTAACATATTTGCATGGATTATTCATTTGGAAGCTTCGGAATAAATGTTGCTCCTGTGAGGAATGTTTCACGCTTACTTTAAAACAATGTTACATCCCAGTGGGTCAAATATTCTTCTTGTCTTCTAGTTGTGTTAAGTTTGTAATATAAGATTTAACTAAATTACATTCTTGACCATGTCCTTTTATTTTTGTTCTTAATGTTAACCTCTGTTTTCTAGGCCATTATCCTATCTCTGTTCTGATTCTGGCAGTCTCACTGTTACTAACACAAGAATATATTATAGCACACTGGCAAATTTTAAGTGCATACATTTTAATGGTGTGACATGACCTCATGACATAACTTTTCTGTGACAATCAACAATTTCTGAATAAATAAGCATACTGGGTGTCCAGAGTCAGGTAGATCACTGAAAGAAGGAAAGGGCTGATTAGTGTCCTGAGAACACAATAAATCGCTGCCAAATTTGCTGGTTTTGTATATCCAAAACACAAAATATTCTTTGGTAAGTTTACCTACTGGTGCTAAAGCTAAGAGGCATTTTTTTAGTGGTGCTGTCAGAAAGATTCTCATTTAGCTGTAAAAGCAAAAAAAAATTATCTAATGTGTTTTCTAAATCTAGCGGGCAGTTATGTGTTTTATATGAGAAAATTCCAATTTGGAGTTGCCTGCTGCTTATTCCTGAATATAAGTGCTAATCTGAGATTTAATGACATTGTGCTTTGTTAATATGGAAATCAATATGATGTTAAAAAAAGATAGTGAATTCAGCAAGCACTAAGCATCAGGTGCATACAAATCATGAGAAGCAAATTATAAACCATGAATGCGTCTTAAAATAATAAAATTATGCTGTCTAGAAACTGTATTATTATTAACTGCCAAATTATGAGACCTTCATTTACACTGCTAAGCCCTTGCTCACTGAAGTGAATCTTTTGATATCAGTGGGACTAATTCGTAAATGCTTGTTTTTGGAAGACTGTCACAACATTCCTCAACCTTTTTAATGTGTCTTTTGAAATTAACATCTTCTGTGTTTTCAAATACATGTACAAGAACAGCTGGTTTGTAAGTGCTTGCTGCAAAGAAGAGAATTCCCAAAATGAAAACCAAAGGGAAAAAAAAAAAAAAAAAAAGAGTGAGATGGTGGCATACCTAGTAAAGCAATTTTGAATTGTATCCATTGAAATATGCTTGTAGCTTAAATGTTTTATAAATAATAGAGATCTTTTTATTCTTTGCCAGCTTTAAGGATTTGTCACTCCTCATTTAATACTGTTGGGGTGAGCAATACAAGTTTTTTATAAGTATTTTATAATAACTTACTACCTAACAGAGTCTTTATGCAGGTATTTCCCTACAGACACCTTTTTTCCTTCAAAAATCCACACATCAGACCAATACCATAATTTTCTTAGCCACTTTGCTGTAAATGAGTACAACACAAAACCTCATGTATGAGAGCCTCATTGAAAGCCAATGAAAGCTTAACAGCACAGTTTATGAATAAATCCTTGCAGTAATACTTGTTAATAAAAGGTATAGGTTTTGATACTAGGCATTAATCTGTTCTGATAAAAAAAAGCAATAAATCACTTGTGCTCAGCATGGGAGTCCTATTTAAAGGAAAAGGAATAGCTGAGTGAGCAACTGGAGCTAGACTGAGTGCCCTGGCAGCAGTGGGGGTGAGCCTGCAGTTGAGGACCTGTCCCTCACATATCTGTGAGCATGGGAAGCCTCAGTGGGCAAGTGCAGACTGGAGCAGAATGAGTAGAACTTTACCGACTGCTCAGATTCGCTGTACAGCTAAAGTAGAGCAGAGCAGTCAGCCTAAAGTGCTCCCCAATATGGAGTATGAAAGAGATGTCCTCAGTATCTTCTGCTTCACGCTGCCCTGTGGAGCTGCAGCACCAGCCCACGGAGACACTGCCAAAATCATTCCCACTCTAGTAATGTAGTAATTGCTGCTGACCCACCCACTGTCTGTCAGACTAAAAAGAAATCTTCAACGTTCCAGGCAAAATTACTTAGAATCAGCCTTTTAGATATCAACACCAGAGTTAAGTGGCGTATTTAAGCACTGAGAAGTGAAAAGAAAACCAACACCAAAAAAAAAAGTAAAGCAAAGCTGACAACTTGTTTTCATTTCAGAGGCACCTAATAAAAAAACAGGATTTCTCACAAAGCTTTCTATTTGGCTTGGTTTTTTTTTACTTTATTCTTTTTTTATCTTTGTTCAATGAAAAAAGGTAAATCCAGTTTCCCTTTCTTATTTTTGGAAGCAGGAGGGGGAGAGAAGAAGAAGGCAAAGTTCTGGTAATTTATTGGAATTCAAATTCATTTTCAGGGATTGTTCCCAAGAAACAAACAAATGGTCACTTAACTAAACTGTTTGTAATTACATTTAAAATTAACAACCTGGGATCAAAGAATGCTGCATGCTGTATCAGCATCAAAAGATTTAACAGATAGGATTTATTATCACCTCATTTTTTATTGTCTAATACATTTCAGTTTTAAACAACAGATGTAAATAAAATTTCAAAGATACATGATAATGTAAGAGATTTGTAGATCTTTTATCTAGAAAATAGGATGTCCTTGGGCACATGTGCGTGTCTGTGTCTATGTACACTTGCTGTTGCACAGGCATTGTAGTAAAAATTTAATCTCTCAGCCAAGAATTGCAGTTGATTTTGTGAACAGCTATTTTGAAGGTCAAAAATTATAATTGGCATATCAACCTATTTCTTAACCAAGCTGAATTTATCCTTCTATAAGCATGGTGTTCAAAGAATCAAGAAGACATTGATTTCTGTGGAAAATTTGACCTGTACAGTATTCTGCTTTCACAATTTATTGCTTTTACAGTGCTTCAGTTTGGCAGGCTCTAAATATCTTTCTCCAGCTATATTATGCAATGGGCCTGGGTTATGGAATATTATATTAAAAGCTCCTGGAATTCCTCAATCCCTCAAATCTTTGCAGCAAGATTAAATGAATTCTGCAGCAGGTTTTTGTAAATTCTATAGTAGTAATATCCATGCTGTCTAGACTTTTGTTCTTTGGAGTCTATAGCTGTACTGTCACATAACTAATTAGAGAAAGTTGCCACAAATGCCC
Source organism: Cyanoderma ruficeps (assembly GCA_008694505.1). Classification (NCBI taxonomy): domain Eukaryota; kingdom Metazoa; phylum Chordata; class Aves; order Passeriformes; family Timaliidae; genus Cyanoderma; species Cyanoderma ruficeps. The sequence goes on from VZDJ01001247.1 coordinate 6,714,131, forward strand.
AGGTTAGGATATTTGTGCTGATTTCTGCTGATATACTGAAAAATTCACTTTGTAATTTTTAGGCTTTAGTCCTAATATTAAAATGAAAGATACTGATTTTGTTCCTCTGAGTTTAGTGCCTAGCACTGCTTTTGTTCTTTTCTATTGCCATTTATGTAAACATCTTTAAAATCTGATTATCCTTATAAGCACATAAGAGCCAATTTTATCCAGTGTAAATCAGGAAGATATCTTTTTCTAATTCTAACTCTCACACTCCAGTTGTAAAAAGTTTTTGAACCTCTAAAATATAAATTAGTCATTTAACTAATTGCTGAGGGTTTTTTTGTTTGTTTGGGTTTTTTCCCTGCAGAGCATCTGAAGTAATGCTTACCTGCTATTCCCTGGATAGAATAACTTTCACCTGGCAGGGTTATTGTTTTATTAAGATTTTTGTAAAAGAGATATCCCTAGAATCTGCCTCTGAACTGTTTGTGTTTCTTGTAGAACTAGAGAAAAACTAGACCATTAAAATGTTACGCATTGGAAGGAAACATTAGTTTCTGCACCGATTTCTTCATACAGTGCCCTTACAGCCTTCTATGAATTCATACTTTTGCCTTCTGAACTATTTTGCCATTTATAGTGGAGGTGTCTTTTTTCAATGATAGGAACTTTTAGATAATGAATAGACTATAAATGGACTACTTTATGGTTGTAATTCTCTAATGCACCATATTTAGAAAACATTAGTAAGATTACCTCGTTAGAAGGGGGAGAGAATGTTTCAGGAAGACAGGTAATATCTAAAACTTTTAATGAAGTCAATTAAGGTAATAAGCATCCATTAGCATTTACTGATATGACAATAAAATAATTAGTTCCTTACTAGTCAGGCCTTTGATGATTTACATCATTGAGAAAATCTGACGCCATATCGAACTGGAAATTTTCTTTCTTCCTATTTCTGCTGTGGAATCTGAGGAAGAAAAAATTTGGAAGCGCATGCAGCAGTATTACCATGAGGGTAGCTAAAGCATTAATCACATGAAGATGTAGCCAAAATTGGAAAGAGAACTTGTTAGTTTACTGCTTTCCTGCAAATTTGGTCTCCATTTCCTTTGTTTGTTATTCAGTGCTGCATTTTTCTAGTGTTGCACTAGTATTTTTCCAGTGCAGATACCCCACCTTGTGCATTACTGCTTTGAGTTTTTCCAGCAAGTCCTGGAACTGTACATACACATTTTCTTATTCCATTATGTCACTGTGGAATGTCTGTGAGACTCAGAGAGGAATTTTTAAATGAGTGAATTCAGCACACACTTCTAATTCTTAGCTGGGCTGTTCCTTGTAGTAGAACAGTTGATGTGAATGAATGTGTGTGCAGTTGCACCAGCAGGCAGGAGTTCTACTGATCTGAGCATATTCCCCTTCTAGCTCTCTAGCCTGGTTCTCCACATTTGCCCTGGCATGCAACAAAGAAGTGAATAGCTCCTCAATCAAAACAACTCATTTTAGTACTCTTGGAGGATTCTTCAAAGAACGATTTATTTGCTGGAGTACCTCTTAGAAGGAATCCTTCTGTACCATGTTTTCACACTAGGCAAAATGGATGGACAAGATATTTTATGACTCTCAGGCAGCTTTTATCATATAACCATGATGCTGGTTCAAAAGTCTCTGATTTTAATTATGAATATATCCCTGAAATAGAGATGAATGAAAATATTCATAGACTTTAACTATTTTTTTCCACATTGCAATGAATTATTGAACTGTGTGTTGCCCTTGTGAGTTACGTGTCGGCTTTGAAAACAACTTAGTGTCTTTTTCTATAAAGAATTTAGAATCCAAACTAAATATTAAGATTTAAAATTGGTCCACTTTTCTTCCAAAGTACTTGTACGATTAATGTTACATAGAATACCTTGCTGGATGTTCTCCACTACCTCTGGGCAACTGAGATGTAGCTCTCATCTTTCTTATCCCTAATTAGCCAGTTACATTAAATATCTGACAAACCACTGTTTTAAATATATTGTTTTAAGTGTTATCCAGGATAAAAAAAGTGTTGCAAGGCCATAGGTTATGATTCTCAAAGGCCAGCTAGGCTTTTAGAGCTTTTTGGGGCAAGTTCAGCATGCACTTTGTTGCAAGGATTAATATGGAAAAGTGGCTGTGTATGTGTGCCTGATAGCTCGCCTCAGGTTCCCTGTGTCTGCCTTCTGCTGTCGTCCCACTTACCTCTGTCACCAGAGCGTGGTGGACAGCTGGCTCAGTAGAGACATGAAAGGCTTTACTTCTAGAACGTGCTAGATACCAACTTCCAACTTTGAAATTGCCTGAGCAGTCTTTGCCAACAGATGTGGTCGTGAAATTTTCATAGAAAAGGAAGAGCTAGTCAATAGACAGTAGCACTTTTCAGAGTACTTTAAGGATCTTAGTGTATTTGTATATTTTAATCTATTTTTCTTTCTCCTCCTCCATTTTTGTTCTCTCTCTTGCTTTCATCACTCTAGCCCATGAGACTTCTTTTTTCCTAAAATTTTCATATAAGAAAAATTATATAACATATGCATATATGCTTAGATACCTCAGTATTTTTTACAGAGCAGCCATTGGAATTCTTAATAACCCATAATTCAACGTTCTCAGGACTTGTGCAGATAGATCTTTACGTGCCTCATTTATGACTCCAGGTCATGAAATATGACCAGATTATTTGTAGTTTATTTGAAAGGAACTTTATAAATATCTATTTTGGTCTCACAAAGTCAAGTAGTTAAAATTGAAGAATGTGTTTGTAAAGACTGAATCAATTCTGTGAAAAATTTTCAAAGAGAAAGAGTGTAGATTTTTTCAACAAATACCCTCGAATGGTAACTAAATCACAATAATGAAATCTGCAGTAATGTGTGTGGAACTTCATGAGCTGAAAAGATTGACCTGATCTGAAAGGAAAACTCTTGGACTCTTCTTACAGTACAGCCAATACTTAACAGAACAAAATTTTTAGAGAAACAATTTAATTAGCAAAGACAGAAAATTAAAACAAAAAATAGAAAAGGAAAATTAATAACTTACTGGAAATATTTTTATAGCACATCTTGAAAGAAAAACAGGAAAACTAACATTTGGGATTTCAAATGTAAAATCTATTGGTTCTTCAGTAAACTTCTCACACACGAATAGCCAGTAGCAATTTATGTATTCTGTAAAAATGTAAGTATTCTGTGCAGGATTTCTGAGGGCGTCCATCTATGTGGAGCCATGACAGGCAGACAGGCGGGTCTGGGAAATACAGTCAATGGATCAGGAACAGCTTTAACCAATTTAGGAGCATTTACGCCAAGTGGTAACAGCATACCGAGTGCTTCTTGCAAACACACAATCCAACAGAAGTCAGTGCCAAAATTCCATGGCATCCAAGACCAGCACAAAGCTCCAGAGTACTGGCTGTATTCCTGGGCCTGTGTTCTCGTAGGCTCTCTGACTAAACAGTAGTTTCAGGAGCTGTTTGGGCACGGCTCCCACTGGCACTCTGCAGACACGGGGATCTGTCCAGGCACCTCAGACAGCTAGGAATGCTCAGGGCCAAAGAGCAGGACCATGACTTGAGCTCAGCAGGGTGAGGACAGAGGTTCTGCACAACCACCTCTAGGCTTCCCAAAAGGGTCACTTACCTTTTGTCTTACAGCTCCTTATGCTCTCTCATTTTTTCCTCTGCCTCACTTGGTTTCAATGTGGTTGGTGAAAGAGAAAGGGCAGAGCACTTTGGAAACACTTTGCCGGAGATAGGGGATGTGTAGCCTAGGCTGACAATGACCGTATAAAACATCTCACAGCACTCCAGCTCTTGAGGGAGTCATGGAAAGAATCAGAGGGAATTTTTCTGTATATGTAGTAGGTTTTGTAAGACGTCCAAATCAGGAAGCATTAGTGAATTAAGGAAGATAAGAGAGACATTCCAGAACTGCTGACAGAGAAACGAACTGCTACATTTGTAGTATTTATGGAAGCTTAGAAAAAAATATTCCAGATCTAAATTATAGAGACACACATGAGTCTCTAAAAGTGAAGTGGGCTTAGAATACTGTAAAAAGCAGATTTGTAACATATAGCCATTATGTGCTATGAAACTATTTCCTACTTTATGACTGAAAAATTGGTAAAAAAGTTGTAGAACTAGTAAAATTGCAGATTATTGTTTGATTTTTTTTTTTTTTCAGTTTCAGGAAGTTTTGCTTATGCCTGTTTTTTCAGTTTGAAAGGAAGGAATGCTGCAATTATTATTTACTATCGTAAAACATTCTCCAGTTTTCTTAATTTGTTAAAGGTTACTGTTATGATAGATGCAAAGCGTCTCTGGATATACTGAGAGAATTGTGAATTTTCCCACTTGTGGATTTTCATCAGCTATGATATCATGTCTTTAAAGACAAAACAGGCACAAGTATACTAACAAAGGTAGTGATTTGCCCCTATTTTGGGTAAAACCAAAATAAAATCATGTTAGATGTGTATAAATCTTAAAAATCACCCCCTGTGAGGAAATAGTGAGAGATTGAAATTAATGGATTTTGACCAAGAATGTGTGCCAATTTCCAACAAACTTATTTTTTTGTGAGCGTAAGAAGCTCCTGGATGAGAAAATTAATAGTGGAAATGTTGGCAGGAATTAAACTAATGCTGCTTAAATGGTACCACTATGTTAAGACATAGACTGGATAGCAGACAGCTTTCTGTGGAAAATGATAAACATACAAGGTCTCTGTAGGGGATCTCAGCAGAGCCATTTTGATTATCCAGAATAGTGAGTCTCTTTCTGTGATGTTGTTTTTTATGCATGATATATGGGAATAGAAGCAAACCCAGCATTTTTTAGCAGCTACAATTTTTTCAACACATTCTATAGCGTGTATTTACACAGTGCTCACTTAACTATGTTTTATTCAAATAAACTCTCTCTGGCACAGTTTTTTTTTTTTAATTTATTTTTTTTAACTGTCTTTGAGAATGCATATGTGATGCAAACTCAGAATTGTACTGTTGATCACTTGCATGCTGGGCTGCATGCTGGTAATAGGAAGTGCCCTGAATTAAATCTTAGGTGTTTAGACTGATTCCCAGTGAGGAAGTAAACAAACAGCATGAAAATCACAGATCAGAACTTACACCTTCCCACTCTCTCCTCTCAAAACCAGACATGATTTTAAGCCATAATTTTGCACCTAGTCCTTTTGGTATTAATTTGCATTGTTTTGCTATGTGAACGAGAGTTGTTTTCCATAATAGCAGCAGAAATTAAGTGAATATGTTATTTATAAGCACAGATGGAAGTATCTAAGTATTATATCCCTGGGTTTTTTTTCTGAATGCGAACTCTGTACTCCTGATGAACTGTAGACTACCTTGGGTTTTGTTATTTAGTCTGCATATGCTTTTCTGCAGGGTGAGATCCAGCAGCTGTTGATTATAGCTGATCCCAGAGCTGCATTTGACTATTGTGAGCATTATAGCCCAGACTGTGACTCCCCAGTGCCCAATGCTGCTCAGGCTCAAGATCCTCGAGTTGATGAGGTGAGTAATCAGTCATGTATTACTGGATTTATTGCACATTAGTGGTTGTGCTGGAGAAAAGTTACCCAAGGAACACTTCCAGCTAAATGGCGTGCATTGTTCTAGAGGTGAAGAAATCAGGTTGCAGGAATGCATTCCTTTTTGCTGGCCACTCATTTCTGTCAAGCATTTGAAGGAACCTATCACCCTAATGGTATTTGAACAACCAGCATTCTCAATGAAGTTATAGTGTAATTCTTTTTAAAAATTATAGCAGTATGAGTTTGTCTACTCGTGCATATTTATCCTGCCTGTGTAGGTTTATAATTTTACTGATGCTGGATATCAACAAATGCCACATTTAAAAGATGTGGGAGCTTTGAGTATCCCACAATTGTAAACTTCTCCTGTTAAAAGTGCCCTGTGTTTTAGCGATCTGCCTGCACAAATGTATGTGCACACAAAAGTATTTCAGCCAGTTCCACTCATAGGAGGTAAACCAACAAGGACAAAACAGAATAGGAATTTTTCCCAGAAACATGAAAAATATTTAGAGAAACCATTAGTCACTGTAGACAGTTCTCACAGCCACAAACAAATTCACCCAGGTCAAGATAGTTCCGCAGATTTGATCTCTGAGCACTTTATGTATTGTTGTACACATTCTAAGTATATGCATACAACAGTGCAATGGGAAAAGCTTTTCCAAAATGTAACAATTCATAACTGAACCTGGCTCTGGACAGCTAGCATGCACACCATGTGTGATCTCACTGGTTATTACTACTGATTGCTCAAGAGATCAGCATTGAAAACTTGCTGAATTGTTCTTGTCTGCTTTGAGCCTGTTTTGGGAGTGAACGTTTCCTAAACACATGGTAATTTTATTTGTTGTTGCTATTTATTCTGACTGAAAATTATGTCAGCAGGAGACAAAGGCCCATAGGGTGCAGAATTTCTGTCAGAGGGACTCCCTCCCACATCCATTCCATCTGAGATGTAGCTCAAGATGTGTCGAGTCACCTACACACAGACAGAGGACTTCAGACTGCATTGCAGTGTGTGGGGTCTGGCCTTTTCAGGAGGATCCCAGAGGACCTGCTGTCTGTGTGCCTGCATATCTGGATCTCCATATTCCAAACCAGAACAGATTGGAAGCATATTTCTAGTAATTTATGCAAAGACAAAAAAAGATAGCAAGAACTTATTTTTTTTTCCATAAATAAGTTTCAAAGAAAATTTGGGAACTTTTTTGGGCTTTGCTGCTATTTGGTTGCTCTTGGGTTTAGTGGATTTTAATGTTTTTCAAAGGCCTAGTTTTCCCTCTTGGTAACACACAGAGTTTGTGGGAGTGCCTACAGGGAAAAAAGTAAAATCAAATATCTTAATTTGTAATGTGACATTTTAAAATGAATTTGAAAACAAATTGAAAAGCACTTAATGATTAATAAAATGGAGAACTGCAGTTTCTATTTATTTCATTTTTTTGCTGACAGTGGTGGTTGGATTATTTTGCTTAGCTTTCTGACCTAAGACATAATTTCCTTGTTGTGCTCCATGAGTTTATGTGTCACTTTGCATAAATATTCCCAGTGAAGTCAATAGATCTCTTTAATGTGTAATAGTGATGTAAAATAATCCCATCAGCAATGCTACCAATATGATAAATATGCAGTCGAATAAATGACTGACTGAATTTATAGAATTATAGAATTATTTCCTAAATAGTAAAATACCAGCTTGTGGAGGCAGGCTACTTTGTTATCTTTTGAGAAGCAGCCTGTCAAATCACACAGATAAAACATTTTAATAAAGGAAACAAGCTTTATTTAGATATTGAAGGAAGTTATAGAATATAGCAGTGCTGATTTTTGTAAACTGTAATTGCAAAATTAAGTAAGATGTTAAAAGATAAAAACATATTTGCAGTTAGTCTATAAGGAAAATTATTGTTTTGAAATGCTTGATTACATGTTTTGAGCAGATTAGAACTTTGTTTAGTGATATGTGATAGAATTTATAGACTTAGGCCTTTGCAAAGGTTCTTACTTTTCAACATATGAAATTTTAATTTAAAAAAAAAGATGTTGTATGGTAAAATACCTGACAAAGAAATTTGAATCTGGGTGCCTTATTTTAGAAATTATTATAAACAACTTGCTGTCGCTGAATTAAATTTTTAGTAGAGTTTCTTAGTAATTGTGGAAACATAGAAATGTGTGTAAAATGGATGGCATTAAAATTTGTCCGAGTAATGATGCTGCAGACAGTAAACAGTGATGGTAACACAACCAAAGGCAATGTTACACACATACAAGCCAAAGAAATAACTGCAGGGCAAACATGATGAACTCAGAAGTACACTGCAATAACAGTCTGCGTGCATGTGGTAACAGAAGAACCTTTCATCTGCAGCAGATTGTCCCCATCTGGGATACTAATCATGCTGAAAGCCAACATGGAAAGATTATTGTTCAGCTTGATTGGTTTCATGGTTTGATCTTCAATGTTTTCACACAAACTCTTGTGGTAGGAAGAGGGGAGAGAGAAAACTGGGCAAAAGGCTAGACAGGATTATGTCTTCAGAGTCTGGATTAAACCGGCAGAAGCTGAAAATATCTGTTGGGCATTAGTGTCAAAATATTCTGGTTGTTAAAGAAAGGAAAGAGTTTTTCCCAAAATAATACAGTGCATATCTTGGTTTGTAAATAAAGAAGCAAGAATTCAGATGCAATATTACCTCCCCATGCTGTCACTTGACACTTAGATTGTGCCACCACAAGTGTAACTCACTTACCGTATGCAAAGATCGAGGACAAAAAGAAAATACTGGCTGCAGATGAATGGGATGGGGGGAGGAGAAAGATAGATAATTTCAGTTAAGAAAATATCTACTAAAATTTTTAGGAGAGAAATTACCAAAATGGGGAACCTCTAGATATCTTCAAGCCAAGGGTAGATACCTTTCTGAAAGTTGGGGGAAATGTTATTCATACTTTAGTTGACTCAGTTACAGAGTGACTTTATGAAGTTTTGAAGTCTGCAAGTACACAAGAGTTAGCCAAGGTGGTCTGATATTCCCTTTTGGCCTTATGTCTCCAAGCCTTTGAATTATTGCGGTCCAGAATAAGAAACTGATCCTTGGCTTAGAGATAAATTATGTGATTTCAGAGCCTATTAAAGTGTGTTTCCAGCACTGATTACAAAACCCAGTGGAAGTGATTGACTTTTCATCAGTAAAATAGAAAATTATGTTTGTGAAGATGCATTTAGGAAGATGAACGAGATTTCTCTTGAAATTGCACACTTTTGTAGTCTCCTGGCAGGCTGACAGCCTAGGAAGGCGTTCAGTCTGAAAAGTTGGATTATTTTTAGACCACTAAAGAAGCATCGAGAGAAAAGGATTTGGGTAAAAAAGATATTGGTTGAAGGGCATAAGTATTTTTTTTAGCTGCATGTAATCCTTACTGCTCTAGGCAGTGCTTCTTTCTCCAAAGGATCATATAAGCAAATACCCAGCATTTTAGGTTTGGGGGCATTTCTTTCAATAGTAGTGCTGATTTAAATGAGTCATTTTCTGAGTTTATTTCCACCCTATGCCCTCTTTCCAGTTCAGCTGGTAGAATTATCTGTGTGTTTGTTGTGGGAAGGGTCTAAGACTTCATCTAGACTAAAAATTATTACCAACCATAAAATTGGAAAAATTATGGAATATATTGTGGTGAGCCTGAGAGTGCATGTCACATCACCGTAACACCGGAAATTAAATATTTCCTTTTTCAAATATTTGAGTTTTTCTCAAGGCCTTAAGACCTTCACTGTGCTCTCATATGTAAATTTACTGGACACTGATTTGTAATCATATTGTCTTTGTTAATGACACTTTAAGTGCTGCAGTGAGATTTCCTGTTTCTCGTTGCATTTTCTTTTGCTTTTGCCTCTCATTCAAACTGCAATTTGGGTGATCCAACAGAGAGTATTTCAATGCCTACTTTTTACTTACAGCATCTCTTCATGCCTGAATCAAATGCCAAGTTTACCCTAAACAAAGTTCAGGAAGAATCAAGCATCTCACAGTGGGATTCACAAAAATAGCAAGCTGTGAATAAAGACACAGAACTAGTCAGCCTAGAAAGGGAGGACTTATCTTAAATTCTACCCTTGTCTGCAGACTTGCCCAGCTGTGCTGTCCTGATCCCCCATGCCATTCTTCTCCCTCAGCAAGGTCAACTCCTGCATCCTCTCTTCTCCCTTCCTACAAGGGGTGACCTGAGCATTTCAAGATATAAGCTTTGGACCTGATTGGGTCTTTATATTTCCATTTTAATTTAGTCAGTCCCTTTCTGGCCCCAAGTGACTGTGTTATATGCCTAAACAAGATTTATTTAACTGGCCAACCTCTAACTACCTTTTGTGTTCAGGCTCTGCAGAATGTGTTGCCCTTGGCTGCTGGCCAGGGCTGTGGGCTCTGTGTGAGCAGTTCAGGCTGAGCTGTTGGGATAGATGCATGTCAGAACCTTCCCTATAGAGAATGCTTCTATTCCCCTGGGATTTGTTCATCAGACCTAAGTGTCATTCAGTCTGAAAACAGGAGAGCAGTAAATTAATTGTAATATCCACACACTTTACTCTGTTATTTAGTATCATTTATTTCCATCTCGAGACATGTTTTAATTGAAGTGTGCATAAATCTTCTGTGTTCTTGCTTATGAATAGCCAGGTATGAATCTCTGTACCTTGTCAAGGTCAGTGATGCCCTCAGCAGTTGGTACTACACAAAAAGGTGTAGCCTAGAAGTTCAGGAAACTTTGGGTTTTTTCACATTGAATGTATGATTTGGTTTTAAGGATCCCATAGATGTTTGAAATTATATTTCAAAACTATCAATATTGCTTTTCTAAAAGATACACACCTATGCTTTTCTTATAAATATCTTGTGAACATACTGGCCTCTGTCTTGTTTTCGACTCCCTTTTTACTCTAAATGGAAATGCATTAAATTCCTTTCCGGTTCAATCACATATGCTTGGCCAGCTCACAGAAATTAGAGCCGTGACAGACCTAGACAGTCTTCATCATCCTTGATGCTGGGCAGTATATTTTCTGAAGTATCATCAGGTCTACTTTTCAAAGCTATCAGGCTTTCAAATCTTCTCTTGAAGATTATTCTGTAACTCAGTGAATCACACAGTCTGACTTGTGCTGCAGAAATGGCTCCCTAAAGGAACTCGGCTTCATTTATTTTGGATCTATCCCAAACTAATGGATTATTTGGAGACATGAAATGTTTTCCTTTAATGAAATGAATTTGGCAAATTAAAAGTGCAAATGGTCCCCAAATATGTTGACTTGGAGGCTTCAAGCATCCTTTCAGACCATGTTAATTTAGTGTCTTTTGTGTGTTTGATTGATCAGAAAGACTAGTTTTCTGAAAAATGCAGAAAGATGATTATTTTTATATTTAGTTTTATGTTTATTGTTATCTTTAGAACTGCAGTTAGCTAATTTAGCAGATATTAAAAATAGTAATCTTCTTAGCTCTCTTTTTCTTTGCATAGATAAATAGACTTTTTATATAAGGGAATAACATAGTAAGGAACCTTAAGAGTTTTATTCTCCTTTTGAAATAGAATGTCTTTGAAACCTAATGAAATAATGTTCTTATCTCCTTTTAACTCCTTGCTTGTATCACTTTTATGAACTATATAAGGACTATATGGTAGAAGAAGCCATCCTTTAAATCTTTTAACTTTACTTCTGCCCTAAGGTCTTCTACCATTTATTTGTTTATATTATTGCAGTTGATTTTTAAAACTCTCATTTTCATCCATTATTTCATTGCATTTTCTAAAGTGTGAGACAGTCTAGAATATTTCAAAGTCATCTTTGTCTCTTTAGCTTGCACATGGTTTAGCATAATCTTTAAGAATTGGAAAAATTGAGCTTATGACTGTTCTCTGGCTTAGGATTTAGTTTATTAATTGTTTTAATTTGGAAATGTAAAGCAAAATTTGCTAAAATGTAAATTTTGGCATGGGAGGTTAAGTTTTTAGAGTATGGATAGTAGAAGAATCAGTTTCCAAAGTAAGGTTTGCTTCAGGATATCCAAGTTATTTCCCAGTTCAAATAGGCCTTGCAAACTGCTGATCCTCTGCTTCTAAAATTCATCTGATGAAGAAAACAGTTCATCTCTTTAAATTGGAATTGCATGATGATCTGGTAGTGTAATATAATCGCTCTGGTGAAGAAAGCATGAGGTCATAATGGAAATATTTTGTCCCATCAAAAAGCAGCAGGTTTCATTCTTCCTTTCATTTGTAAGAAAATAGTCATATGCAATATTCATTACAAGAATGGCTGTTTAGTAACTATTGGTGGTCTTACTAGAGAAGATAGAAAAGCAAGAGGAAGAAAATTGCATCACATCTGAAGTATCTGAACATCTGATGTCTTTTAGGTGAAATCCCTCGCTGATTTTAACCTAAAAATAAACTAAATTTATTTATTTTGAAATTCTAGATCATTTCTACTATTTATTTCAGAGTCTACTTATTATCTTTCCTTGATTACTAGTGCAACTATGATAAATTTCTGTGAACTCACCAACTTGTGTGAACTAACAGTGGGGCCTGGGTTTTGCATATCCAAATGTAAAGGAACTTTTCTCAAGGTTTTTTGGGGTCAAACTGAGTGGATCATACCCCTGCTTCTGGTCATCTGATAATGACCTTTTGGTTGTGTAGCTCCAGAAAAAGAAAAGGTATGTGCCAGATATCCAGTCTTAACTGTTAATGGCAGTGTAAGTGTGAGTTGCCTGCTTCACAGCAGGTGACTAAAGCCATTAAATCGGTCCCTGGTGTTTGTATATTTCATCTTCATTTACCTGACTAGTCCTTCTCTAGTCCTGTTGTCTCCTGTTAAAAACAGGGAACAGCCTTCATCAGGTTGATTTGGTAAAACCATTCTGTGAGTTAATTATATTCCTAAAGTGCATCTTTACATCAGCTAGGGGTGTAGAGATGCGTTCCTCCATCTGGACAGATTGTGCCTCAGGAAATACACCTGGAAGATTTTGCATCTATATTTAACTCTTTGCAGTATGAGCCCTGGAGTTCAATACAAAACATAGTCTCTGTTTATTGGCTGTTGTGAAAGATGAGGGTTGCTGGTGTGTCAGAAAAAAAAACCTTGGTAAAGGAAAGATTGCTAAGAATGAAGTTTATCTTGTAGAATGTTTAGCTACTACATATTTGCACTAGTCTTCCTCGTATCGGTGGGACTACAAAGTACTGCGATTTCAAAACTCCTTGAATATGGCTTTGGCATAGTGGCCACATGTCCTGGCTTGTAAGTTCAAGAATTTTCGTAATACCCTTCTGATACTATGCTCTTAAAGTGGAAGGTCTTCACCTGCTCAGCAGTAATCTGAGTCCAGCATGGAAACTGTCATTCCCCAATTCTCATCCATCCCCATTACTTCTTTCTGTGTGCCTGCATATCAGTGCAATCAAAATATACTCTTGTACTCGTGTTCACATTTTGCATACAAGGAAAGTTTAACTCTCTTTAACAGAAATGAGTGAAGCACAATACCCAAAAGTATTTTCTGTGTGACTATGCAGGATGCAATAGATCTGTCCGCATACTTGCACTTTTTTGTATGTTTTCTAGTTCTCATTCATAAATTTCTGACTTTTTGAACTAGGCCTCTTAGCATAAATATCACCTTATTCACAACCTTCTTTTTAATACTAGCATACTTGGCACAGATACTTTTCCGTCCTTTTTTTTCCCGATCTACATTTCTGTTTAGTTTATGGCCTTTGAAAAACTACTTGTAATCCACTGTTGCAATTTTATTAGTTATGTGGTTAGCACAATTCAGCACAGCGATTCAACTTACCTTGAGAAAAGCTGAGATTTGCAAAACAGTTATAATACTTAGCAACACAGAGCTATATTTTAATTGTCAGTTGGTCAAAGTGACTGCTGGTATGAATGCTTCCAGTTTCAGAATAGGTTTACCATGTTTACTAAAGAGAAATCTATATGTCTATAAGATACTGAAACAAACTCCTAACAGCATATTAAACTTAAATCTGGCTAACAAAATGTAGGTCTCTGAAAAATGTTGTTTCACTTACCTCTTAAGATATTGGATATTATTTAACATAGGTAGTGTCTTTTGCTTGAGTTCCAGTAAAAATTGCACAGCAGAGTGTTTGATTCATGTTGTTTGGCTGAGAAAGAGTTAAAAAGTATGGAATTGGTTCCCACTGTTAGGGCAGAATGACTGAATTTAGAGAGGTATATTCCACTAAATAAGGGGGGTTTTTGCCTTGTAGATAAACCTAGTTTGTGTGGACTTCTTCAGAGAAGATAAGCAAATCACTTGCAGACATTTTTATAATTTCCAGATATATACTGCAATTTCAATGCTATTCTGTAACTATTTCAAGAAGTCTGGTTTTATCTATGTGGTTCTTCCCTTACTTCCTTTTTGTGGCTGCTTGTGGTCTCCTAGAAACTTGTCATTGCATTTTCTTTTTTGGGTGGCAGTGGCACACTTCTTTAAAGACAAACTTTATTGGGTTGCATTTCCTGAACTGCACAAGCCAGAAAACATGGTTTTATACTTTGGCAGACCTGTGAATGTATAATTGCTGCATGTGAGGCCCTTCGACAATACCGGGTATAGGTCAAGCATGTTTCATTGACTTCACTGGGGTTAGAACTGAATCTTAATTTGCTGAACAGGCAGAGAATAATCACATCTTACTTACCATGGTTAAGTCTAAAATGCTGCTGGTTTTGAAAAGTATAGACAGTGTCATCTTTTATTGGTAATGGAAAAGATACCACTGATGAAATCAAAGCATTGCTTACGTTATATGAGGCAGATATTAAGTGCCCATATACTTCACAAAAAGGACATTCTCCACCTAAAATGATATTTTGTTATTTCAATGTAGTTTGAAGTCCTCTTACTAATGTGCAACATAGTATTGAACAAGTACAAAAGTATGTTATATCCTTTTTAATTGTTTATCAAATCTCATGACTAATCAGTTCCTCTGCAAGGGCAAAAATAAGCAAAGGACCATTGAGAAAAAAGCATCTGCCTTCTGAAAAAAAATCTGTTTTCTTTTTAAGAAAAGCTGTTGATCATACTAAGACTCTGAGGAGTCACAGGAGGGGAGTAATAGAAAGCCATGTAAAAGGATTTTTAAGTGATTAAGGACCTTTCAACATTAGTCATACTTGCTGAGTAAATCAACTTCTGTGCATTAAAATCAGAAGTAAAAAAATACTAAAAAACATTGCCAGAGGGAACAGTTAAACCAATGTTTTGGTCACATGGTAGAATATAGTTTGGAATATGGAGATCTATTTTAATTTGTTATTTCTTCTAACACGTCCATGTCTTTCTGATAATGATGACTTCTATGAATCCTCTGACTGATTTGGAAGTGTAATTTGGAAGTGTACTAATTCTCTCTCTCATCAAGGTAATGGAACAGATATTGTCTTCATTTTACAGGCAATGATGCTGGCTTGTAATAGGAGAGAGATCTCAGAAGGGGCAAGTTTGCATGAGGCACATTTGAATATTTCTTCCTAAAGGGAAAACAAACACTTTGTGTAGAATCTGGCCACAATTCTGCCTTCTTTTGGCTCCCTGGGCACATAAAGAGAACTGGTAGCAGCCAGGAGCCTGCTTTAATTTACCAGACCAACCAGTTCTTGTATCATGGTAGGAGTGGAAAGACAGTTCAAAGCTGCCCTTTCTTCTCAGTTCTGATGAGTTGTACTTGGTGCAGTTAATATGGAGAGCAGGATCTTCTTGGCACAGCCAGGAGTACAGCTCAGGAGTTCCTGGCTCCCTAGATTGTGCCCACAACACTACAGAAGCCAATTCTAAAGCTACTTTCTCCTGTAAAAGTTTGTGTGCCACATCTTCATTTGATAAAAATTATAGAAACAGAGCTATGGAGCAATTTACACAAGCTGGAAATGAAATTACAGCAGTGAGGCATTTGCTCAGGAAATTTATAGCATGGAGCTGGCCTGGTTTTCAAACTCAACATCAAAGAAGAGGAAGATAGCCCTGTTTACTTGTGAGCTGTGACCTCTTTCCTGTATCTGAAATTATTTATCCATGTCAGATATTGGCATCTCTGCTCTTCTGGTCACCTGAAAAAAATACAGGTAAAAGAGGTATTATTTGAAATTTAAAGATTAAATAAATATATGGTTTCACAAAGATCTGTTGATGCTCCCAGTATTCAAAATTATACTCGATGCTTCTTTGCAGTCCAGTAAAAGAGAGGTTTTTCCTGGCATTACTACTTACTGTTTTACTACTGTTGTACTGTGCTTTGAAAGAAATAAGAAGCTATGAGGTTTTTTCCCCAAATGAATGATTACATTGAATTGTTCATACTGCCTTAATTTTGTTAATCTTTATTCCTAAGTAAAGGTGAAGATACTTTCCAGTATTGCTAATCTAGTTTGCTACCACTAACATGGGAATGCCTGATATTTTTCCATTTGCAATGTAGTACACACCAGAAGATTTTGTCGAATATGACTATGAGTATGGGGATGCAGATTATAAAGAAACTGATTCTGTAACAGAGGGAGTCCCACTGTTCGAAGAGACAGTAGCACAAACAGAGGTAACAGAATGTGATCTGTTTGTTGTGTGGTGTCCAGCTGTCCCCTACCACATGGTTTGTCAATTTGTGTCTTTGTATATGAGCTTAGTGCTTTCCTCTCACTCATTTCTTTATTTGGAGCTGTAACTCTTGCTTTCAGTTGGAGATGGAAGGTCTCATGGCTGACAGCATTCATCTCATATTTGGTTACCCTGCTTTCATTCACCCTTTCTCAATTTTCTTTTCATTTTATTTATGTTTTTCCATTCCATCTTTCATAACATTTGCAGAAAAAGAAAGCCTTGGTCAAAAAGAAGAAGAGGACAGTGGCCCCTAGCTCAAAGGACAAACCTCAAAAGGCCACAACAAAAAAATCTGAAAAATATGCATTCAAGAAGAAGAAAAGTTATCAAGCAGCAACAAAAGACAAACTAGGGGTAAAGGTAGCCAAGAAATAATCAAGATCTTTCCCAGACCAAGGCTGGAAGATCTTTGATAAAAAGAAAAAAATTTACCTAACCCCACTAGATGAATACATCTGGCTAATACCATAACCTGAATAACAGCAATACTTCTTGAAGTTTTCGTACATGATTTATTTTAACAATGTATTTTTTTTTATACTAGGCCAACGTTATTGATGGATTTCAAGATTATAGCATAGCTGAAAGTGACTATGGGCCCCAGACGGAAGCTCCCTCCAGAGCTACTGAAGCAAATGAGGTAATAAGGACTCTCAAGAAAATACTTGTCCCACCATGTGTCAGTCATTAAAAAGTACAAATGCATTTTAAAAGGATGGACTTCTATGTAAAAGATACAAACTTTACCAGCACTTAATGTAGTTTTATTCTTTCTCAGCCAATATCAGAAACTTATATTTTGTTGGACAGAATTCCCACTAATTCTGTAGAGATCTGTCGAATCTTCAGCCTGCAGAGTTCATGATTCTGGAAATAATTCAGTGATATATTGTGTGGGAATGTAGTGTTGCTGCTTTCAGTGTGGATATGAATGGAGCTATGCCTAGCATAAACTAGGTTAGATATTAGACATAGTCCTCCTGATCTAATAGGAAAAGGAGTCTCTAATTTTTCCTGTAATTTTTAAGGTGCAGCATAAAAAGAGCCTAGCACAAGACACAGAATGGCTGCCACCATAGCAGCATATGGAAGTTGGCTCAGAAGCCATGGTTTCCTTTTCATAGTTCTTCAGCTAACAAAATGAAATTATTTAATTTTCACTTGTTCTATTTAAAAAAATTATAATTTGAACTGTCAAAAAAATTATTTTGACTTGCATTGGAAATGCATTTCTAGAAAGCCACAATAACAAGTCTAAACATTATTTTGTCAAAATTACTGCACCTGAGCCAGTGTTGATTAATATGTTTGCATATTAATTAGCACAAGTGCTAGAAAAATGATGGCGGACTTTAAGAAACATCGTTCTCATTTTTCTTTTACCTTTTCGTTACAAAATTAAGGTTGTTGCTTAACAGATGTACAAAACTCCCCCTCACCCCTTTCCCCTGAACATTTGAGAAGAGAAAGAGAGTCCCCATTTTTTTCTATGGTTTTCCTCATATTTATCATGTAAGGTGAAGGTGAACTAAGGTATGTTTTACTCATTTTGCTGTAAAACATTCTTGTGTTCAATCTCATGTTTGCTTCTCACAAGCTGATCAACAGATATATCTAAATCATTCCATTTCCTGGGGAATTCTAAGCCGATTGTACAATAGTAGAGCTATGAAGTAGATGCAAAGTGCTAAATGCTTTCCTTGGTGAGAGCATTTCTTCATAAAGGTAAAATCTGGCTTAGAACTGGCTCTGTTCTGTGTTTATTCCAGCTGTAAGGTAGAAGTTATACTCCTGTAACTAATGGAGTTAGGCAAGCGTTAAATCAGAATCTGGCCTTCTATTTTAATTGCAATATATTTCAATGTCATTATTAGATCAAGATTTTTTTAATTACACTGGATGTTGATTAGCTCCTCAATATTTTCAAGATCATACTACTTCATATTGTCTGATCATTTTATATCAATGAATATCTGAACTTCAATTTCTTACAAAATTATCCTGTATGCAAAATTATTGAAAGACCTCTATAATAGAATAAAGCAATCCTCCTCTATTTCACAACTGGTTTTGTACATCTCAAAATAGCATTCTTTTAAACTGCTTTAGTGCTTTAATGTCGTTTGCTTGGTTTGACAGCTTACATACTTTAAGATGAAACCTTACATTTCAGAAATCTCAAAATTAATCTGATTTGTACTGGTGGAACTTTGACTCGGATAAAAAATACGTAAATTACCATGACACACACGAGTCATGAAATTACCATGGCGAGTCATGGTAAATAAACTTCAAAATCATTAACAAGAGAAAAGAAGCTTAGCTCAGCATTGGTATTTATAGACAGAAAATAATGAAAAAGGCTGGGTTTAACTGAAGTGATGCTTGCACCTCCTCCACATTGATATTGTAAAAAGATCTGAACTTGTTCACTGTTCATTGCATATGTTCATTCATGAGTACTTGTAAGAGTGAAACCAAGCAGCGAAATTCAGCTATATTTGGCACTAAAGTAACATTACGCCAGCAGTACACATAATACTGCATATATTGAATTCAGTGGTTTTGGAAATAAAAAACCAAAGCGTATGGAAACATTACGTCTTTGTACTACTTATACAAAGATCTTTTAATTACTCTGAAAGGCTGAGCTTCCATTCCTTCAGACTCTAATTAAAAGACAATATGCTGTAGTTCTACTGTTCTTTCTTCTTTTGACAAGTCATCATGGTGGATGAGCGTATGCTTACATTGCTTTACTAACAATAACCCACATATTCCTCCTGTTCCCAAATCTTTGCTACTGATACAAATAGCAAAATCCTGTTGAAGAAGTATTTGCTGAAGAATACATAACTGGAGAGGATTATGATAAAAAAACTGAGGCAACTGAATATGGAAGCAGAGGAGTAGACCTCAGTGAATCTGATCTGCTGGTAGATGGAGATTTAGGAGAATATGATTTTTATGAATATAAAGAATATGAAGAGAAACCAACTCATTCGACTAATGAGGAGTTTGGTCCAGGTGTTCCTGCAGAGACCGATATCACAGAAACAAGCGTAAGTTGACTGGAGGCATAATGCAGATTAATCTAATTTAGCAATTCTTTTATAATTGTGCAGTCTCAGAACTGCACAGACCCTGATCCAGAGCTTCTTGTACATATTAGATATGTTCTCATTTCTGATAGCCTTTGGATCAAGGCCATCCTCTTGTTTTAGTAATCTTGAAGTTTTTATTTTTATCATGTAAGATTTTTGTCTCATTTGCTGAAGGGAGTAAGGGAGGGCAGAAGATGGGAGGGAAAGGAAAGAGGAGGTGGAATTCAAATAATAGATTATAAAATAAACAGTTTTAAAATTCTTTCTAAACTAGAGCTAAAGCTGGAAATGTTGCAGGTGCAAGTGCTGTAATATTTTTATATGATTACCTTGAGAAATCAAAATGCATATAGGTGTCTAGAATCCTATGGCTTTTACTGCTTTCCAAGAAGAAAATTCATGAGTGAGAAGGTTAAGGCCTGAACCTTTTCATGAAAATAAGCTTAGTCAATGGTGACAGGTTTATGGTCTTGCAGAAGTGATTTAACAGCTCGGTAAATATAAAGATAGGATGACATGGTGGATCCTGTGAATCATGCTCTTCATTCTGAGTTTTATAGCTCTCTTTCCCTCTGACTTAATCATAGGCTAAACAGCAAGTCTTTAACTTTCCTTTAGTTGTGCCAAGATCCTTGTTTACCAGTTTACCAGCTGTGGAAGCTGCAAAGAAAACTAATATGGCTAAGACTGGAAGGAAAAAAAATCCTATTTGGATTTTTTAGTTAGGAAGACCCTCAATATAGTAGAAAAGGAGAATTTTGTTTGCAGTATTTGCTCAGTCTTATCTTTATTTTGTCCTCACAAAGACAAAACTTCAGTTTACAAAGGATCCAAGAAATAACAGCAAATGCTGTGAGGATGCTTTTCTCTGCCAACCTTGAAACCCATCCTTCTGTATTTCATTTACCGCTCCTTTCTAAACCCTGTTGGGGTCATTGTATTTTTTAATGATCCTTATCTGTGCAATGTGATACAAGTGTACTCTTTTCCTTCTAGCCCAGATGGAGACACTGTGGCAGAATGACAGAGAAAAGTTCAGATTATCTGTGCAGCAAAGAACCATAAGGCACCGTTTGTGCCTGCAAATTAAGCAAATGGCAGTGTAGACTCTATCCCTTGGTGTAAATTTCAGCTTAAAATGCCTTAATACAAAGCTGAAGGAGTCAGGAATCTTGAATTAGAATACAGGCTCTGGTCTGTGCAAGCTTTATTACAGTTCTCATGTGCTGAACCAGAGATATGTCATTTTCCTTTGCCGTATGGACATATTTAGAATAACTGAAGTTCTACCTATGATAAAAAAGGCAAGATGGAAAGTACTCAGTATCTGGGAACTTCCAAAAAGGAGAAATATTTCTGAAGATGGAGACCCTGATGTCATTTTTTTACAAATAATTTATGTTAATCTAACAAAGCATGATTGTCTATACCTCTTGCTACTTGATTTTTATGAGCTACCGATGAGTTTATGAACATCATTACTAGTGAGATCTGTGCCTTTATAAATCAGTGCAAAATGTACAGTCTGTAAATCTCTGTTTTTCCATTCTAAAATATTTCATATAGAAATACTATAACATTATCCTTACTATTCTTACTAATCCCTAGCTATTTTAAAGTAACTATTGAATCACTCCACTGAAATTTAAAAAAAAAAAAAGCCTTTTCAATTTTAAACTGGTCAGAACTTAATTTCTAGCAGATATGTTAGTGATGAAAAGAGGCCCTTCTGAAGAAAAAGACACTATCTCTTGGTGTAAAAAAAAAAATTCAGCTCTTTTTTTCTTTGTTTGAAACTTGAATCTGTTTCTTCCGTTGGTATGTGTTATTGACATACTGTTATAGGTACTTCTGTTACCTTTATCCTGAACCCAAAACTTTCCACAGAGCTGGTCCTCAAAGAATTTGGCAGTTGATGCTAATTCAGGTAGTGATGAGGCATCCTTGGTTATCTGTGAAATATTCTTTAGTGTCCACACTGCCATTTACCTCCTTTCTCATTTATGCCATAAAATCACAGACCCTTCTCAGGTTACTTTACATTTTGTGGATGTCTAATGAATGAAATTAGAAGCTTGAAAGGTGCTGTCCATATTGGACCGAGGGATCTTCCTTTCCATCTTACTTTAGGCTGCTTAATTCATAAAGCCATGAAGGATTATTGTCAATTGTCAAGAATATTTCCAATCAAATAAGAAAAGAAACAATGTCGTGACTTGCACAAAGAAGTTTTAGATTCTAATTTCAAAGTTGTAATGTAAAGCATGGGATAAACACTCATGGGATGCACGTCTCATTCAAAAAGTACAAATTGACAATATACAATAATGAAGAAGGCATGCATACAGGTTTTTGCATTTTCCGTTTCTCGTGTATTATGCTTTTTTGATTTATATGGTTTGTACCTGTGATGTATTTTTTATAGTACAGATCAATTCCAGCTTTAGCTTTCAGTTACAGGTTGCTGCAATTCTTTTTTGTACCAGGTCCTTAGATCTTCTACTTACTTTTGTTTTTGGGGTTGTTTTTTACTGGCCAGGTGACAGGACATGGGGCCTATGGAGAAAAAGGCCAAAAGGGAGAACCAGCTGTGATTGAACCTGTAAGTACAGATGTCAGGGAGTTTTTCAGTAGCACTGTATAACATATTCACTGTTAATGCATCATTATCAAACCTTGTTCATGATAGGATGACAGCATGCACATTTTCCATGATCTCTGAAACAGTCCCTGTAATGTGGATGGTATAAAGCGATTGCTGACGGTGGCCTCTTCCAGCTACTCCTTCAGTTACATGAAGCACTAACCACATGTTCCTTAAAAAAAAGAGAATTTTGTGCAGAGGAAAACAGATCATGACCTGATCTTCAGGCCATCCAGTAACTACACTTTAGACAGATCTACTCAGATAACTTCCGGCTTAGCCACAGGTAACACCGTCACTACACGTTTCAGCAAGGGCAAGGAAGTGTTCCTCACATTTAATGCCACCCAACGATTCAGATTCTCATTCTAGTAACTGTAGAGAGAAGATTCCTGGAAAAATTTATCAAAACTCTAAGAAATGTAGACTTTAGTAGTTCAGATGAAAAGACTTTTTGTTTTTCTACAAACTAATAATTGTAATGTTGTATTTCATCCACCCCTAGGGCATGCTCATTGAAGGACCACCAGGACCAAGAGGACCTGCTGTAAGTAGATTAATCACAATTTCCTTTATTGCATGTGATGTATCCACTGTGCTTTTCTATTCACTAGTTAACACAATATTGGTCTTATTATACTTCCCAAATGTTTTTAGATTTAGCACCTTTAGAAGGGTATAGAAAAGGGTCATCTCACATTTTCAGTGACAGCAGGCTACAAGCTGAGGGTGCATGAAAATCTAAGTTTTGAATGTTGATTATAAATCTTTGTAAGAAAAAACAATATGCTGGCTTATAAATTATTTTATCCAAATATGTGTTCATCGTAACTTTCCAGAGAAAGAATAGTTCAAAAGTCTGCAAACATTCAGCATAATTATGTCATTCATTTCTATAGGGTCTTACAGGTCCCCCAGGTCTACAAGGTCCCGTTGGTCCTCCAGGTGACCCTGGTGAAAGAGTAAGTCAACAAACAGATAATCCTATGCATTCATGGCAAATCTTGCACTAATTGCTACAAGGGTGAGTTAGATCCTGATCTGACATAGATCCAGAGGCTAGAAACTTCAGTGGAATTGGGGCTGATTCATTCAGCTAAACAGATCAACTGAGAATCTGAACAAGCATCTTCTTAGCAGTAGAATACAGGAAGAAGTTTAAGTTCTGATTTGTTTTTATTTTTCTGTTTTGATGTGTTTTGAAATGTACTAAAGTAACAGATACAAACATTTCATATGTATTTGAATGATTTTTTAAAAAATCATTATGGCCTCATTTACAATATGAACAAATATAGAGGAAAAAAAGCTTTCAAAATCAAAACACAGAGAATATTGAAAGTGATGAATAATATTTAGATGATCTTGGAAGAATTTATTTGCCATAGTAAATAATCTATGCTTGAGAAACCTACCAAGTCATGAAACTAGTTAAAAATTAAGCTATTATTTTAGTCTTCGTGTTCTCATAAGCCTTTTCTTGCTGCCACGATGAAAACAATTTTAAAACAGCCTAAATATTTATTTGAGGAAAATAAGTTACTAAAAGACTTTCCTGTGTTTTATAAGTGATAGTTTACCAGTGAATTCAGCATGTTCATGCTGTATTCATATACACAAGATGTTGAGAAGATGCTATCACCGTAAAATATTAAAATCCCAACAATGTTTTACCTTGCTACTAAGTCAGCATCCACACTTCTTTCATATTTCTGTCCCATAGATTAAGTAAATATTCCAGAATTTGAACTTGTAAAATGGGAATTTTAACGCCTAGTAATGGAACTACTGATAGTACTTAGTTTTTTAACTGGCTGGTTACTGAATTCATCATAAGGAAATTCTTGACTAAGCACGTCATGTGCCTGTCATGGACCAGACACGGCACAAATATATAATTGCAGCAATTAGGCTGGGAGGAGAATGGGTTGAGAGCAGCCCTGCAGAGAAGGACTTGGGGGTGTTGGTGGACAAGAGGCTTGACATGACCCAGTAACATACACTTGCAGCCAACCGTATCCTGGCTTCATGAAAGAAGCGTGAGCAGCAAGTCAAGTGAGGTGGCTCTGCCCCTCTGCCACTCTTGTGTGCCTCCTCTGTGAAGGCAGGCTGAGCTGTGGGGGAAGGCCGCAAGAGAGGTGCAGAGAAACCTCTTACAAGGGCCCATAGTGATAAGACACAGGGAAGATTTTTAAACAGAAAGAGCAGATTTGCATTAGATACTGGGATGAAATTCCTTACCCCTGACAGTGGTGAGGCCCTGTAACAGGTTGTCCAGATGGCTGCACCATCCCTGCAAGTGTTCAAGGCAGGGTTGGATGGGCCTTGAGCTACCTGGTCTAGTGAGCTACCTGCCCATGGCAGGGAGGTTGAAACTAGGTCTTTAAGGTCTTTTTCAAGCCATTCTATGAGTGTAAATTTATGTGACTCAAAAGGGTTCTCTTACATTATAATCTTTTTGTTCTCACCTTTTTTCTCTCATGTCTTTGTTCTCTTAGGGTCCACCTGGTCGCCCTGGTCTTCCTGGTGCTGATGGTTTAGCAGGTCCCCCAGGTACC
Source organism: Cyanoderma ruficeps (assembly GCA_008694505.1). Lineage (NCBI taxonomy): Eukaryota > Metazoa > Chordata > Aves > Passeriformes > Timaliidae > Cyanoderma > Cyanoderma ruficeps. The sequence goes on from VZDJ01001247.1 coordinate 6,738,716, forward strand.
ATGTTAATGTTGCCGGTAAGTTATGGTTACAGGGTAAGCAGCCTACAAAAACTGGAAGTGTCTTTCAAGAAATGTATAGGTATTTTCTTTCTTCATCTAATTTTGTCTGTGGAATGAGAGAATGATACAGAATTTCTTTTATGGTGTAAGCATTTGGAATTCATATATATGGTGCCTTTTTTTGTCCTCAAAAAAACATATGCTTTAGCTCCTTCATGGCTGACAGATTGGAACCTTAGTGAGTGAAAACCACCTTATATTTTTTACAGTAACTATATTTTGCTACTATATGTCCAAAACAAGGAGTTTGCTGTTGTACAGAGGGCCTGTACTCCCAACAGGCGTGTGTGCTTTCAAGTCTCATTCACACTGAGATTTTTAAGTATTCCATGCTTCAAATCGGACTTCACTGTCCTCTTTGAAGAGTCAGTGCATCCTTTGAATAGAAATATATGCACATAGCCAGCTCTGCTCCCACTGGAGTCAAAGCAAAACACCATCTGTTTTAGCAGGTGGAGGAACAAGCCCAAAGCTGTTAAAGTATCTTGTGCTGGGGTATGAAAAGCACGGTGTGCTTGGAATTAATTATTCCTAGAGTGTGTGTATGGATGAAAAAGATCTGTGTCAACTCCGGGCATAGGCAAACTGGACAAACTGTTGTGGGCAGTGCAAGATTCATGGCCCTGATACCCAGTGTGCCTGTGCCATACCTTTGGAAAGCCATGCTTCTTGTTGCAGCCTAGCATTTCTGCAACATTGCAGAGCTTCTACTGGCAGTCTCATCAGCAATAACAGTGCAGGAGCACAGGAATGAGCACTTAATTTTTCATTCCTTAATTTATTTTGAAATTGTCAGAAATTACACAAAACTGTTTTATTTTAGATGTCAAACATTTTTCAAATTTGGGTCTGCCTTAAATTAAATTTCACTTTTAATATGGGTAGCTACCAGTGTACAGAAAATTAATTTATTTGGGTACATATTTTTATTGACTTTTGCAGGCAAGTAAAGTCTATTTTGGCCTCTTTTTATAAATACACAAGCAAACAAACAAATGGAAACCAGTATCCCATAAAATCAGGAAGATATTTGCTCGTAGGGGATTAAATTTAGACTTCAGTTACAATCACCAGTAATTCCATACTCACTTTGGATGCAGTGATGTCCATGCAGCCATCGTCTGAAGTTAGTAGAATGAAATAAAGACTGTGACCTTATGATTTTGAAGCAGTTTGCACTGTTGCAGCAAGTAAGAAGTATGGTTTAGATTGGATAAATTCTAAATCCTTTTCTTGTTTTGGTACTTGCAGTTCCGCTTTGGTGGAGATGGTGAGAAGGGCCCAACAATCTCAGCTCAGGAAGCTCAAGCACAAGCTATTCTTCAGCAAGCCAGGGTGAGCACAAGGAGCCAAAACCTGATTTGTTTTATATCCTGCAGGATGTGAAGTCAAAGATGGGGGGGTATTTGCTAAAGCATTCTAAAAGTCTGTTAGTGTAGAATATGTATGCTGGCTGGCAGCTTTTTCTTGACACCTGGTGTTCTGTTTGTCTTCTCAGATTGCTATGAGAGGTCCACCTGGTCCTATGGGACTCACTGGAAGACCAGGTCCTGTGGTAAGTAGACAAAAAAGGGGCTCAGGTTTAAGAACATGGTGATGTAGCCCATAGATCTCATTCTGGCCCTGCCTACCCTCTGTATTTGTATTTATTTCGTACTTATTTGAAATTAGCATTATATCATTAAAGTTATAGTTTGTATTCTTATTCAAGGTCTGCAATGCAATATAAATACTAAATGAATTTTTATTGTAGGTTTTGTGGTGTTTGGACAGAGCACACTGCTGGACTTACAAAAGTCGTGGATGGTTTTACATAAATATGCCTCTACAGCCAATCATCTCTGTAATACTACTAGTACAATTTGTTGTAGTAAATATGAAACTCTACAGAAAGACATACTAAAGCAAGAATTTGCAGAATCACCTTTGCTCAATATTTAAGCTAAACCTAAAGAGTTTGTAAGAGGCATTCCTATAAACAATCAAGAGACACAGATTTCTAAAAGAATTACACTTTTTTTATTTCAGTCCTGAATTTGACTCAACTGCTAACACCAAATGATTTGGAAATGGCCCTGTGGATGTTAAAATATCTTAGTGTTTGTACGGAATGTGTACACTTGTATTTTTAAGCAGATCTGTACAAGAGCAATTCTTTTCTAGAATAATTCTTCCAAAGTAAATAGTAGCTACCAAGCAGAGAATCTGGCTCACAGACTCCTGATTCATCACAATTAGGTATGCAATACTTTAAAAGAGTCAAATATATTTAGTCTATATAACAAACTCATACAAAATTTCCAGCAATGTATTTATTTCAAGAGACCTGCAGGATAACATTCAGTCTGTACAGACAAAGCTCTGGAGCTGCTGTAAGCAATGAGGACTTTGCAAAGGCTGGTATGATACTGACAGTAGGTTGGATACCTTTAGCAGAGGTATGACCTGCCTTCATACTCATGCTTTTGGGTTTTAAAAGCCTTCATGAATTCCTGTATGCAAAATTCAACAAATTAATAATATTAATAGTTGTTTTGCTTCTAAACCACCAGGAGGCTCTAGAAATCCAGCTCTTTGATCTAGAAACATTTTTTGCCTACAATTCCACAAGCAAGTTTCTTGGTCTGTAAATTGGTTTTCTACCCAGCTTCTTTTAAGAATGAAAAAGTTGGAGCTTTTACTCTTTATGTGAATTTTATTTTGTTAAATTAATTAGTAGCCAATAAGAGACATTAGTAATGTATTAGTTATTAAAAATCTTAAACATAATGTCAAAACCCCAGTCTAGTTGAGTCTGCTGTTCACATGCTTAGTTAACATAGCATAAAAAATAAATGTCTGCCTACAGATAGTAAAGGTCATCAATTATATTAATTAAAAGTAGAGCTTGCACCAGAGAAACCCCAAGAGAGAGTCACACCTACGAAAACCAATCTTCTCTCCACTACCAGTGCCAGTTTGGGATCTGATTTTCAGTTTGCTTTGGACTTGAATTAATGCCTGCAAGGTCAGTGGGGATCTTTCCAGGATGTGAGACTCAGCACTAAGCCAGGCCATTAGATTTCTTCTTCCTTCCAGTGTTAACCTAGAAGGATTATCAGTTTTCAAAGGTCTGCAACATTTGTTTCATGTTAAATACATACTTTAGGTCAAAACCTGTTTCAAAGGTCAAAAATGCATCTATTCTTTTGCACAGAGTAACAAACTCCCCTATCTTCTTTCCCTGAGACTGTATTCTATGTGTGCATGCCAAGACTTTTTGGTTTACTTTGTTTTTGTGAGACCTCTAACTTACTTTCACTAATTCTGCCCCTGATTTCATGTGCAGTATGAATGAATATCTGGTTTTGGCCTGTTTATGATTAAAATTGACTCTTAAAATCTATATCTTCATTTCATAATAAAAAAGAGATGTAGTTACTAAATAAACCTAGATTCTCCACTTCTTCAGGGCCAAGTGCACAAAGGACTTGATTAAAACATCACTGAAGTTCATTACAAGATTAGACAGGGTATTTTTCATTGACTACTGTGATCTTTGGATCGAACTCTGAGACTGTTATTTTCTGTACAGCACAGAAATAAAGGTAAAAGGAGGTGGTTTTCAGCTCTGTCTTATTCCCTACAATGGATGCACTTCTGATTGTACTTCTTACGTTCTTACTGTGCTCATACTTAGCTCTCTAATACTAATACAGAACAAAGAGTTACATTTTGCATTCAAATCCATGGGAGTTTTCTTTGGTAAGAAAAATATTTCTGCCCAGTGTTTAGACAGTGATAAATCAAGGTAGATAAAACTGTAGATATGAATGGTGTGTTCACACCTCCTGATGAATAGAGGATTATTGGTTATTTCTCCCTTTAATTCATGTATGGAAATAGAAAGTAACTTACTAATTTAAAGAGACTTTTGTATATTTAAACAATATATGTTCATTTTTTTTCATCAAGGGTGGACCTGGAGCAGCAGGTGCTAAAGGTGAAAGTGGTGAACCGGGTCCCCAGGTACATTAATATTCCCTGTTATGTTTGAGCATGTTTTATCTTTAAGAAATTTATTCATATCAATTAGAAGAAATCAATCAGTTATACACTTCCTGCATGCAATTGAAGAAAAATATCCTTTATGATATGATCTTCTAATTTCAGTAGCTTGATCAATATTAAAATGGTTGTTAAAGTCAATAGCTTGATTATCCATTCTGAAATAAGAAAGTAGCAGTCTTTCTACAACAAAAAGCAATTATCACATGTAGAGTGTCATCAGTTGAAAACCTGTTTAATATTGTCACTTCAGGCTCTTTTCTCTGTTCAATAATGATATGTTAGTCTGCAACTGGATGACCTTGGGCTCTGAACTTATCAGATCTCATAAGGTGAGGGAGGTTGAATTTGATTGGTAATTAAACAGGCTATTTTCAAGAAAGATGTGACAGATCAGGAATAAATCTTTAGGAATCAGTGCATGTTTTGTTTCTCAGCCTAGTATTGTATAAACTTCTCCACAGTCATGTCAAAGAGCACTGAAACACATGGAAATCTTTTGATTTAAACCTAAAAGCAATAAGGAGATTGTGAAAGAAATTGTGAAATGAGTATCCAGAACAATGATTTTGCCAGATCTCAAGTAGTATCATGGATTTGAAACATTACTAAGGGGCTGTCTTAAAGCTGCATATGGATACTTGTAGTAGAAAAATAAAACAATAAAAAATGAAAATAAAAGATCATTCTGAACAGTTGTACAGTCTTTCAGTTTGGTTACTTACCTTTTTAAGGGTTTTTTTTTTCATTTCCTACACAATATTTTTGGATGGCTTGTCCTTACCATTGCTTTTTTTTCACCTGGAAATGCATTTGGGTGGGAGGTGAGAAAATTTCCACAGTTATGCCCATAGAGTCGTCAGGGAAAGTTACATGTGTTTGGAAAGTGAAATGTTTTTTCAGTCTGGGGTACTTTGGTCTCTCTCTAATGAAACCTATGTTGTGTTATTCTCTAAGATAGCATGTGAGCTCTTTACTAGCACAACTCATGTTTGTGTATATATCTGAAAACACTCTTTAGTTTTCACTAAATAATTATAATGGGAAGAAAATAATTTTGGCATGAGAGGAAGAAGGTTTTTCAAACTACAGGACTGAGATCTTTAAAGCCATTAAAAGAATCTAAGAAACTCACATGCTAAAAGGATGGCTTATGCTATGTATAGTGCCATCTCATGAAAACTGCAGTTAAAATTCGTAGTGCTGACGACAGTTTGGATGCCCGTGTGCTTTTAAAACCATTGAGAATCTGGGAACCAGAATCCATCTCCTAGAGGAAAAAATGCAGCTTTGTGTAGAAAAAGATCTTACTTTGTTCTTGAGGTGAGGTTTTTTTTGCTGGATTTTTGCTGACATTCATGGAATTCTGTCACCCTCTTTAAATTCAGGGCCCTCGTGGTGTCCAAGGTGCCCCTGGTCCAAGTGGAAAAGCTGGCAAAAGGGTAGGTAGCATATAGACCAGTTCTGCTCTAAGTAAATAGTTTTTATTTAAATGTATTTAAATATTAACTGATTCCATTGCATTTTCAAATATTTTCCCCTTTGGGTTTTTGCAGGGACGTCCTGGAGCTGATGGTGCCAGAGGAATGCCAGGAGAACCTGGTGCAAAGGTAAATAATAGTGAGACTTGAGGCTTCAGTTCAGTCTTGGAATGGTCTAGATAGATTTTATGTAGGTACCACAATTTCATCCAGGCCAACCCAAAATTCTTCCCTTAAGTGAAAATACTGAGGTTTCAGAGAGCTGGGTCAGATGCAAGAGCTGAGAATGAATCATCCATTTAAAATATGGTAATTAATGGTAATTCCTGGTAGTCTGACTTTGAAGAAACTTGATTCTTGGGGCATGTGTTCCCTCTCTCTGAGTTAGCTTCTAGTTACAGAGTATCAGTAATAGTAAAGTCAGTTTTGCAACTGCAAAGTGTGGCTGGAGTCAAGGTTTTCATTTCAATGTGAAAATTCTTTTTATAAATAGCATTAACTACAGCACAGTGAAAGGCTGTAGCATCTTCTACTGCTACAATTTGTAGAAGAAAATTTTGTGAGTTTGATCTATATGCTCAGCCCCATGTGTTTCATTCAGTAACAAAAGTGTACATACAACCCAAGGGTAGAAATTAACTTTTAGGGGGAAGGCACTATTTATTCAGACAATTGAACAGTCATTTACTAAAGCTGATTTCTCATTTACTAAAGTGATTTCTTTCCTAGGGTGACAGAGGATTTGATGGTCTTCCTGGCCTCCCTGGTGACAAAGGTAACCGGGTAAGACGAAAAATATGTACATTTATATAACACCAAACTAATAGAGTCCCAGAAATAATTCATTATTCATTAAGAATAGCACTAAGGACTGAGGGGAACGTTAAAACAGAATTTCAGCTTTTCTCTCTACAAATAAAAGCTGTACTATCAGGCAATGTATTCCAAGGTGAAACTTTTGAGTAATATCAATCAATAGACAAAAATATATACATTTATTGTTTAAATATATTTGCAGAATTTAGATCATATCTTCAGCTAGGTTTTGCTCTAATTTTTTTTAGTTCAGGAATTTGCCTGCTGCACTTTTAAGTCATTGCTCTAAAGGAAAGAGTAATAGGGAAAGAAAATTACATGAAATTTCTGTATCAGGAGCATGCCAAACTTTAACTTGCTTAGAAGTTTGCTCAAAAATGGATATGAATATTTCAATTACAAACTGACTTGTTTAGTGGAGCTTCTTCCAACAACTGCAGCTTAAAGAAAAGTCACAGTCAACTCAGATAAATTAGGAAAAATTTTACTAATATTTAAAGCAACTGAAGTATTTGTTCCTTTTGTCATACAAATCTATGGAATGAGACTTCATCTTTCCCTACAAAGTGTAGAAATAATCACAGCCAGGGATTTCTGCTTCAGATTATACCCCTAAGGTAGGTGCTAGCACCCTGCTGAGTATCCCTCCTTTACTGTTGTCCTGGTAAGTGCAGTGCACCATGAAAGAAACAGTGAATGGGAATGTCAGCAAAACCATCTCCAAATGTGCTAAAGCTCAGTGACCAAGGAATTATTACCTCACCCTCACCCTTCAGTGGCTAAGCACAGTTGTACTTCCTAGAAAAGCTCAGCTGTGTTGGCTACCAGACCCTAATGTGGCTCTGTTTAATAGCATCTAAGGGTACTCTTTTGAGTTCTGTTTGCAATGGGTAAAGAACTTCTGCTGTCATCAAGAATTTGTTTACTCCTCTTTCATCATCCCTGTTTAGGGAAAGAGTGTAAAGCAGTCAGTGCATCCCATAATGGAAGCCCAGCATGCTCAGCAGGCCAACAGCAGAGGGGGCTCGGCATTAAGCACTTACCACCTGCACTCAGAGACCCGAGCACAAATTTGTCCTGAGCCGGGCAGTGTGTGTCTGCTTTCCAGACTGGAATATTAGACTTGTCTGTGGTACCTTCTAAGTCATAAAGACGTTTATTTTTTTTCAAATGTTCAATTTTTTCCGTATTTCCATCCCAAAATTAAAAATTTAACACACATCTCCCCTCCCTACCCCAAAAAATAGAAAAATAAGTTTGGGTTAAAATTTCCAAAATAGTAATGGAAATAATGTCTTATTTCCATATTCTTTCATCCCACTATTTAAAAACCACTAAATTCTTGTGTTTCTCTGGAAATCTTCTGTATAAGTATGCACTATTGTCCTTGGGACAGCAGCTAAGTTCAAAGCCAGATAAGATGGTTATAGGTCTCGCAGTCTTAGATAGTGACAACATGTAATGCAAATGTTCAGTTCTCTTTGGCTTGCAATAATAAATGCAGCAAGAAAAGTGAAATACTTCTGTTGGAATTATATTTCAGCTGTAAAAGAATCAGCATTGAAAACCCATAACTTTAGAGTAGAAGTTTCAGGACTGATTTTTGATTTTAGAATTAATGATATTGGACATATGAGTTGCAAACTGAATGTCTCTCTTAAGTTGTGTCTCTGTCAAACACAAGTTTTCAGACAGGAGTTACTGAATGAGATTCTTGGACTTCATTATCTGTGACTTTGAACTTTTTTTATTTAGATTTACTAGATGCACCATTCTTCTTCAGTATAAAAGCAAGACATTTTATACTTCTAAAATAGATCCAAGGAAAAAGAAATTCAGGCTTTAAGAGAACACTTGAAGGGAAGAAATAGACCTGAAAAAATGAGAATTCTGATAATGATAGGAAGTTTTGTTCTTACTGAATGACAATACCAGGACACTGAATGCACACTCCTAATCTATATATAAGTACCATGTGACTGCAAGAAGAGAAAGGTAGCCCTTAAGGAGATGAACATTTTCAGTATTTGAAAGCCTAAGTCAGTCTTCACCTGGATATTAATTGGAAGCCAGAGGAAAGACCATGCCTCTCATACCATCTTTCAGAAGTGTAATCTCACATGTAGGAAAACACTTTCTCTACCTGCAGTTAACACACAGTAGTTGCAGAGCCTAGGAAAATACATGAATAACAATTCATGCATTGAATTCATCTTGAAGGTATTAGAGAGCAATTCATAAAATTTCACTTTCTCTTCCATGCTGGGGGAGGATAGAAAGGCAGTAGAATAAAATCCTAACATCCCTAGAATTGGGGGATGTGCTCTGGGTATATGAGGGTTACCTAAAATTCCCTAGGAAAGCTTGGAAGTGTAAAGAACAGAGCCACTGAACAGTGACTCCATATATCTCTACCAGAATCCCCAGCAGTGGTCAGGCTCCTTGGAGACACTGATAAAATTAAGGCAAACAGCATGAATACTTGGGTGTTGTCCAATGCCAGAAGGAAGTCACAGTCTCAAAGCCTGCTGCCCAGAAGGAGGTCAGTCAGTGGTGTTTGAGCTCTGTAGCACACTAGTTCTCTTTAGGAACTGGGAAAGAAAAATAAATGCTAAAAGTATGGTCCAGAATCTACTGAGGTTCTGCATATATAGACTTGAAAAGCCCCAGCCTCTGAGGGGAAGTGTGGAAGTCTGGCTGCCTTCCAAAGCCTCAGACAAACCAGTCCCAAGGCTCTCAGTAGCTGGTGCCAGGGTGTGTGGTTCTGGAAGGTGGTTAGTAAATCTCTGTATATTCCTGGGCCCTGAAACTGGTTTATTAACTTCTGCCCCACATACGCATCTTATTTCATGGCAGTAACACATTGTGTAGGGGAGAGGGAAGGTGGTGATGAGACAAAGGAAAATGTGGGTAACACTGCCTTTTGTAGATGTAGCTTGTTTATATTCTGGGGCCAAAAATCACAGAATCAGAGAATCACAGAATATTCTGAATTGGAAGGGACAAGCATCACCAAGTCCTACTCTTGTTACAGAGTGAAATTGTACAAACACAAATTATTCATTGTTTCAAAAATGCTCATCTGTTCTTATACTAAGGTAATGAAAGATTTTACCGAGTACTATAACTTACAGATTTGTATCGCTGTGTCAAGACATGTTTTGACACATCAAACTTCAGCTAACATATTTGTTTTCAATTCCCTTCCCATCCATTTTTGTTTCCAGCAGCAGAAAGTTTCCAGCAGTTATTTTAATGACTTTCCTTATCCTTCAGGGAGACCGTGGCCCACAGGGACCCCCTGGCTTACCTGGTGAAGATGGATCAAGAGTAAGTTGCTGTTCACACAGGAAAATCTACAGTGAAGCCTCATATAATGGGAATAAGGTCATGATAAATGTTAGATTTTTTTCTAAAATTTGTTTTCCTTTTGCACAAAAACAGGGAGAAGATGGGGAAGTTGGTCCAAGAGGTCTCCCAGGTGAAGCTGTAAGCAATTCTTTCTTATTCTTCTGTTTCTGTTACAAACAAAAGTCACATTCAGATATTTTTCCATTCTATTGAACTGTTCTGAATTGCAGGTATAAAATTGTTTCATGTGTTTGTATATAGAGAATAATATTTCTGCCTGAAAAGCAAACAAATGGACTATTTTGTTAGGGTTGAAGCACCACTTACAGGATTAGAATTAAGGATATATCCAGCTAAGTATGTACAACTTCCAGAATCACAAATGCTGTTTCTTATCCAATTGTGTAAAATCAGTCACTGCCATCCTTGATACATCAGAATGCAGTCAAGCCCCTGTTGCTTTTGAAGTGTTACCTAAATACTTACTTATTAGAAAGTAAGGCCTGGGTTCTCCTCTTTTCTCATGCTACTTGGCTTCATTGTGTATTTTACACTTGTTTCACGTACAGAATTTCCACTCCTGTCAGTTGGAATTCTGCAGGTGCTGTCACTGCAGAACAGAGTTCTGCATTGCAGACAAGAAATCAAGCCTCAGAAAGGGGAATCTTACCCTAAATTTCTGATCTGCTACTGCCTACCCACAAGGCACAAAGACATCGCTACAGTCAGTGATTTGTGACTATATGAGGAGACTGGAGACTCAGTTCTGCCTACTTTAGCAGCAGTATATGAATGATGACACCATAATGAAAACTAGTACTCATTCACATAAGTATAGAACTAAAAGATTATGTTATAGACCAAAATCTTGTTCACCTTATTTATGAGAATAGCCATTGGCCTTTGTAAAAGTTTTTAGGGATAAGAGCAAAAAATCTAATTTTTATTTCCAGAATGTCTTGTATTTACTGTAATAAAATTACTAGCAACTTTCAATTACTTATTGGATCCTTACTACAGATATAAACATTATTTTATATTAGAATAGGAGTATAGAGTATGACACACCAGCAGGTTTTCAAAAGAAAGGAATGCAAATATGTATGTTACTGTTCAGGTCAGACCTTCAGGCCAAGACACAGATGAAATTTTAGTGGAAGATGCTGTGCCAATGTTCTGCACTGGGAAATATAAATATCAATCTCCTACATTTCTCTGAAGTGACCATAAAGAGGTTAAATCAAAGCTTGCCCTTACACATCCTGTTCAGAAATACAGTACCCTTGAGAAAAATCTGTTATCAGTGATTTTTTTCCCTTTCTTTCTCTTGCTTTCTTTTCTTTCTTTTCTTTCTCTTTCTTTCTTTCTCTTTCTCTTTCT
>VZDJ01001247.1:6749934-6777746 GCA_008694505.1 Cyanoderma ruficeps
TTCCTTCCTTCCTTCCTTCCTTCCTTCCTTCCTTCCTTCCTTCCTTCCTAAACAAGCTGCCTTCCCTTCATCATTCCTACTCCTTATTCCATTCCTTGGCCAGTCCTGCTCACAGGCATCTCTGTTCAGAAAAAATCATGCAGGTGTCAATACAGGTTTCCTCTCTTGCAGGGTCCACGGGGATTACTGGGCCCCAGAGGAACACCTGGCCCCCCTGGACAACCTGTACGTATGAGCTGTCAAGTATTTGCAGTTTCCAGAAGGAAAAAAGGAAGTCCACTGAAAGTTGCTCTTGTTATGTTGTTTGTTGTAGGGCATTGCAGGTATTGATGGACCTTCAGGCCCAAAGGGAAACATGGTGAGTAAATAAACTGGGAATTAGAAAGATTCTAAGAATGCTTTCCACATTCTCTCATCCCTGCAACTATGCCATCCCTTCCATTTAATGAAACTTTTATGTCAGCTATTTGGATTCATGATGATTTTATATGGAAAAGACAAGGCTTCTGTTTAGTTTCCAGCCCAAAGGCCTGACCATGCTTTCTCTCAGGCTCCTTTAGCACCATGGACTCCAGTGCTTAGGTCCTATGTGTGGGCTGTTATTCTCTATTAAAGAAAAGGTCAAGATATTCATTAGCATGAAAAAAATTCATACTGGAGAGAAAGTTGCTGGTAGACTTTAAAGAGGGAGGAACAAAGATGAGTTTGTATTCCTTTTAGTCCTGACAATGAAGATCTGTAGTGCAGAAATGCAAACCTAATGCCCTACTATTTTTTTGCATGGTAGGGTCCTCAAGGGGAACCAGGACCTCCTGGTCAGCAAGGAATTCCAGGCCCACAAGTAAGTGTAAAAGAACTCTCAAGAAATATGATGTAATGTGCAGCAAATGTTTAATAGATGGAAATCACTAAAAGCTTAGCTTTTCATGTGCAAAACCGATAAAGCTTCAAGGATTTTATAAATAATGCTGCAAATGTGCCGAGGGCAGTGGGAGCAGAGTTTTCAAGTAAGTTTTCAGAGGGATTTTTCATTCAGGAGAAAAATGACTCATTCAGTGTTCCTGGAATGCAGCAGGAATGGCCACACCTGGAGGAGGGTTCTGAATAGGATCTTGTTACAGACCTACTGCCAGAATAGTGGCTTGTGCAAAAGGCTCACACAAAACTCCTGATCTAACTTGTAAGTGAAAAAAAAAAGCCACTTATATTTGCCCGTGTGTTTAAACAGATTAATGAGGGACCTTTAGTAGGGTGAATGTATGTACATTGTTCTCCCTGGTTTCTCACACTGGTTTCTTTCTAACAGGGGCTTCCTGGTCCTCAAGGTCCTATTGGGCCTCCTGGTGAAAAAGTAAGTTACAGCATTATTTTGTTATTTCACAGTCACTTCTGTGCCACTGTTTATGAGCGTGAGGGCTTTGCTATCTTTAAGGAATAGTAGGCAAAATTTAAATATTAGATCTTCCTGAAATCATCAAGTAAATGAATGACCAATAAATAGCCAATGGCTTTCTTCTCATATACACTTTTGCATAAGCACCTCCCTTTATTTTGGATTAATTTTCTTTTATTACCTTCAGAATCCCATCTACAATCTTAAACAATTTGTACTTGTATGTTACTTGATTTCACAGCAAGCTGCAAAACTTATTTTTCTTAATCTCTTTTTTATAACAAAGTTTTACCTATTCAAGTCTGATTCTGTTCTTTTTTCAAGGATTATAATGTGGCATAACTCTGCAGTGTAATTGGCATATTGTAGTGTCCTTTAGTGGCCTTTTCTTCATCTGTTTGCACGTTTTCTTGTGGCTTGAAACTGGTCCTCTATTAATTAAAAAAAATGTCACTATTGAATTTTATGCTATTTTTATTTTTGCTGAATTCCTGCTCAATTCATTCTTTGATTATTTCTTTGTTATTTACTGTATTCTTTTGGAAAAATTAATACTTTTTACCTGTCAGTGTGCTTAACCATTATTCTAGCAAAATGAACAAGTTCCATGGTATCAGCATTTCCTAGGCTTTCAAAAAGGCCTTTCAGCTATGAGCTCTGGGGTTCTGTACCCTGCACTCTTCACCTCTTGAACTTGTTGACAGCTTTCATTGGTGAATCCTTTTATTCCCAAAATTCTAAATAATACTTAATTTTGTACACTGGAGAACTCTTCCCCACCTTGTGTTATGTATGTGTACATTTTTGTAGGGCAAGTCCTGAAGCCTGTTCTCAGGCAAGCATCTCATTGAAACTTATGGATCATTTTTGTGGATTGTAAGAACTGGCCTTGTGTTTATATGTGGGATGAAAGTGTCATTCTGGCTTCAGTTTTATTTTTGGCATATCCCTGATATCCATATCAAGGGATTTAGGTATGACTGCATTTTATGTCCTTAGCTCTTAGGGTCTCATGTGTTGCTGTTGTTTTTAAGATGTGTGTCTGTTACTGCATTTAGGGACCTCAAGGCAAGCCTGGCCTTCCTGGCCTTCCTGGTTCTGATGGGCCTCCTGTAAGTAAAGAAATACTTAATCCTTTAAATGTTTCTGTACTTTCACTAAGGGATAAATACTTCTGAATACCTGAATTACAAAAACAAAATGGTAAAAAGCAATGGTAGTCCTAGTTGGCAACAGCATTATAAAATCCATCTAAAATCCTTATATCGTTTGAGCTGTTAAAACTAAGAGAATTACATTTCTGAGCAGCTGCTAAAAACATCTGTGGGCTTTTAAAATGTGGCCCCAGATGATGAAATGGATCTGCATCTGCAGCATCTTCAGGGATGTATAAATAACCTACTAACATACAAAGGGCCAGACACTGTTCCACTGTATCCTACCTTGTCAGTCTGACAGAGGAAATCACCTGTAAAAATGCTCACCACTTTTCTCTGAGGAAACATGGAACAGACTACATCTTTCTCAGCTAAGGTCCGTATTTTGTGTTTGAGGTGCTTCTTGCATCGTCTAGACTAGGACACGCCTAAGCCAAACTTTGTGATTGCCAAGGAATTCAGCTTCGTTCTGAGGCTGCAATGACTCGTGAACAGAGAGTGTAACCACTTGAGCAGCATGACTTAGGCATTCAGCTTAGATGGAATCATTGGCCATAATGGCATGCCCCTACACTTGCTTCCTTGCAGCAAAAACATTTTTTTTAGACCACTGAGAGCCATTAGACAATGTTATTTCTGAGACTTTGTCTATCCTCCCCATGTAATTGCCCCTTACAATTTTTCTTTTAGGTGAAATCTGCATTTCTGAAACCTGACTTTTAGCAAGGTTTAACAAGGCCACTGCAAATATATTGCAAATACAGAACTGTTCCCAGGGCTCTCACAATCTAGCCTTTTACCTGCCAAAGTACCAATTTAATGGAGAATGTTAAGTGTGCAATGATAGTCCAGCTGAGTGCCTGTGTCTTGAATCATTGTCTAAACATCTGAATGTTTCCCCTTATCCTTTCCAGTATACTGGAAACGATGCTCATTTCCAAACACAGGCATTATTTGTCATCTGCATCTTGTTAAACCTTCAAAGCAGGAGGAAAATGCAGTAAGAGATAATCAGGTGTCAGCACAGGTGTGTCCCTGGTACACACCCCTGCTGTGCTGGGTTGACCCCAGTCAGCAGCCAAGCACCCACCTACTCACTGGCTCACTCCTCCCACAGCAGGGCAGGGGACAGAATCACAAGGGCAAAAGCAAGAAAACTCCTGGGCTGAGGTAACAACAGCTTAATAAGCGGAAAAAAGCTATGCACACAGGCAAAGTAAAATAAGGGATTCATTCACTACTGCCAGTCTGCAGGCAGATGGCCAGCCACTTGCTGGGAAGTTGGTTATGAATGTCCTCCCTCCTCCTTTCCCTGAGCTTTTATTACTGAGTATGACATCATATGGTATGGAATATTCCCCTGGTCATTTTGGAACAGTGTCCCAGCTGTGTCCCCTCACAGCTCTGTGCCCTCCTGCAGCCTAGTCACAATTATCTGTTAATCTTTGGCTTCATTAAATTGCCTTTAATTTGAGTGCAAATTTTGTAAGAAGGAAAATCAGCGGATTGGCTAATGTTTTGAGTGCTGTAGTATTAATATCAGTGATACAGAGCCAAGTCTAAGATATAAATTAATTTTGTTTAAAAAGCAAGTCACAGTTTAGAACAAAGACACAGAATGTTGAAACTAAATCAGCCTTCCATTGAATCTTTTGATAAATTCTGTAATTTTAAAAATATTTTTAGGAATGTCTTCATCCTACCAAATAAATTACCCTTGTTTCAAAATCAGAGGTGAGAGTCTCTTCCATTAAAAGCCTCTTACTGCTGAAACATTAACTAAACAGAAGGACTGGTCAGCATATTCCTGAAAATATTGACATGAATGTAACTTTTTCCAGTTTTTCCTTCGTAATGTAAATTGAATTGGTATTGAAAATAAAACCTTTCCTCAAAATTTTGTGTGTCTATTCTACTACAGAAGAAATGTGATTAATGACTTGAAATTCGAATGTTTAAAAAATTGTGTTTTAATAACAAAATGTCACTCCTTAGAAATTACTGTTTTTCAAATCAGATACATTTCTCTTAAAACAGGGTCATCCTGGCAAAGAGGGTCAGTCTGGAGATAAAGGTGCACTGGTGAGTTTTAAAACTTTTCTATTTACATAGATTTCAAGAAAACTTCGTAGTTTTTAATCTTTGTAACACATTTGTTGCTTATAAGAACTATTTAAGAAGACAATAGAAAACCCATGACACATTCAAAGCATCTTTTCACAGACAAACATATACATAAAAATATTAGAGATACTAAATAAGATAAAGATTACTCTTTTAAATTAAACCTCATCTTGGAGTTGGCAGAGCGGCAATGAAAAGTTGCATTTCTTACAAACAACTTGCAGATATTTTGAGTTTTCAATTCTGTTGTATGGAGTACTCACAAATGTTCTCCAGAACCTTCTTTTTTTTAAGCTATAAAAATGCATGCAAGAGACCATGCATTTTTTAGGTCATCTTCAACTCAATGTCAGAGTAAAGAATTTTCTTTTACCTTGTGGAGCCTTGAAAGGGCCTTGGAGCTCCTTGAAGTGTTCTGCTTACTCAGTATTGACCTTTAGTTATCCAGAACAGCACCCTTTATAGCACCTAAATTCAGTTTCAGGGTCAGTTTTCAGGGGCAATACTAAAAGACTGTATTCTGGATGACAGGATGAGTGAATTAATAGGACATTTCAGAAAGTGCAGCACCCCTGACACCAGCATATTATATTTGTGAAAATGTTATCTGTAAAAGACTTGTAAATTTTATCCTGATTTCTTAAGAAAATAAAGCTTACACACAGCATTTATGTTTTGAAAGTCCAGGCATGTGGCCATTTGCCAGTTCTTGCATCTTTTGAATTTACTGATCAATTTCAGCCAAATTTGATATTAAGTTCAGTTTCTGAGAAATGCTGACAATCCAAAGGTTTCATGAAAAGACACATTGGAGAGAGGAAACAGACCCTATCAATGTCCCCATTAGTAAAAGATTTTGTTACCTGTCCATCTTGGACATGGGAGAATCAGCAGAGCAGCTCAGCCTCTGACAGGTATCATGTTTCCAGGTTTCCTGGATTCCACCCTTCACAGAACTCAGTGTCTTTAGGCCCTGCCATCACATTGCATAGATCCAAGCTGAGCATCTTTAAAATACTCAGCACAATGTAAGTAAAAGAATCCAGGCACCAGCCAGTAGAGAGAGTACCATGAGCCCTTTAGCTTCCAGGCTTCGGATGTCTTTTTGTTCTTTTTATTTTAAGACCATGATTTTTATTTTTCCCATTATTTTGCTCCTTATTTTTGACTTGTGTCATCATCATAATTAGCCTGTAAATTTTCTCCAGTAAAACACCACTGGTTTCTAACTGGCATATTTTTGTTTGTTTCTGATTGTTTGTTCCTTTTTACAATCACCATTTCAGATAATTTATATTTTGCGTAGATGATTCCCAAATATACAAGTTAAATCCAAGTTCACAATTCTATTAATAATTTATAGTGACATAGTGTTTTTTAATGCCTTAACTTTTCTTAGTGGCAGGCAGCCCAGTGTTATTTTGCTGTCTCAGACATTATAGTGAAAGAATAAGGATTAGATTCTGAAGAGAACTGCTTGCTAACCAAAAACTGTGCAAACAAAAGTTCTTTGCTTCAATATATTTTAGGGGCCTCCAGGTCCTCAGGGTCCAATTGGATATCCAGGTCCTCGTGGTGTCAAGGTAAGATTTAGTTATTGGATTCCTCCTCTCACACCGTTTGAATATATACTTGTGGGTAATTCTTTATATTCTTCCTTTAGGGTGCTGATGGTATACGTGGCCTCAAGGGATCCAAAGGTGAAAAGGTAAATCTGACTGCAGTTAATTCTTTCCCCTTTTTACACTGCAGCCTCTTCTGTCTCTTTCACTGCAGTGTGCTTTATCTCACAGCAGTGGATTTATTTTTGCCTTTCCCTAAAGACATGCCGAGCCCAGTGGCTAAATCAGTGACCTTCATGGTTATTTATATTTACTTTGTACACTGGTACAAAGTGAATAAAAAGCCTTCAGTTATTAGAATGGTTTTCAATCCTCTTTGCACCAGTTTAGGTAACTTCTCTCTAAAGTGAGTAGAGAGCTAGACATCCCCTCCCTTATTAGTAGATACTGAAGTGGATATGGAGAGCCTTGTGCATCAGAGAGATTTGTGGTGAGAATACTGGTTTTTATCTGTTTTGATAGAGCCATAAGATAGATCTGTATTTTTTATGTACATTGGGCAATGGCTTTCTAGGCTTAAAGTATTTTGTCCCAGATCTTTGGCTTTGCCAAAGTGATGGACAGCCCCAGTCAGATCCATATATATGAATGTGAAGAAAGCTCTTATTTCCCCTGATACTATTAATTCTGTGTGGAGAGCTCTTCCTGGAGCAAACACCGACCACTGGGATCTGGACTGACTCCTGATGGTCTGCAGTGGCTGAAACTGCAGCCAATGTTGGTTTACAGTCACACTTCCTTCAGCACTCAAAATAAGAGACACACAACAGACATCATCAGTCCCACCTCCTGACCACACAGGCAAATCCACTCTTGAGGCTCTGCTGGCAAATATATATATAGGTATATGATATTTATAGATATTTCTAAAGCAGAAGACTCAGTCTTGCCAAAAAGCCCTGATTCAGAACTTGGCTCAGGTGCCAAGAGCTGCTGTACATTTTCAAGCCTGCCTAAACCACAGTTTGTCTAGACTGCATGCTCATTCTAGAGTTTCTCATTAAGTCTAAGCTGAAAAAGAGTGTGTTTAACATCCATGGAGACTGGACTGTTCCAAACCCCCAGCTTTTTCTTGCGCCTTATTGGATGATTAATATCATGCTTGGACAAAATACAGCATTTGCATATAAATACATTTCATATATGTGTGTATATACGTATCTGTGTATATCAATGAATACTGATGAGCTTTCACCTTTTTTTTATTTAATTGAATGGATGAGTATTAAAAAGAATGGTAATCAAAAACGGGACCTAAGAAAGGACTTTACAAGACAATTAATATTAAAACAGAATAATTACATTGTTTTTACCTTTAAATAGATTTTTGAACAAATGGTATTAAGAATTTTCAAATTAAAAATTCATTTTGTGTAGTGCACTGGTGTACTTTCTGTAAAGCAGTAGGTGTCTGATTAGATTTTCTGAAGTTTCCACTTTATCTACACAGGTTATTTTAATGTATATTACTAAGTCTTTACATGAATTTTCTGCCTTTTTTAGGGTGAAGATGGTTTTCCAGGATTTAAAGGTGACATGGGTCTTAAAGGTGACCGGGTAAGCCTTTATTCATCACCCAAATATTCTGAAAAGTTTAAATGTTATTGTTTTGAAAGGATCACTGAAGTGAACAAAAATACTTAAACCAAAATAAAATAGTGGCTAGTATTTTGAACTATTTCTGTTCCCTGTGCATGCACAAACCTGATCCAGAGATATGGTTCTTGTGAATCAAAAATGGCACAATCATAAAGAGGAAAAGAATGTCAGTCTTGAAAATCCTTTTCACTGAGCTTCTTACTAGGGGATCTCTGTCTGCAGATTCCAAGATCTCCAGTATGTGCTTGAGGAAAAGTTAGCTATCTAGGATAAATCTATCTAGGATTTCCATTCCAGCCCAGCATTTTGCACATCTCTGCCAAAATGCTGTTTATGTAGCCTAGTGAGCAATTACTTGCTTTCATAGGAAGTGTTGTGGAGGTTGTAAAAAAGCTTTTCATAAGAGGCTCCTGCCTGTATCTATAGTTTGTATATGTAAATAGCTGGGAAGATGGTAGTCACATAAGTACACATAAAGACAATTTTCTTTCTATGGACTGCCAGGACGCCTTCTCAAAAATTTAGCAAATGAAAAATAAGAACACAGTTTCCAAATGCAGCTGTCTTCAAGCAAGACAACTAGGCTCTAACACTCTGAAAGTGATATTCACTGTCTAATTTTTATATATTTGCATTTATATAATGAACATAAGTAGTGATGTTTTCCTAATAGGAAACTGGATAGGCTTACAGCAGCCTGATCTATTTGGAGATGTCCCTGTGCACTGCAGGAAGCCTGGATGACCTTTAAAGGTTCCTTCCAACCCAAATTATTCTATGATTCTATTCTCTGTTTAGATTTATTGCAAATTTATTTTCAAGTAATTGTAGGTGATCTTTCCAATATATGCATGAAGGCCATTGTTGTATTTTAGGGAGAAATTGGTCAGCCAGGTCCACGGGGAGAAGATGGCCCAGAAGGTCCAAAAGGTCGAGCAGGTCCATCTGGGGATCCTGGTGCTGCTGGTCCAGCTGGGGAAAAGGTCAGTAGCCAGAAATCAACATAAACAGGCCATTGCCTCATAACATCATCTCCATCACTGAAAAACAAGCTTTCAGATCTGCAAAATCTTTTTGTGACACTACTGCAGCAGACCACCAGAGTTCCCATTTGATCAAGGATTGGGAATTCTTATCTTGTAAGTATACAAAGAGGCATTGTAGTACTCCACCAGTGCATAAGGCAGCTCCATTCTTATCCCAAATTACACACAGTGCATGCCAGCTGTGGAAAACAATGCAAATAAAACAGCTGGGCACAAAGGAGGATAAAGGTGCTGCCAAAGAGTGAATTAATATTGAGTCATGTTACAACAAATGGTGACTTGGATTTTTTTTTTAATGGAAAACATTTCCTGAATAAAAATCCAAGATAGGGTTGGTAAAAGGAAAAGGGGTTGTTAAGAGGGAGGATTGATGAAAGGATGGTGAAAAAAGAGAGATCAAGCACAAGGCACAAATCTCTGTAAAATCCTGGCTTCAACAAAAGCCATTTGTGTTTGGTATAGATGATGGAAAGGAGGCTGAGATATGTGTGTGTGGGTACTGTCAGAAAGGAAAGGTGATTTCAGCAGTGGTAATATAAATAACTGGAGCTGTATGATTATATAAAATAACATAAAAATGATGGTTCAAAAATGTATATGCCATATACATGTAAATGTATATCACTTAAGTGAGAAAATGCTGATGAATATATTTCCCTTTAAATTTTTTCATGAACTATAGCTTCAATTCTAGTTCTCTCTTGAAAAAAATAGGAGGGAGGGTGCATAAACCAAATGAAAACAAACCAAACCTTTTTTTTTAATAGTTGCTAGTTTCTAAATTAACATTTGAGTTATTTTTAGCTCTTATTCACATCACTTGCTATGAATATAGGTTTTCAACCATTTCTTCTTCACTGTGACATATTTGGGACTCTCCCAGTATACAAGTCAAGAATCTGAAGCCCTAAATATCAGAAGATATTTAAAAAAAATGCTGGTGTTGATAACACTTTTAGCTGGCCTTGGAATTTTAGACCCACAGTTTTCCCTTTTCTACAAATATTTACATTCTTGCCCACTGAAAGACACACATCTTCTGTGGGTATTCTATGGATACTTGGCCAGAATGGAATGGGTCAGAGAGGAATACTTTGGTGCTATTCCTATGCTATTTATTTTAGTGCAAAAACTGGAAAAGTCATTGTGATCTTTTAGATCTTCCCACAATATTTGGGAAGTCTGTAACAGCAGATATAAATGTCTTGTTCCCTTGTCATTCTTACGATGTATTTAATGCAAATGTACTATTCTTGTAAGGAAAGTAATGAAATTACTGCAGTAGTTCTTGTTCTCTGTGTTCATCTGATTCCATGATAAGAAACCTCTATTTCCCAAGTCGGTCTAAAGCTGGATTTGCTTGGTTAATGAAATCTCAAGTAGGGTGCCAAAAAATTAGGAACATATCAGAAATGAGCTCATAATAAAAACACTGTATTCACACTCACAACCTAGGCAACTGGACTTACTGGCTCAAAAAATCAGGGACAAAATTTCCACTGAATCTGGCAAGAGTATGATGTGCTGTCATGCTGCAAAACATTTAAATCATTGCGATGCATGGGGCATGTTTCAGGGTGGCAAATAACAGGCTGCATTATAAGTAGTTTCTTAAATGTAAAAATTGTTCTCAATAATGTCTCACCAGACACATGTGCTTACATGAACATGATCATACTCAGCATATTTATTTATGTGCTGTATTTTTTACCAATAGACATTTTGGGGAAAAGTTCCTTCTCCATGCAAGTCTCTCCTTCCTATTTTATATTATCTATGGTTACTGCAGAGTACCCTATGATACTTTACGGTCATCTTTTCCACTGAGATCTTCTCCAGAACGTGATATTCTAGAATATAGAGAAATTCTTCCTCAGAGTTCCCATCTTTCAAAGTCTGAAACTGCTTTCCCTTGCCTTTGAAAGTGGCAAACCATCACTCATCCTCTAGAGGTCTAAAGAGACCAACTCAATGGAGTAGAGTACTGTATTTCTTTTCTGGGAATGGCTGATGTCAGTGCTGATCAGTCTTTTCTGAATGTAGCAAGTTGGTAATGGTTGTTGACAAATCCATTGTCAGCAAATAAGCAGTGGGGTATAATTTATCATAGTCTCGGTTTAGAACTATTCAGGAAAATAATTGATTCTTCAAATGCCTATTCATGAAAGTCAGCCATCACACAGTATAAATTAAAATTAATTTCTTCTCACTTAAGCCTATTAACACCCTGATTTTTTAGAGAATAATTATTATTTAATGATCTCAACCACATAGAACTGCACATCACTTCATGGAAGAAAAAAACCTTTGAGGTGTTGGTTTCTCTGTATTCGTTCATTGGAGTGGGATTTTTGTTTAAGTTTGGGGCAGTCAGCCCACTGGTGATTAATTATAAAATGAGAAATTGATTTAACTTAATATTATATTCCATGGAGTATCATCACTCTACGTTGTGGAAAAATTATTTTGGATAGAAGCTTGCTGATCCACAAAGGAGGATATAGTAAAATTTAACACTGGATACAGTGAAATTTAACACTGCCTTCTCATTATAGGGTAAGCTTGGCGTACCTGGACTGCCAGGATATCCAGGAAGACAAGGTCCAAAGGTGAGCTGTAAATGAACTGTATATTGACTGTCTCTACACTGGTCACAATAGCAGTTATTTCATTTCTGTGTTTGGGGAAGCAGGGTGTGGACAACAAAGAAAGGGCCATTTTTCTCATTTTCTTTCTTGACAATCATATTCTGAAGTAAAATCCTTAATGATGTGGGATTCCATATGTCAGGCTCCTTATGAAGCACCTCTTCTTACTGTACTACCCTTTGGCATCTTCTCCTGAGTTGTATTGTGCCAGCATCAGACTGGCAAGCACTAAACAACTGGAAAAGGAAGGACATTCTTGAAAGAGAATAGGCACTATGTTGACTAAATGGATTCTGATAGTGACCAGAATTTTCAGTGTGGTACAGGGATTCCGTTTGTGTCATTACTGCTTCTTCCATGGAATAAACCCTATTTCTTTGAAACATATAATGTACAATTTTCCTCATGTTTTCCTTTAGTTTCTTTTAATACAGACATGACAAAACACAATCCTTAGTTAATTTAAGTGTCTGTATCTCTCCTTCAGCTACTTTACATATTTGGATTGCAATAGAAAAAACACACAGTGGCTTCTGGTTTAAAACATTTTAATGAAACATATTTCTATCAAGTTTATCCTAATACATCTTTAGGAAATGGGCATGTTAAAGTAATTGCAGGATCTCTTTTCTGAGATTAGAAAGAAAAAAGATGGACTAAAAGCAAAGCTCTACAAACACTGTGCAGAGGAGACCATTAGGTAGGGAGACATTGTAGCTCCAGCCCCTCTCAAGGACCTATCTAGGGAAATATCACAAGAATCTGAAGAATGCTTATTCACTGAATACTGCATCAGTGAAAATACTAAAATTATCTGTGGAAAGTACTCATGAAAACTATTCACCTTGAAAGACACCCGGGTTTTGGCTTCAGTTTCTTAACTCAAAATGTCTGAGACTTCAGTCTCATTGTTCTCCTTTAGAATTGTCTTTTGAAAAATCTAAGATAAGAGTATTGCATTATTCAGTTCTAAGAACAAAAATGATGTAACATTTCACATAAAAGTTGATTGTTTTTTCAACAAAGACTTGATGGAGGACTTCCTTGCATTAAATTTTTATCATGCTAAAATTGAAAATAGTTCTCAAGTTGCATTCACTGTTGCTCTTCTAATTTGTTGCTTAAATGTCCAAGAAAGATTAATGACAGCTACAATAGATATCTCACTAGAGACTTCTTTGGAAACTGAGTCACAGGCCAGTTCAAATTAACATGAGGGAGTGAAAAAAAAAAGCAGCAGAAAGCTATAGTAGCTATGTAAAGCAAATAGGAAATCTCGTCCTAGTATTGTCAGGAAAGTTGACATCGTTCTTTTTGTTGATACTTGCTTTTCATTAAGTTTTTTTCTA
This sequence comes from Cyanoderma ruficeps, assembly GCA_008694505.1. Classification (NCBI taxonomy): domain Eukaryota; kingdom Metazoa; phylum Chordata; class Aves; order Passeriformes; family Timaliidae; genus Cyanoderma; species Cyanoderma ruficeps. The sequence continues at coordinate 6,762,873 of VZDJ01001247.1, forward strand.
AGAATTGTTTTCAGAGTACTGCCACTGTCTGATAATTTTCAGTACACTTTTTTTTTCTCTCCAGTCCAGTCCTCTTGATTACCACAGATGCAAAAACTACTGTACATGTAAGATACCTATAACCAAATCATGACTACTGCCCCATTATTTGGTCTGGGTTTTCTTCCAGCCTTTTAATTTTTAAGAACCTGCTTGGGCTTCACAGACTAGAATTTTGAGTTTTGTACTTAAATGAAGTTATATCTAGTGAAGAAATAAGAAGTAAGAAAGGAAGTTACGGAAAATGAATATAAAAGGAAGGGAAGGGGATGAAGAAAAATATTACTTTTCTGCCACCAGTCAATATCACTAAGGGTTTCATTAGAATCTGTGTTAGTGAAGTTGTACTGCCCCTAAGGCTTTTATGGATAATTGGAATGATTATGTAAAACACGATTCATTAGGGGAAAAATGGGAGTAAGAACAAGAGAAAAAAAAAAGAAAAAAGTTCATTTCAAAGAGCACCAAGAAATTCTACTTTAGGTTTCTGTTATATGCATTTGCCACTAAAATGCTAACAGCAAGCTGCACAGACATAGATGCATTGTGACAGCAGGGACTCTGGCTAGTAAATTTTAGTGGCTGACCAAACCAAACACTCTTTTCATTTTTGTCCCCAGTCAGTTAAAAGTATATTTTATCATGGTTATTTCCTCTTTCACTCCCCAGTTCCTTAGGAAAAATTCACACCTTGGCAGGTAAAAAGTCTGCTGTCCCACTGAACCTCTATGCCAGAAGCAAAGAAGAAAATAATACTGTTCCCACTGGACTGGGAAGTTAGCAGAAGGAAAGGGGAAGAAAAAAGGAGGAGGAAGAGAGCTGGGAGCAGTTTCAAGTCAGATAATCTCATAAATTCTGCTTATGTATGAGTTGCATTGATCAGTTAAATGAAACTGTCCATTGGTTGGTTTACAGTGAATAAAGAACTTGAAGTAATTAATTTACAGCTCAGTAAAGTGAATAGAGGATGTGGCAAATCCTTACCATTTTTTGGAATTACTTTTTAAAAGAATTATCTTACTGTGAGACAAGGCTCTGTTTGTTTGTCTTCATTATGATACAGTTATTTCTAGTGGGCTGTTACTAATAATTACTTTCCTACTTTAAAAAAAGTTGCAGATTTAAAGAATATTTTATTGTCTAATAAGATGACAAATAATGTCCTTTCTATACACTGATTGTTTTTTTTAATGCTTTCTCGACTTGAGGCATTCTGGTAAGTTTATTTACAGCTGTCACATTGCAAATTTGACATGTACAATGTCCTTGACTTTGGAGTTGTGCTTTATGTGTCTGTTAAATGTTGGCTCTCTGCTGTTTTGCTCTTGATATCCTCTGATATTTGCCTTGATTTCTTACATAGGGCTCAACGGGTTTCCCAGGATTTCCAGGTGCCAATGGAGAGAAAGGTGCAAGGGTATGATAATTCATTCTTGCATAACACTTAATTAACTTCTAAAATTAGGTGCTGGGGGAAAAGACTGAAACCTGAGGATACAAGTTACTATCTAAAGAATGATAGAAACAGCCTTTTCACATTCAAGACAGACCTCTATGTCTATGTAAAACAGGACATGCTGAGGCACTATTTGCAATTCTTTAAGGTATTAATCTAAATGTACAAGAACTTGGACACTTTCTTGCTGCACATGCTACCATAATTATATAATTTGAAAAAGAGAATAAAAATCGCCTTTGCTGAAGGGTTTGGGGTTTTTTTGGACAATGTAGCTGAGTGAGTTGGCAAAAACTATTTTCCTGTATTCCATGAATTATCCTGCTACCATGCAATTTACCCTCAAGGAAATTCAACTTGTATTTCATTAATATTCTGACTTGCCACAAGGGGGTTTTTTTTTAGGCTTAGCTTCAAAAAGGCAAAATATACCAGGCCAGATGAAGAATGTGTACTATTACATATATTAAAAAAATGTAAAATTACATCTTCTGCTCCTTTAATTGAAGCAGGTGAGGGAAAATGTGTTAAGCATGTTCTTCAAGCTATAACAATTAAAAATAGATTAGAAAGAAGGTCACTGTACTGATGCCTCTAAAACTTAACTGAATATAGCAGGGCATGTTAGAAAGTTGGTGAAATTAAGAGATGAGTCAGAATTCATAGCTGATAGCATCAAGTCGAACAGGTAATAATATATTATTATTATTAAAGCAGAAATTTATTATTTTAAGATGAAACATATGAAATCCAATAGCATTTGCATCACTTATGTACAGTTTAAATTGTTCTTGTGTTATTTTAGCTAAGAAAAAGATGCATTGTTATGTCCAGGCACAAGCAACAAAGCAATGCTCAGTTCATCTGTGTTGTGAAAACATGAGGCAACTGCTAATAAAGGCAGCAGTTTGGGAAAAAAAGCAAAATTAAAAGATCAAACAGGATGCTTAAATTGATATATTGATATTATATTGATCTGTTTTCAGGCCTTCATAAAGCTTTAAGTTCAGCTTGGGTATTAACCATATAATTAATACCATCAAACTGCTGCTACACTGAAATATTATGGTGATCATCAATGAGCCCATAACTGCAGGTTTTGTAATGAGAATCAGATATTACTGTTAATCTTGCCTAGAGGGTTATCATGGTGTTTTATGCTACCACGCATACAGGCACTAAGAAAGACAGTCCCTGTCCTTGAGAAGATCACAGACTGAGTAGCATTTCAAAAACACATCAATTTTATTCTGACAAGTGAAATAAAACCAACAGTAAAAAAAAAAANAGGAAACCTGTCAAGAAAACAGGTGAATGAATTTAGCTGGTTTCCAATAAAAGCAAGTTTTGTGCTAAAACATCTCTAGTGATTTTTTGGTTGCTGGTTTGTTTACCTCAGAGATCAGAAAGTACCAGCCATCAGGCTCCTTTCTCTACCTGGAGAATACTTTCTTGAGTTTTTAGATTCTTTGCATTACAAAGCAGTGCAGAGTCTAAAGAAAAAATCACGTTGAGTATGATTAGGAGATATATTAAAGCAAAAAATTAAGGACTGGTATTCTCGCAAGTTCTGTACCTCTGTCAAGTGTGCATAACATTGGTAGGTATTACAGTGCCCATTTCTGTTATAAATGAAGACAGGCTTGCCCTTTTCTCTATTAACCTGTGGAGCCATCCACGGGAACCTAGGAACTTTGCTTTTAAGGCTGTTCACGATGCCAAGTCCTTTAGACTACTGCAGAGGGGCTCTGCGTGTTTAGTGCCACCTTCAATACTGTTTTAATGTAGTTTAAAATGTTCTAATGCCTCTCACAGAATCTGACTCTCAGGCAAATTTAGTGCATTTAGTCACAAGCCCCAGTGAACTCAGAAAGATAACCAATTTTATCAAGGACCATGATTCTGTAAATTGAAATGCAAAGTAGATAGTTAAAGGTAAAATAACATTTAAACTTAAGGGAGTTGCTCTTTGCCTCCAGCAAAAAAACTTTATCTCACAAATAGAGTGCCTGCTAAGATATCTGTGAACTTTTCTTTCCAGGGATTGCATGGCAAACCAGGCCCCAGAGGACAGCGAGGACCAACAGTAAGTTCTATTGATTTGGAATTTAGGAGCTTCCCTGTGTAAATTGCCTCCACTATACTGTGAAGAATTACTTTTATTAAATTATAATATCCAGTATTTATCATCAAGTCCATCTGTGTTAAATTGACAGGGTCCAAGAGGTTCAAGAGGTCCCAGAGGTCCCACTGGTAAACCAGGTCCAAAGGTAATTGTCAAGCACACTGTACAGATTGGCTGCAGGCTGTTTCTGTTAAATAAATGTGACTCCTTGAACGTGCTGTCTTTCCTTTCCAGGGCACTTCAGGCAGTGATGGTCCTCCTGGCCCACCAGGCGAAAGGGTTTGTGAAAGCCATCTTTGTACATGCTTTTTGTAGCAGTGTGATTGAGGGTGGGAGGATTGTTTTATTTTCAGTTCTCCCTCTCATATCTCTGTGCTTTGACCAGGGTAACCAAAACTAACAAAACCTCATTTCCAATGATGCTTTTCACAAAGTTATGAATGGGGTGGCTGCAGCTTGCTCAAATCTTACAGCTATATCTCAGTTATGTACATATAGGAGCCAGAGAGTACAAACACAGTGTGTGTTCCATCCATGTGCTTTGTGTACATCTCTGTGAATTACAGGTGTACTCACAGCTCAGGCTCTTCTGAATTCCTCACTTACTGCAGCTTACTGCCTGTTCATTGGGTTGGCAAACACTCAAGCCACATCCAGAAGGTTGTTTTTTGAAGCAGCTGAGGTTTTTTTGTTGGGATCAGCTAAGAATTCCATTCAACCTATTTTCTGCATGCTTCAGAAATCCTATTGTTCTCTCCAAAACAAAATTTTCTGCTTGCTGTTATCATACCAATCAATACACAAATCCACTACACAGCTCATTGTGCAGCACTCTAAAGAAAAAAGAGTATTAATAAATTGTATTTGTAATGGCACCACTTGAAAACCCAGTCAGTTTAAGTGGATGAGCTTTCTGCCAAAGTATTTTTGCAAAGCTTAAAGTTTTCTTTTGTAGTCATATTTCAGTAAATTGCTAACCTTTTTGATATAGGAAGCCTAAAGATCTTCTCCCCATATCCACAGCAAGGTCCCAGTGTTCTGTAGGAGTGTTACTCTTCAGGAGGAAGCTCCTTGAGCATTTTCCCCAGCTCCATGTTACTTTTTTTGTCATTAGTGAGGATGTGGGATGGAGAAAACGAGGCAGGAAGGAAATGTGGGTTCTTTACACTGAGGAGGATCAGAGGCAGCCTACCAGAAGGGGAATAGCAGATCCTTGTGGAAGAGGAGTTTGCTGACAGCTCCAAGAGTTTGCAAGGAGGAGAAGTTGTGGGGGCACTAAAACAATAAGCAGATCAATCCAAGATGAAGGCATCCCTGGAGAGAAACTGATAAAAGCAAAGAGATGAAGACTCAGAGCACCATGTCTCTCATCACTTGTGTAATCTAAGTGTGAGGCATCTATTTGTTTCCCAAGAGGGGAAGGGGTGAGTGTCAGCCAAAAAATAAAACTGTCATCTCACTCCTCTGAGACTATTTCAGCTACCAAACATAAAAATAATAAATAATATCCTGTGTAGCTACTGCTAAAATGAAATTTAATAACAAAAATGAAAGTGTAATTTTGATAGCACGCTGTTAGTATTCTAGTGCTTTTTCTCACATAATCTGTCAGTCCACTGACTTGAAACCTGCAAGCCATATTGTGATTAAAAGAAAAATGTAAAGCTTTTTTTCCTTAGAAAGCCTCAAAGCGTGAGAACAGGGGAAATAATTGAGAGAGAAGGTGCTTTTAAATGTAAAACTTTGAGTTGTGTTCCTATAATGCAGTTTCTGAGATTGACCAATTTCATTCAGGTATTTTGTAGCTGAGTCAATTTTATTAGTTTTCCTCTATAAAACTCTACCTTTTTTTTTTTAAGCCTCTATAGATATTTACATGTGAACATACACACATGTACATGTGTGCACAATGCACTTAGCTGATCATCTCTAGCTAAATTTTTAAAAAACCGTGCTACATGAAAATTTTCTCTCTCCATACATCTGTATATATACAAAACTATACAAATAAAATGTTCATATATCATGGGATTTTTAAACTATTTTTCGTAATAGCAAAAAGGCTGTAATTAATCCCAGCTAATTCTGAAAAGTTTATTCTATTTGGAATTTTATACTGTGGTACTGGTTTGAAATCTTATCCAGGTTCAATTTCCAAAGATGAATATTTGTCTGAAAGTTAAAAAGATGACCAAACTATTAACTAAATCCCCTGGTTTATGAAACATGGAAGAACAGTGCTTCTAACTCACAGTTTGTTCCTACTTTGTTATGCACAGGGGTAAGATGCAAACATAGTTGATGTAAGTAGTTTTCCTCAATTTTTTAGTGCATTCCTACACGAGCACTATTGCTTTCAGGAAATCCCTCCAGTGTCTGTGCATGTGAATTTTTGCTACCAATATCTATGACAGTGTGGCTGAGACTTTATGCTTAAATCCAGACATTACCTGCAGGGTTCCTATATTTTATAATTGAAACAAACTTTTCAATCCTGCTTGAGTAAAACTTCACTTGTTTGATTGCGTTTAATCCAGGGACCACAAGGGCCACAGGGACCTGTTGGATTCCCCGGACCAAAGGGACCTCCAGTAAGTATCTCTTTTATTAAGAATGTGCAACAACAGGAATCTGTAATTGTTGTAGAGTGCCTCTGAAGTGAATAGCTGAAAAATTATATAAGGAATGATTTATGTATAGATTAAAATATTCTTGTTGAGCTTTAAGGGTTTGGACTCACATATTTAACATAGTCATTGGTGCAGCTCTTAAGACATTGAGCATAAAACTGCAAGTTTGGTGTGTCCTGCCAGTGACCATGTGACACTCTGAGTTCAGGCAAAGTGCTACTTTGCTGCTGTGTATTTCCTTTGAATGATTGCTTAACTGAGGAAAAATGAAGAGGAAGGAGGCATTCATTAGTAGCAGAAACATATAGAAGTAACAGTACACTTCAGCTGCCCCCTGAACCAGTTTAGGTGCTCTTCTGGTGTGCCTCTGCTTATGTGCAGTACAAAAGCAACAAAACACCTGTGATTTTCTTTTTTTTTCTCCCATGCATTTGTTACTTTTATTTCCAATTCCAAAACCTGAAATTTCATCAAGTAATTCTGTAATGCTTAGATTTGTGTTGATTCATTAACCAAAGAAAAGTGGAAGTATAGGCACTTTCCATAATTTCTGAATTTACAGAAATCTATTTTGAACATGTTTGCATTTGACAAGTCATTCTTCGAGCAATTTTCAAGGCACAATAGGAAGGACACAATGAAAAATATTATTAAAATCCTAGCTAGCTAATATAGGAGAAGTTAAAATTTGCCAAAGACTTGTCTAGAAATGAACAGAGCAGAGATTCTGACAGCTAACTTCACACTTTTTTTGTAGATGGCTAAGAAATTGCTTGATTTATGTGTTTTATAATTTCAGGGTCCACCTGGAAAAGATGGCTTGCCTGGGCACCCAGGACAGCGGGGTGAGACTGTAAGTAAATGTACTCTGCTGTGTTAGAGTTGTCCTAAAGGTCATGATTATGTGATCAAAACCTAAGAAATGGAGACAAAATGGAAAAGGGAAAGAGGCTGGCACGAAGAGGTTACATAACTGTACTTTTCTTCTAGATGGGGCATGAGAAAGCTTTATTTTGCTCCCATGATATAAGTGTGAGGTTATTCTTTGCTATGTCCAGTTAGTAACATCAGAATGAGATTAAATATTCAGTAAAAGTAAAATAAATTAATACCCAGATCTCAATTTAAATTGAGATTTTTCAGACAGTTACGATACAGTAGTTTTCTCACTGAATGCTGTGTACCAAAAATAGTAACATTAAAAAAGCCTTATTGATGATAAACAGCTAGAAAACTGAAAAGCCAAGACCTTTGGAAAGTAAGATCAGGAATGACTGAACCTGTTAAAATAAAATAAAATAAAATTTTAAACTATGTAACTCCTCTAGGAATCACAATGAATAAATTCTGGCATCAAAATGAAAAAGTACTATGTAATACTTTAAATTGAGTTATCTTTAAAAAGCACACTATTTCTGTAGTGTCAGAATGTTACTCATATTCCATTATAAAATAAAAATTCTCACTTGGTTTTTTCACTGCTAGAGAGAGCCATAAATGAATTTATTGAGAAATTTTCTCAGCATGTAGAATGTGTTTTAGGCTCCAGCTTCACTGGAAATCTCTTCGTGACTGCTGAGTCATTTCCAATGCTGGAAGGAAGAGCACAGAGCTTGGAGTAACACATCCCTCTGAAAATCTCTATTTTCTTCTACTAGTAGCATTCTATTGTAGCATTTTGACATTGTAACACTTTGGAATGATAGTGGCTTTTTTGTGAGTGAAACATGATTGACTCCTTCTTTGTTCTTTTCCTTTGCAGTGATGCAAAGGCTGTGTTGTGTACCATAGGGATCAATCTTAATCATTGTTTACAATGCAGGAAGCTCAAACTTGTTCTTTAGTTTGCTGTTAAAAAGTTACAATTTTCCCTTTAGTTTTTCTGCTTTGAACGTGAGGCAGTAATGTGCCAGTACAGCAAAGAAAGAAGAAAGCATCCTGTGCTGCAGCTGGGGGATCTTTTCCTTCTGTCCAGCCCTGCTGAGGCCAGGAGTAGTGTCCAGTCCTCCCCAGGACAAGAGAGAGCTCCTGGAGAGTGGCCAGGAAAGGGCCAATAAGGTGATTAAGGGACTGCAGCATCTCTGCTGTGAGTAAAGACTGATGGAGCCAGGGCTGCTCCGCCTAGAGAAGGCTCAGGTCTTGCCCAAGTGCAGAAGTACCTGAAGTGAACCGTAAAGAAATGGACCCTCCAGGCTCTTTCCCTGGTGCCCAGTGACAGGACAAGAGGCAGTGGGCATAAACTGAAACCCAGGAGGTTCCAGCTGAACATCAGGAAATGTTTTCTCTATGTGAGGGTGACCCAGCACCATCACAGAGTACTCAGAGAGGCTGCAGAGTCTCTACCTGAGGTATTCAAAAACCATCTGGACATATTCCTGAGCAAACAGCTCTCAGCATCCTCCTTCAGCAGAGCAGTTGGACAGAATGACCCCAGAGGTCCCTTCCAACCTCAGCCATTCTGATTATGTGGTATGACTTGTAGCAAAATATTCAAAATACAATGAAACTATGGACTCTGCTGCTGTGTGAAATATGAACCAGGTCCTTCAGGATTCCCTCAGTGCTGTGGTTCTCTAAGTTTGTCTCACTTTGGCTTTAGTAGGTTTATACTGATTAGAAAAAACTTGAGTAACTTAGGAGCAAATGCAGCTTTTCATTAGAATTGTTTTCTGCCCTGTGTGTTTGTGAACTTGGGCCAAAACTATGTTTAAAATATTTTCCCCCCATGGGTTCTCATATATGTGTTTTTGTAGAAAAGCAGATGGTTTTAAATCAATCAGTAGGGTTGTTGACTTTCTTTTCCTGATGAACACATCCACTTCAAGTTTTTAAAAAATGTATAAATAGAAAACTTACATTGCCCTCGCTGGTATATAAGAATTCTGTATCGTATTTAGACACATATCTTATTATAAAGTTCATTGGTGCTTATGGGCATTTCAGCAGTTAGGGTATTAGGATAAGAGACATAGTCAAGCTTAACAAATTATAGAGCCAGATTCACAGGTTGCACTCTGAAGTTTGTTTATGGAATAATAAGCTCATGTTGACAGCAACTGAGGTAACTATTGGTGGAGAAAAGGCTGCAACTTTTTCCCCCAGTAAGACATATACTCTTTGAAGAACTAACATAGTTTGTTGAAATTGTGGACATAGGAACAGTAATATCCTGATAAATAATTTGGAATATAAATGCAGGAATAAGCTTTATACTGAAAACAAATATTATTCCAGTTTGTCTTTAGAAGTGATTATAAATTTCAATGCTGTCTATCTCAGTTTGGCAGGAGACATCAACAGTGAAATTTTCTAGATTGTCTGCTGTTATGGAAGAATTTAATGTTTTATGCTTGTGAAAAGATAAAATAGAAATATACTACCTGTGTCATCTATTAAGATTAATTGAGGGCCTTCTTACTGCAATAAATTATTTCATTGAATTGTCTTTCACAGAAAATAACAACAACAACAACAACAACAAAATATATAGAGGCTACTTAGGGCATTCAAAACACACAAGGCATTAGTGTAATTTTTTAATGCTAAGTATTTTAGATGAAGCCATGGAAGGTTCAGGTCTTCTGGCGTAGTTGCTGCTGAAATCTCCTTTGCCTTTTGCATCTTTCAAAAGTCTGGGTCTGTAGGAATAGATAAGCTGGTAGCAAAAGACAGAAAGCAGGGTAGTGAGCCCATCATTAGCATCAAGAAGCAAGGTATCAATGCATTCTGCAAAACTGAGATTAGCAGGTCTCAAGGTGCTTTCAGTAAGTGAGTGATGTTCAACATTCTTTGTCTTTTCTGACAACAGGCTTACAGCAGAAGATTTGGTTGTGTGAAGGAAGGGATGTGGGAATGATTCCATCTGGAGCAGTTCTGATTTTCTGTCAGTAGAACAAAGGGTTGCTTTTGTCTTTTTCTGCTTTTTTTTGCTTTTTAATCCAGATCATTTCAGAGGTCTGAGAGAGTGCCTGAGTCAGGGGCCAAACTGAACCCTAGTAACATCTGGCTGGCAGCCGGAACAGAATCAGATTGAGGCAGAAAAGCTCAAACAGGAACTGAAATAGGGGCAACTCTCAGTCAGACTGTGCCCAGAGGAAAGCTGAGTAGGGCCCAATATTTGAAAATTTGGGGCCAGATGAGCCCTTTGCTTTTACTCAGGTGAGCAGAGCAGGAGGCAGACACAGGCTGTAAGGCAGGCAATGTCGTGTAGGACCCTAATGTGACCCACCCATGTGACTGTCTAACACTCTTCCAATATTTGAAAGAAATAATAGAGCATAATTCTAAGATGTTATTGTAAAGGGACTTTCTCATTCCATTTATTGACTAACTTTGGCCTGAAATCTGGGATTGTTGACTAGAAAATGAAAATCCTGTAAAATATGCCCGTGGTCTACAAAATTCTCTCAAAAATATTTCCTTTCTATTCTGTTTTTGACATCACATTGATTTCTTGTTAGCTTCATTCTTTTTGTGGTACTCATGTTGCCTTTTCTACCATTTCTATATAACTTTCACCTTCCCTGGATCTTTATTTCTTTTCAATTTTTTTTGTCTCACCTCCACTTTATCTTTAATGGCCTTCCAACTTAATCCTCCATCTGTGTCTTTCTTTAAAAAGCATTTTTATGTCAGGCTTTGTGATTCATAATATACACATGTAAAGATGTATTTTCAACTGTCTTTTAACTGCATCACTTATGCATTCAAACTCATCTAATCAAGTTCTCCTAGAGAGATCTGTAAAACTGACAGCAGTTTTTACTGCTGTACCACCTCAGAGAGATGGGAACTGAGAGATGGAAGAGAGATTAATCAGCATTTCATTTCTAAGCATACACAGACAAAAAAAGAATTCTCTTTTTTATTTCTTGAAGAGAAGGAATGTGTGACATGGAACTTCTCATTCACCTCTTCAGCACGGATACGAATTTTGCTCTTCAATAACTTGTAAAGGGTAATGTATTATTCTATAATTATTTTACAGGGTTTTCAAGGAAAGACTGGTCCTCCTGGTCCTGGTGGTGTTGTTGGCCCTCAGGTACATAATTTCATTTCATAGCTGACTTCATGAGACCAATGTTTAATGGTTATATTATGGATAAGGCAGTTGCTTTTCCTGTATTAAAAGGACTACATCAATGGTTATATTAACTTTTGTAACAGAAGTCATATATTAGAAAGCTCTACTTAGTAATCATCAGTGATTCCACAAAACAAACGAAAATATTGGGGTTACCTTTTCACTTTGTTTTATGATTTGGTTTGGGTTTTTTTCATTAGTTTGTTGTTGGTTCAGGGTTTTTTAATGTGATTATGGAACTGATGGTTTACAGAAGTCAAGGAGACAGATTTTTCTACCATTAAACATTTTAGAAAGAGCAATGCAACATGTGAATTTCTTACCAGAGAAAAATTTTCAGTAATTTTTAGATTGTGGAGAGATAAATTATCAAAATTCATTTGATTTAACCTTATTAATTTACAACTTAATCAAGCATTTAGAGCTTTTTTTAGCTGATTCCCTTAGTGGAAATTTTCTGCTAGGGAATCTGAAGAGAGATCTTTCAATTCTCCTGCCTTACAATTCCTATTATTCAGAAAAACAACAGTGCAGACGTGTCTCAAGACAAGAATAGTACACGGATTTCTCTCCTGTGTCCTTTTTGTAACCTTCTCCCATACACGCTGTGTTTTAAAGCTTCAGTGCTTAAGGAACAAGGTCAGGATTTCACTCTTTGGAAGCTGCACAGACGTGTCTGCAGGCAAAATGCAATGCAAGATTTATTTTATAGGACAAAGATATTTTGTAAGTCAGCCTTGCCTGGAGGGAAGGTGAGGAATGTACACTTACCAATGGCAATACTGTTGGGTAACATAACAGCTGGGTATTGAGAATCTGCTCCTCTCCACTTCCTCCCACACCCTGCAAGACATTAAATAACTTCAGGTGACTAAAGTTGTACTTTTGTGCTTAGGGTCCCACTGGTGAGACTGGACCAATTGGTGAAAGGGGCCATCCGGGTCCTCCTGGTCCCCCAGGTGAACAAGGCCTCCCAGGTGCCGCAGGAAAAGAAGGTGCTAAGGTATGATGGGGCTTTGGGGAACAGACAGGAAGGGACAGATAAACTGCTGACACTGTGACATTTCAAATCATCATGTAGACATGCAGAATAAAATCAGAACATACAGTGTAAAATCATGATTGGCAGGTTTCCCCCAGAAGGACTTGCAAGACTGGAAGATTCCAATTTTAAAGCTGCGTCTCCTTCCACTGAAATACCAAGAATTCTCTTGAGCCAAAAATTAATATTTTGGTAATAAAAGCTTTAAAAAATTGTTTGCATATACTATGCATTCAATATGGAGATACTAACTAATGACATATTCACACCAAGGTAGAAAATTGCACACTGGCATTTGAAGTCAGATGTGTAGTAGTGAATAAAAGGCAGAATTTCTCTGAATAAATTTAACTTCTTGCTTAATTTTGGGATACCATTGGGGAACAAGAAAAATATTACTTATCTAGATACTATGTAATTCTATTCAATTTTTTATTTTAAGTGGGTATTAAAATTTTTTTATTGAATGTATCTCCAAACATATTTTAATGGCTTGCTGTGTTTTTCACTGTTTGTATTCCATAACTGGTACTGTATTTTGTCAAAGTTCATTATAAGTTTAACCAAAGACTAGTGTACTGATAAAAGAATTTGTGGGTGAATAGCTGGCGGCACAATCTTTGTTTTCATTACTGTGACTAGGATCTGGTAGTTAGTTTTCGTTGCTCATTTTACACCTAATTTTTAGACATATTTTTTAAGCAAAATGTTAAACATTTCCCAGGGTGATCCAGGCCCTCAAGGCATTCCTGGGAAAGATGGACCAGCAGGTCTTCGTGGTTTCCCTGGAGAGAGAGGCCTTCCAGGTGCTCAGGTATGATACAAACACTAGAGCAATTGCCATGATATTTCTAAATAAATGAAACAATGTATTAACTCCTTTATTTCATGGAGTCTTCTACTGTGATTAAAATAAATGCAATAAGAGAACAAACATCAAGCATCCAACATTGTCAAATATAATTCTTTAGATAAGAAGAAAGGAATTTATTCAGGTTTGTTTCTTTGGATCTTTACGTGTTTCCTATTACATGTGTAGCAAAATTACTCTTGAACTTTCCAGTTTAGTAGACAAGCTTTTTTTTCCTTTCCATTTTTTAGGGTCCAGCTGGTCTGAAAGGAGGGGAAGGCCCACAGGGTCCACCTGGCCCAATGGTAAGTAAACATAATAATTTTATGAAAATATAAACAATGTGACCCCAAACCCCTTTTTCTTCTTTAGATGCTGTGGTGTTTCCATTAATGCAGTCTGTAAAACAGCAGACAGATCAGACTTCTACTAAGTGTCCATACTAATAACCATGCAGGGATTATGAATGTAGAAAATATCTGAAGCCTTCTGTCACTTGATTTAGTTATGACATTTACTTGCTGCTCAATACTTGTCACAATGCAAATCAGTTTTGAGATAAGAGAGGTTTTCCACAGAGGAAAAGTCCATGGATAGTGACTGGTGGACTCACACTATTATGTTGGGCTTGCCTTGGTGGGATATCAGGTGCCCACCAAACTGTTCTATCCCTGCCCTCCTCAGCTGGACAGGATACACTGAAAGCCTTGTGAGTCAAGATAAGGACAGGGAGATCAGCCACCAGTTACATCATAGGCAAAACAGACTGGGAAAATTAGTTTAATTTATTTTCACTCAAATTCTGTGGCAGTGCAGGCTCTCCACAGGGCCACAGTCTCTGTTGGGCATCCACCTGCTCCAGTGTGGGCTCCTCCATGGGCTGTGGGTGGATTGCTGCTCCCCCTCTGTTGTGCATTTTTTCCTCACTTCTTAAGTAGGTTACCCAAGGGGTTCTACCCCTGTCGCTTATGGGCTCAGCCATGGCCAGCCCATGGGTCCATCTTGCTGCTGTGAGCTCCACTGGACATGGGGGAAAGTGGCATCTTCTTCCAGAAGCCAACCCTGTAGTCCCCTGCTACCAACCCCTTGCCATGCAAACCCAGTACTCCTGTGTTCCCTTTGTACAACTGTGTAAAATCATGTCAGGCAGGAATTTTCCTTCTCAGCATTTTAAGCTCAATAGTAGAGTATGCTTGAAGTTGCCATTCTCTGTTGTCATGCTTTATGCAAAGAAGTTGTACAAGCATGCACTGGCATTCATAACATGGCAGAGTTATTCCCAAATGTGAGTTGTTTAGATTTTGACAGTCATCTTGTCAACTAATTTCTTTCACTCCGTGCAATTGAGGTTGAAAAAGAAAAGAAGCAATCATCACAGCTATTCATGTTAGGAAAAAAAGTAATGGAGGAGCTGAATTTCTATGTGCTTCAACAAAGCTCTCTTATGTCCTTGCAATTCATATTCAGAATAGAATGCATTAAACAAGGATAAAAAAGCCACACATAGTACAGTACAAGTAATACATGGGACTTAAATTCTTAAAATGAATTATTGAATTTTTAATGCCAAAACCCTGAATTTAACACTCTGCAGTATGTGTACATTCCCAAAAGGCACCAAAACAAAGAATGGAATGGAATGGAATGGA
>VZDJ01001247.1:6787777-6808933 GCA_008694505.1 Cyanoderma ruficeps
ATATATATATATCAGAGCATAAATTATGCAGACTCCCACCTGAGCTCTGGGTAATTTTGGCAGTGATTTTAAAATCACCCAGTATAGCATTTCTGTGTGCTTTTTTGGGGGGGGTGAAGGGTTCCCTCCAAATTTATTGTGTCACCTAGTTTAAGCATCCTAGGACTACCTATACATTTACTGTAATATGAAGAACTCCCTTCCCTTTCTTTCCATTTTAATGCAAATAGTCTTTTTCTTCTTGTTCCACCATCCTGCCCCTTCCCAAGTTCACAAGTTTGATGTGTAGATCTGATTTACATTGCTTCATATTGATTTATAACTAATGATTCCAGGGACCTTACTCATAGAATTCTTCTCTGTGTTTTTTAGGGTCTGCCTGGCCCACCAGGTGAAAAAGGTGAAAATGGTGATGTGGGCCCAATGGTAAGACTTATTCCCCCCTTGTCACTCTGAAGGACATAAATATTCTCTGTATATTACTGTCTTTTCTCTACAGCTCACCATTTGATAAGATACTCCTGAACTTGGTGACCAAGTATGAAACATTCTGTGTAACATAAGCTTTCTCTGGGATTTGCTTTGCTTTCCCACATCCATCCCCTCATCATCAATAGTGAGAGTTATGTAACATGAGAAAATACTGAAAAATAGATAGCAAAGCAGATGGTCTGTGTGCCTGAGACAGGACAGTGACAATCAGGTTCAGGAAAGAAAGAGGAAAAGTAGATACCACTGCACCAGAGAGTCTGGAGGTGCCTTCCTGAAGTTCAGGCCATTGTTATTAACACACAGCGTCAGGTACTTGCAGGCCAGCCCATGGTAAACACTGTTTGGCTCTGTTTACTTTCGCTGGGTGATGCATTTTCCACCTGTTTCTCCTGCTGACAGAATGCCTTGTGGGCTGTCCCTGACTGCCATGCAACCTCTCTAGTCTTTACATTCGCCTCCAGCACCTTGTGCCAAGTCTGCCAGCTTCACTCCTGCCCACCTGTAGGCACCATGGTGCAGTTCTGCCTCAGGGCTGTCAGAGACACTTGAGCTGGCCCAGAGTCTCTGTCAGTGGGCTGGGCATGCAGGGAACCTGTGGGGAAAGAATCAATCCTCAGGGCGTCCTAAGCATCGGGTCATGTCCAGCTCAGGCACTGTGTGACACAGCCTGGCTCTCCTGTCACCTTGTGAACTCATCCAGCAGGCAGCAATCTGACCCTGCTGTTCTCTTTGCATGGTGAAGATTAAAAGCCCTCTACAGATTGAGTATATTATTTTTCATTATTCAGAAATTCTTCATGATTGGAACTATATTATATCTGTTCTATGATTCTGTAATATCACATTGTCTCTTTGATACAGGGTCCACCTGGCCCACCAGGTCCAAGAGGTCCCCAGGGTCCTAATGGAGCTGATGTAAGAATCAACTTATTTTTTTGTCTTGCTAATTGAGTAACAAGCATTCTATTTTGGATAACAATTTTTGGGATAACAAATATCTTTTATCCCTGTAGGGTCCTCAAGGCCCCCCAGGCTCAATTGGCTCTGTTGGAGGTGTTGGTGAAAAGGTGAGTGTGGACAGAAACCCCCTAGAAAAACATTGGAATAGGAATGCTATATGACATTCATTCATTAAAATTATTTTCATTGCTATTTTCAGTTCTCTGTTCAGAAAATTGTCTGCCAGGATATGGAGTGAGTTTGTTTGGGATTAGTTATTTTCGTATTTTACCCTAGGAGCATGCCAGATTGTATCTTCCTTGTTCTTAAAGGAAAGAAGAGGTATGCAGGGATGTAAGGGCTTTTATTCTGTGATTTATTTGAAGCAACAGAGTAAACTATTACATAGTGCAAGCAGAAAGTTCAAAAGAGGGTCTTAAAGTGCTTGTTTATGTTTATTTTATCAAGCAACGTGACCTCAACCACATCACCTATGTAAGCCTAAATGCTTTTTGCTGTAATGTTACAGATTTAACATTAATTTTTTCCTGAACTTTGGAATGGGAAAGAAGATTCCGAGTGGAGCATTATATGGAGGAAACAAAATAGAAATATATTCCAGGCCACTATATAAATTGCTTATTGAGAAACTATGTAGATTGCTCTCGAGTATTTAATGATTTGCCACAGAGTATCACATATGTTCAAAGAAACACCGGTGTCAGTGAATCCTAGAAAAGACATCTCTAGGAATGTCAGTATCGGTAGTTTTTCAGAAAGCTTTCCCTATTGTTAGCTTTTCAGAACATGAAGCAAGATTTCCCTTTTAATAACTAAAAGTCTTTTAAAAGGATCTTCAGGTGTTTCATGGGGTTTTTTTCCTACATGCCCATCGACTAAATCACTTGCCAGTCCTCTGGGATGTGGCAAAGTGCAAACTAGAATAATATAGCATAATATTTGGTTTGATGGAGAAATATCCTACTTTGTCTCCCTTATTGTCCTTTGAGACCAGAGGGTACTGAGCCCACACAGATGTCATTGTGTCCAGCTGGCAGTGCTTCACTGCAGTGCTTCTTTCTCAGGGTGGTGCCCTGAGCATCAGCTCACCTCTTGGGAGCAGCAGCATTCTGGTACTTTGAATCTTTATTCCCCAAAATTGCACAAGACACACAAAACAAGATGCCCTCCTGCTCGACGGCATTATTAACAAGGATATTCCTTCTAATGTCCCAAGTTCGTGACATTGTTCATCCAATCTACTTTAAAAAAGATCTTGGCCTCATGAAAGGCTGCAGGATTTGCTTTTTTCTCTCTGGCAAGAGTATCAAAAATGTGACACAATCTAAGAGTTGAGGGAAATAAAAAGAGGGTGTGGGAAAAGAGAGTCTGAATGTCAATGGAATACAGAAAATAATGGGCATTGTGGGAAGAAAAAATTTTCCTGTGACTACTACTGAGAAAAATGTTAATTATGACAACATCCTGGGTAGCACCCAATTATATTCAGTGCTTTAAAAAAACCCACCTTGTATAGTATTGTGGCCCATTGAAATTGATAGGAATTTTGCTATTGGTTTCAGTCACCTCTTTAATTTTCAGTGTTTCATGATCAAATTATATTCCAGTCATTTTCTAAACACGTTGCCTTATATTGAACTGCTTCCTCCTTTGTTTCTCCCTGCAACTCATCTGTGTGATCTAGAATCACTGTTTGTGATGATTAGGCCATGAAATTTAATTCAAGAACATGAAGTTCAGACTGTTTATCACTTGGTTGTCTTTTTTTATTTCCTCTAGCTTAATACCCCATATTCTCTGCATTCACAAAGAGAAGCTTCCATGTGTATTATTTGGAAAGTTTATATAAATTGTAATTGTTTTCCTGCCTCCTCCTCCAGTGTGATTACATGCCAGGGTATTTTTCTTCTTAAGATATCTTCCTTCTTAATTTCAGTTCCATTTAAAGAGATTTCAAGCTGAGATATCATCAAGAGTTGTTTTGTCAGGGGGAGTTGCTGCAGTGGGAGGACAGGTCATGCTTTTAAACAGAACATGCATTTTTTCTTTTCCTTTTCTTCCCACACATTTTTCCCCCAATGTTTTTCTTATTATGTCAGCATGCTTTGGCCTCTGCACCCCTTGCAGGAAAGACACACAATCCTATGGATAATTCAATGCAGTGAGTGTAGAATGTGGAAAAACATTTTGGCATCATCCCTGTCACTGTTGAGGAGAGAAGCAGGTTTGCTTGCTTGCATATTTTAAGGGTTTGATCAGGAGATATTTTTTAATTAATACAGGGGTTTCAAAGCCCCCTTATCTTCTGGTAGAAATAAACAATTTTTGTCACACTTAGTGCCATGCATTTTTAACCAGCTTGTTGTTTCCCGTGCTCTGCACACAAGGGCCTGAATGTTCAAAGGCATCAGCACTGCAAATTCCTGTAGCCCTGCATTATTAATGCTGGAACCTCCACCGAGGGCCTGGCACTGACACTCAGCAGAGCCTTTTAAATCCAGCTGCCACACCCAGAGCAGTCCCTTTCTTCTGCTTTTAATTAATAAAAATGAAAAGCCAAAATGTACCTACACATGCTTGTCTCTAATTTGATGTTCAAAGGTCTAACACTGAGATATTCTAAATTGCCAGGAAGTTGCTCATGACTTCTCTAACCTGTGCCTTAGAATGTACATAGGAATTTACTACAGAAGGGAAACAGACCAAGTAATGTTAACCCTACACTTCCACAAAACCTAATGAAATGAATTTGCCTTTCTAATTTAGATTAGTTTGTGACAATTTCACTGTGCTGTTCTTCTACTCCTTCTCCCTTCCACAGCATGTTATAAACCATCAGAGTTAGAGAGCAATGCAAACCCAGCATCTGCAGAACCTAAGCATTCATTCTGTAGCCTCTCAGAGTTCAGACCTGGTTTACTGCATGAAAAAGTCTGGTGTTAGAAAACCACTATACTCATCTGGGTTTAAATTTCTTCCTGTTACATTGTTCTAAAAAACTTTCCAAAGTAGTACACTAATAAGGAGTCCAACACAGTAAACAAGTGAGATCAATAGTTCTCATGCTTAATCATTGATTTACACTGCAGATGGAAGTGGGAAGATAAAATCAATTGAGTATCCTGGCTCTAAGTTTAGAAGTGTTTGATAAGTGTTCACAGATAATTTTATGTGTGCATATCATTTTTACACACATCTATGTGTAGGCATTGCTAAGGCACATCTGTGACAATTTAGGCTACCTGAATATTCATCCTAACAAGTTACTTTTAATAACTTTACATGGCCTCCTGCCTGTGATTTTTTTCTCATCCTTCTCTATCTCTCCAACGTGCTTGTAAGCAAGAGCCTCCCAGAAAACACAGCCTTTAGAATTTCTCTCAATTAAATTTAGTTCTCCACAGAAAAACGTATGTAACACACATGCAGACCTATGCAAGTGATTCTCTTCTAGAGTTAAAATTTCTCTCTTTTTTTTTTTGGGNTATTGGTTTGGGGTTTGTTTGTTTGTTTTGGGGGTTTTTTTGGTAAGAATGGCAAAAAGGAGCAAAAGTAACTTTGCACAACCCAATCAGTTGCCAAGTTGCCTCTCATTGTTATAAAATGAAACATCATGTCCCAGGACTTAACCAAAAGGTGGCAGCCTTCCATCCATTATCTCTGTGCTTTGTATGGACAGTTCTCTAGAACTGATCATAAGGAAAACAACACTTTTTAAGCCTTAAAACTTTTTAATAATGTTTTTTAAATTTGAACTTTTAAACTACTTTGCCTAGCTTGGTAGAAACCATTCTGCTCGCTTAATCCAAGGAGGATTTCAGAATTGATCGTGTCTGCACAACAACATGACCCTTTGTAGTTTAGGATGTCTGTCTTTCCTTTTTGAAATTCTGTCAGAAGAAGGCTTTGCCTAAGAGAGACCACAGTAACTTTTAAAAGATCTGAGTGGTTAACAAAAGACAGAAAAATCTCCAGTGATGGAATAAACCTATTATTAGATCATAAAATCTGTTTCCCAAGAGAACATGAAATATTTCCCATGGAGAAGGCACATCAGGTTCTGAATTAATGCCATTGCTACTAGAAATGAAAAGAAAGGTGAGGCCAACAATAGCTATAGATTACACAGGTTTTAGCAGCTATAAATATGCACTCTGTAAATATATATCAGCTACAATCTTCTCCATCAAAATACTGTTTAACTCCCCTAACAGTTACCTAAGCCAAATACAACATTTGTTGTACCTAATACTTGGAATATAAAAATCGCTGTCAGATAAAATAAGGACTGCAAACATGGAAGAGGCACATTTTTTAGTAGAACAATGATATAGAAATGTTAATGTGAGATGAAACTTTAACTGGTCTCATCTTTCACAAATGCCCTTTGAGGGAACATCTTGACATTTTCTAGCCCTTCCAATTTCTCAGTTTTCCACACTGCTGCTTGCTGGGGAGCTGCTGTGCACAGAGCCAATGTCACCCCCAGTGCTGCCCCGGTGCTCCCCAGTGTAGGTCAGAGGGAGCCCAGTGTTGCATGATAGAATGAAGATGTGTTTGTCAACAGGAAGGGTAAGAATTGTGTTAGAAATCAAATGTGCATCCTCATAAATTACAATATCATTAGGCAGAAAGGCAGAGAAAGAATTCTCTCTGAGAAGCTGCCAAGGGGATTGCACTGCACGAGTGCTCGTCAACAGAGACTGGGCACAATCGGTGCTCTTATGTCACTGCTTTATTTTGTCCTGCCATGGGCTCACCTTTGGAAAGGCTCTATATAGTGGACTCTGTAGTTATAGTATGGCTACTAACTCCAATAACATATTTTTCCTGATTCCAGACTTCATTCTCTGTTGCTACAAAAATCTCATTTGATTGATAGTAGGCATGGACAAAACTCCAATGCTAATGATGCTGCAGACTCAGTAAATGCTGTGCAGAGAATAAGGAAATGAAGATTATGAATTTTCCTAGAAAACGTACTAAATGCTTATTGACCTGAAGCTTCCACTACAGGTTTTGTTTTGTTTTAAAATGAATGCTACATCGCTGAAGTAAATTAATATCGAACACTAAAAGGGATCATTAATTTTTGAGGTTCCTACAAATTAAAGTATCTCTAATAAAACATACCAGAATTTCTAAAGGTACACTCACCCTTTAATAGTGCCCTTTTTAAAGGGCATTTTAATATTGCTCCTAAAATGTTGGTTATCTGTTAATTACCTGGTCTGGAATTCAGTTGAGGGGTACTGAAATATTTTCCTTTAATCTAATGAAATATTTGCACTGGGCCAAATTCTGGTCCCAGTGAGGTTATCATGCTGCTTGAGCTTCTCTGAAAAGAAGTTCAGTATCTACACCCTAAGTTTTGGGTAAAAGCTCTATTTTATGATTTATAGTTTTATACTGACCTCGTGGAAATGACAGACATGCATTAATTAACTGAATTGTTGTAAAATGAAGAGGGGCGTGCAGGTCTCACAGGTCAGGAAGGATACACAGATTTATTCCAAATCTGTGAATTCAGTAAATGATTGGGTAAAATGCATTTTCAGCACTGAACTACTCTTGTTCATAGATGTAATTATTGGCAACATTCATTTGGTTTGGAAAAAGAAATGTACTTAGGAGAAAAAATTCCTCCCATTAGCAGTTAGATTGCAAAATTCTGTGGGATAGGAGTATGTATTTCTTATCTAAGCATTCCATAACAATCACAAAGCATATTCTGTTATCCTTCCATGATTTGTGTCTCTGTGATGCTAATAACTAAATATTCTACTAACAGAAGAGTTTTCTATAAAAGTTTATGCATCAGACCACTGAGCTAGAAAATAATTGGTCATAACTAAACCTTAAAATGAAGAACTGAAAGACAGTCCTTGAGATAATGCAGTGCATTAGCTCAGAAGGAGACTGAATTATCTTAAATATTCACTTAATAGTGCACAATCTTTGACTTGCACAGATTTTCTTTTCTTACAGTATCATCCTCAAAGCCATCTGCATTACAAAATAATTTCCATCACTGGGAAATAGATAGCACACACCTCTGTAGCCTGTGGAGAAAGTTTGTCTAACTGATGGTATTATTTCGTCCTTAGGTTTTTCTTTATATAATATTTTCTTCTTCTAACAGTAGCTATAGCAATAATCATAAACAGGAAATTTGCAGCATATGGGATAATAAAGGGGAACATCTTCCAAAGCCCAAAGGGAAGTTTAGTCTCCCTGGCTCAAGAAAATATTAGTTTGATGTATTATCTCCCAAATTTCAGACTCCAGTTCTACAAAACCACATACATAACTCAACCCCCTCTAGGTAGACCAAATAACAATCAGTTCTTATAAGCTGTTTACATAAATAAGCATGAGAAGAATATGTAATAACAGAAGTAAATTCAGAGAAATATTCTCCATAATGACTCATAAATTTATTCTTATGCTTCTATAGGGTGAGCCTGGAGAAGCTGGTAACCCTGGACCTCCTGGAGAGTCTGGAACAGCTGTGAGTATTTTGTTGTTATCACTAACATTTATTATGGTGAACTGAGGTATCTGGCAGTGCTTGCTTTGGTAAGCATTTCCTTAGATCACTTGTGCACTTGTGTATGTTTTCGTTGAATTTTCTGTGAAGAACTTCTACCTTTAAAATGACATTTCTTTCCCTAAAATCATAGCCATATCTTGTACTAACAGAGGATGGAGACTTCCCAAAAGAATACCTATTTTCCTTCCATAAGTATTAACTTTGGCTTACATGTTTTTATTTTTGGAAACAGTTCACTGATGCAAACTGGGTACAGAATTTGGCACTTGACCTGAGAGATCCTAATTTCCCACTCACATGACAACAGCATTTATTGAGGAGTGACATGGCCCTTATCTGAAAACGAGTTTGCCATTGTGATCCTTTTTTTTTGGCCATTCTATTTCCAGATGGCATTTTTGTGTTCATGTGTTTCCCACAGGGTCCAAAAGGTGAAAGGGGAGAAAAAGGTGAAGCTGGTCCACCTGGAGCAGCCGGACCACCAGGTGCTAAAGGACCTCCAGGTGATGATGGGCCTAAGGGTAACCCAGTAAGTGAGCTTCATAATTCTAACCCAAACCACTGTGAAGCATTGCTGAAGTTGTGTGAATGCAGAACCATAGCATTTCCTGCAACTGCACTACGTTCATTATATGCTTCATCAAAGATTTGTGATGAGTGCCACCTGCTTGGCAATGGATGACACATTCTGTGCTTTTTCTCCTGATCCATCTAGGGCCCAGTTGGTTTTCCTGGAGATCCTGGTCCCCCTGGGGAACCTGGTCCAGCTGTAAGTATACCTTAAAAACAGTTTTAGGTACTTCTCTTAGTTTGCACTTAATTCTAGTTGACCTTGTCTCTTTCTTGTCTGGGGATGAGCCCTTGCCTGTAAAATCCATTTGTCTTCTGTTCACGCATTTCTCGAGGCTTAAAAATGTTTAGAAATCTTTAAAAAGTTTCGAAAAATAATGCCCTTGGAAAAAGGCTCTGTAGAAAAATAGTGCTCTTATATTTACATATGAAAGTTGGTGATTTAAAATAGCTGAATTTTAATTTTTTTTTTATTTTCCTTGAATTCTGTAGGGTCAGGATGGTGTTGGTGGAGAGAAGGGTGAAGATGGTGATCCTGGTCAACCTGTAAGACTTTTCTCTCTTGTTTTTTCACTTGCATGATTTTGCTGATGATAAGACAGTATCTTTTGCCAAATCAGTGGTTTATTTGCAGTCGCACCCTTAAAAATATTCTCAGAGTAGATGTTTTCTCTATTATACTGAA
This sequence comes from Cyanoderma ruficeps, assembly GCA_008694505.1. Taxonomy (NCBI): domain Eukaryota; kingdom Metazoa; phylum Chordata; class Aves; order Passeriformes; family Timaliidae; genus Cyanoderma; species Cyanoderma ruficeps. Next base: position 6,797,038 of record VZDJ01001247.1, read on the forward strand.
AAATAACTATTTATTGCCTTGTAGAAGTAGAACTACCCATATTACAGTAACACAATTAAGCAAGAACTCAATTTCTTTTAGAAGTAGTGATGTGTTAAAGGATTTGTGCTGGAGCTGCTGAGGAGCACTAAAAATAGCGCAGCTCTGAGCATAAGAAAGAAACACTGCAGCCAAATAATCTTCACTAGCTGAACTAATGAAATTAAGCCAAGATCTTAAGCAGTATCTGAGCAACACCCATATTAAGCATCAAAGTTCTATTTCTGTAGATTCCGTCCATTGAAAGAAGCTAACACATTGCAGATGTCTGTGGTATTTAATAAAGATGAGAACTTCATCCTTTCTTACTGCTGAGTTTTTAATTTTCTGTTGCAGGGTCCACCAGGTCCTTCAGGTGAAGCTGGCCCACCTGGTCCTCCTGGGAAAAGAGTAAGGAATATCTCATGTTTTCTTGTACACTTCTCTTTCTGAGCCACTGTGTCCTAGAGAATTTCAGCTACTTCTTCTATGCTGGGACACTCATATATGATGTTTCTCATTTCTTTTAAGTAATGTTATGAGAGAAATTAATAAATAGAAACAGCTGAGAAAGCTCTTTAACATGGCTGACATGGAATATAAGAACAAAAATACATAGGGAAGAATGTATTGCTTACCCATAAAGGTGCTTTTTCTTTTCACTCAAGAATTCAGTGTCTACTGAGTAAGTCTGCTAACAGGAGTGAGTTGGTATGACAGTAATAGCACACATCATCTTTAGGCACATGTCTGCTACCAGGGAGAAGGAAGAATGTGTCTGTTTTGGTGTCTTTAGTCTCCGAAATAAAAGTATTTCAATGCAGCTACTGTGTAAAACTATGTCATCCCCTCTGCATACAAAATTAACTGGCAGACATTTCTGTCACTTATGAAGCTATTCCATTATTTCTAAAGCCTTTGAAGGTTCACAGGCTTTAAAAATACAGCTAATCAAACCCAGTAAATAATGTTGCAGTCCCAGAACTGTAGTAGATGCATCAACCCTTAGGTCTGCTTCAGAGTGCAATTAGATGCACTTTTTACACTTTAAAAAACAGAAGAAGTGGCATTATTAAATGTAAGCTGAGAATTATTTAACAAAATATGTTAAATTGCTTGATTTAATGGGCTTGAGTGAACTGACATGCCTAATTAGTTGTATTTATTTTACACAGTAATCTATTTGATCCACCAACATGCAAATTATTTATAATATTCTAAATGATTATGGTAACATTAGCAACCTTATCACTAGAACTGAAATATGGCTGGATTGAATATTAGCAATAAGTATGTTTGCCTGACATCAAATTAAAATTTCCTGCTTTATTATACAGAGAGGCAATAGCTCACTCCTCACAGATGGGTTATAGTCTATCTATTTGTACCTAGACAAACCCAATTTCGTTACCTGTGGTTTGACACATTTCCAATTCAGGGCAAATGCATGGCTAAACATTGCAATGTAGTCTCTTTCTGAATTTTGAAGAAAACATTTTGTACAATCAGATTCAACATTACTTGAGTACCAGAATATTTCAAACTTGTAGGGAATCTGTAGTATGTTGATGTTACACTAGAAAGAAATAGGGAAAGACTGAAAGTCTCATACTTAGCTGGAAAAAATGCTTTTCATTAGTTTTCATCACTTGTATGATAGAATCAGTTTCAATAAAAAGCCCCAACAATAGTCTTTTAATTTGGATTGAGAAGGACACACAGTTTCAGTGGTGATATTGCTGTCTGCGCAGGGCAGCTCTGGCTATACTATTAGAAAAGAATATTTCACCCCATTTTTTTGTTTTTCTGTCTGTGATATAAAGAGCTGGCAGAGCTCAGAATTCTTACTTTTAATTAAAGGCTCTTGAAATGCTCAACAGTAGGCTCCTTATTTATTTTGTTATTCATTTTCATGCCCCTCTTCCATTCTGTTTTGTAGCTGACCTGGCCCCAGTTTTACTGCTCAGTGTTCTGAAATCATGTTTATTAGCTGGTGTCAGAGTGTTGAGCAATCTGTTTAGTTAGAGAGTTACAAAGTTTCCCCGGCTCTCCATAGGAAGCAAGTTCTAGTGAAAGACAAGGACATAAATAGTTTTTCCATTGTATCTAAGAAATTTATAAAACAATACCATAATCTACAAAGGGTGACTTTTGTGACATAGTAATTTATAAAGTCTTTTAAAGTTTTTTTTAAATTTTTCATTAAATAGTAATGATTATTTTACATATTCTGACTTCTTAAATGATCTGTGTATGCACCAGATCAGAAAAATGCATGCTCAGAAGGCTTATATATCAATGTATAAAATATATTTTATATATTGATGCAACTAATAAGCTGCAAGTAATGGTAGTAATTGTGGCTGCTTATCTAGAAACAGAGATACAGACTGAACCCCACTGTAGTTAGGTTGTTATTATTATTTTTCTGAAACTTAATCCCTTGCTCTTACTTTTGGGACTTCTTTTTGGTTTGCCATACAGTACTGGGTAACATGTCTAGTTTGAATTCATTTGTTTCCATCTGACAAATGTTAAAAACCGCATGAGGAAAAGATACCATCAGAGAGTATTTGCCCTTCAGATCAATATGCAATCAATACAGATGAGCACAGACAGCACTTCAAGCCTGTGCTCCTCCCAGCCCTTCAGTGTGCCAGGCACTTGAGCTTTGGGATCTGCTGCTGGGCTGCTTTCCCCAGGAGTGACAATCAGATGTCCCCATCATGTACACATAAACCTTCATACACCAACCAAAAAGTATTAGAAATTTCAAGCTCAAAACTAAGATATATTTTTGTTCTCACCTGGAGGCCATACCATCTTCTTCCATTAAAAGAAGAGATGTCAATATGGAAGGAAAGCCAGCATTTTTGCAAAGCAGATGTTTATTTGGTTTGTTGCCTTTAAATACAATCTTAAATAACTGAGGAAAAAATAAAGTGTTTCTATACAGGAAGATTTTTTTTTTCCAGTTTGGCTACAGCATGATGATGCTGCCTCAGCAGGGTGTACTCACCACTTAAGAATTAAGCTGATTTTCTCTGTTGATTGCAAATGCACAGAATACCTAACAATATGCCAGGTTCCTATCTCAACAGGCTGATGAAATGTGGTAATGGTTTTCTGTGTTGGAAATCGTGTTTTAAGCCAGATGACAGATAGCTATAAACAACAATTTAAATTATTTTAATGAAATACAGAAGAACAGAGGAAAAATATTCAACAGATTCACGTAACAAAAATTGAGAACGAGCTTGTTTCTGCATGATTTCTTTTGTCTTCTTGGTTCATAAAATGTATCAGGCAGTATGTCCAAAATTACTGTGCAATGTTCATAAAAATCAGCATGGTAGCCGGGGTGATGAGGGGGAGAATGGTGCATTAATGTAAAATACTGTTCCTGAGATCCTTTCTGTCAGTTAGAATCTCCCAGCCGCTCCAGCAAGGGCAGTGCAGGAAGGTAAGATGAATAATAATGAGCAGTTAGTCTCGGCAGAAGCCGCGGCCGAGCCAAGGAGCGGCTCCTGCAGCAGCTCTGTGCCTGGGGCAGCCTGGGCACGGCCTGATAATGAACACCCTGCTCAGCACTCCTCAGTCATTCCATTTGTATTTCAGCCATCACACTGGGTTTAGCCCTGCTAATTAATTCATGCTGCAGCTGCATTTCTAGATTGTGCAGAGACCATATTTCTCAAGTACAAACTGCCACATTCAACCCTTTTCAGTTTCTTAGATAGGGTGGATTGTAATCCATATGGGGACCTCAGGGCAAGGAATTTTCAAGCAGTAAAGACAATGGGCGTGTAAATTAATTCTTGTAAGATAAAAAAGTAATGTTTCTAAAACGTTTCTGAATTTATTTATGTACCTGTTGATCTTTGTTGTTATCACTGCAGACTGTGATCCACCCAACAAATTACAATCTACCCAAAGGGGTACATGTATCACACATCGTTAATTATTATTGGAACAGCAGATTTAAAATCTTCTGGTTTTAAAGATTCAGTATTTGGCCCAGGGCTTTTAAGCTTCTCTGTATTGTGAAGAAATAAAACTAAGTCTTTTACCCTTTATAGCTGTTAAAAATACCAAAGAAAAAAGCTGTTGATACCCACAAAGCATGGCCAAAGTCCTCTGTGGGTAATTCAATTCATTTGGCATTATCTTTGATGTAAAGTCTGAGCCATCTCTGTTGGCCAAAAGGTTCATGCAGTGCTGCAGATGTTCAGTGTCACCCTGGAGAAAGCTTAATTTCAGAAGCAAATGAATGATCTTAATATACTCCTACTATGTAAATAGCTATAAAATGAATATAAATTTCCAGGAATTAAAACCAGTGGAGTTGTTCAAGGTATGTGCCAGTAGCAATGGATAGTGAAATATATCAGGCACTAAAAAGTTTGGGCTAAATTCAGCTCTAGTATAAAAAAAAGCTTTAGGTCAAACACTGATCCAGTGCCCTGAGCTCACAAAGCAAACAGGCAGATGCTTCACTGGAAGTACAGTTCTTATCTGTAATACTAAAATTGTGTCCTGATGCTTTACCTTTAGGGAGCCTGAATTGTTTTTCTATATGTTGTTGAGAAGTAAAATGCAGTAAATAAATGGAAGTGATTGAATTTTTCTTGTTGCTGGTCTTCAGAACTTCTTTTTAGTTTAGTTTCTACATTACAATCCGCTTGTTGCATTAATGAACAGATGAGTCTTATATGGATTCACAAAATGTCAGTATTTGAGGATGGTCACTTTTCTTTCATTTTCGTTTAAGCTGCTCATTGGTTGGCAAGAAATAGCTACTTGTAATAAAGACATTTCCCAGGCTAAAAATTAACCTTGTAGGAGAACAGTTGGTCCATTATCTTGAGTGCATCTTTTCTAAACTAAGCATATAAGAGAACCATTTTCAGAAGAGTACAATAAATTTTAGACACTGCTCCTGTTCATAACTGAAGCTATGAATATTAATTACCTGACCTAAAAATCAGTCCTTGATGTTTTGGAGGAGAAAAATGCCTTTTTATTTTTCACTTTCATATTTAGTGGATAATACGTCAATTTTTGGCTGTCCAAATGTAATCAGGCCCCTTACTGAGCCCATCCCTGACTTAGAGAATAAAGAAGTATTTGCCATGCTGTGTCTGTAGAAAGAGAGGCCTTTTTGGAACCAGTGGATAAACCAGAGTGAATGGATAGAAGTAAATGCAAAGCAAGTTTAAAATTAATTGTTATTGTACATATAAATTAGTATTGCTTTTTTTCTTTTATATCCTGTTTTATTGTTTTATTTTCCCAAGCTAATTCTTTGGTTTGAACCTCATCATCTTTTAGATATGCTAAAAACCCAGAAAGTTTTATAAGAGAATAAGAGCTGTTTGGTATTTTTTATCCTATGAATAAAATGACAAAAAAGAAATTTTATGTTATTTTCTAAGCATTTACTACTTATTAATACAGTGGAAATTGCACTTTCAGAATCTTTTTCACTGGTTATATTTGAAAAAAACTGAGATTATGAGCTCAGTGTGCATATTTTACAGGGACCTCCTGGAGCAACGGGTGCTGAAGGCAGACAAGGTGAAAAAGGTGCAAAGGTAAAACACTGAAGATTTCTTTCTGAAGCATAGAAGTATAAACTGTTTATAAATTAAAAGTAAATTGCTAATGATGCGCTGAGTTTGGAACTCTTCAAAGTAATAATAGATAATCTGTAAAATCCACATTCAGACCCAGAATCAGTAGCAATATGTAATAGAGTGGACCCAGCAGTGCAGGCCCAACACAGCCCACCTGTAACAGCCTGCTCTGCTGGCCCCACATCTCTGTGAAGCCAGAGACATTTCACTCAGGAAATCATCCTGTACAGAACTATGCCTTTTAAAAAGCACTTTGCCTCTTGACCATCCCTCCAGTGCCAAACTCAGCCAGGCCCCCTTCTCTGACCTGGTCTGTTCTTTCCAGGGTGAACCTGGTGCAGAAGGGGCTCCTGGAAAAACAGGGCCAGTTGGTCCACAGGGACCTGCAGGAAAACCTGGCCCAGAGGGTCTCCGGGGCATTCCTGGCCCTGTGGTAAGTAACGGAGCACACAATATTTTAAATGTTGCGTTTCCTGTATATGCTCTGGTAAAGCCAGCTTCTTGTTTTTTCTAGGGAGAACAAGGTATGCCTGGAGCACCAGGTCAGGATGGCCCTCCTGGACCTCTGGTGAGCATCCTTTTCCCACATGTCAGTCACAGAAGTCTCCGAAAAACATCACCAAAAGATCTCTCTTCTAATATTTGAGAGCTTAAATATTCTGTTAAAATCTGGAGCTGAGTATATTAATGAACTATATGCCTACAAATGCACAGACTTCTCGTCAGCTCAACAAGAACTTTTCAATGCATTGCTGCAACTTAATTTTGGATTCTAAGAAAGTAAAGTTGACATGTAAAAGTTTCTGAAGTTAGGTTTCCCTCATTCCCTTCCCATCCTCCACAGGAGATTGCTATCAGGAGAGTGTGAAGCCTGATTTGCAGTAGACACTGCACACAACACACTGCAGGTGAAAAGTCTGATTCTGCATTCCAAAAGCTTAAAAATTTCACATTTTGTTCATGAATTATGTATTTGCCTAGGCTTTTACATCTAGTGATATCCTGAAGTGGAGATGGAAAGCATAAGCACTGAATAATATTTTGTACATGAAATGTTATGGCATTTTTGAATATGTGCCAGGTGAAAAAGGTCTCTTATCACTCCTATCCATAGCAGAAGTTGTCCACTGCCACCAGGAGAGCAGTGGTGAGGAGACTCAGACTTAGTGTAGCAGCTCTTCTCCTCATGGACACACGTGCAGTGTGAGATTAACAGCCTTTGAAAAATTCATGTCTTGCACAGACACTGCATGGCCTGCATTTTTTACCTCATTCTGTACAAATTACACAAAACCAGCATTGCCATTCTTACAAAATCTAAAGATTTCTCAAATCAAGAATTTAGCTGACCCTCTGCTTCATAGGTTTCTATTCATACAACCCTTTATAGATTTCTAATTATAAAGTAATTTAAATACCACTGTAGCATCATTATGATTTTTAAACATACATTTCAAATTCTTCTTGGGCTCTAAATCACATCATCAATCACAGCCATCAACCACTGAATGTGTACTTGGATTTGAACTGCCCTTAAGAACATTTCAAGAAAACATGATTTAAGCAGGATGTTAAAACCTATTTTAACAGTACCTCCCTTGATTTATATAGGGCCCACCTGGATTGCCTGGACTGAAGGGAGACCCGGGTTCCAAAGGAGAGAAGGTATGCTTTGCTAATTGCTTGTGTCTTTCTACCTTCAGTCTAAAATCTGTATAAAATTAGCAGAGAGAAGCCGTAGGGTTTGTGTCAGCAAGGCATAGTACCTTGCCTATCAAACAGCTTCCCACAGCCTTAATAGTCATCATGAAATTTTAAGCCATATCCAATATCCTGGAAACACCTAGAAAGAAAAAGATTATTGCCTGTGTGGTAATCTATTGATCATGTGATCCTTGCAGTGAAAATCCCAAAGATATTGATGTAAAGAGAACTGTCAGATTTACAAGAATAAAGCAAGTAGAAATAATGAGTGTTGGCAATTTTTATTTTTAAAAGAACAAAATATAAATATTTAACACCTGTAATACTTTATTTTGAAATAATGGATTGATTCATCTGGGATAGCATTTTCCTATGGAGACCCAACAATATATTGATTGCTTGTGTATCAAAGAAAAACTGTAGAGAAAAAAGACATGAATATGGCTGTGCCTTGTGAACTGCAGGTTTTGTTTATCTGCTTGATCAGCTGTTTATGCAGCCATAGCCCACATGGAACTCTGAGATGCTGATAGCAGCTACATGTGAAAACCAGTATGAAATTTGTACCCAGGGTACTGTGATTTCTGTGCCGTTTCAGTAAGGACTACCTTGCACTTCGATCTTTCACTGAATAAGCAGGCACAACTTGCAAATAATCTGAAAGTCTGACACACCATCTAGCAACAATAAATATACTTTTAGAATAATTTGTTTTCAGGTTGATTGTTGACAAGCAACAGTGGTAACATGTGAAATGTCTAATTTATGTGTTTGCAAAACACATTTACTTTAATGTGTGTTAACTATATTTTGTTAAATCTTGTTTAGGGACATCCTGGTTTGATTGGCCTGATTGGACCTCCAGGAGAACAGGGTGAAAAGGGTGATAGGGGTCTTCCTGGCCCACAGGGATCTCCTGGAGCCAAGGGTGATGCAGTGAGTACAACGTATTTGTGTTTCCATTCAAGTTCCATGCAAACAAGGAGTATATATTCCAAGCTTCCTTTTGAAAGACATAAAGTTGTTATAAACATTTAACACCCAGAGTCTCCTGCAAGAGGTTAAAACTTTCTTAGATATTGTACAAACACAGCAAAATTAAACATCTTAAAATGAAATGATAGAGTGTTTGAGAAAATGAAGGAAACATGTACACTCCAATATGCACACACAACAAGTTAGCAACAAGACAAAAGTAGCAGCAGCAATTTCAACCCTAATTGCATTCCCCAAAGCAGCTCCCTCTCTTCTAGCTATTAAGCCATGTTTTTAGGGCACTGTGTAAAATGAGAGGTTTCCAAGACAATCTGAAGAGGAACACAGCTGTGACAATCCACTGCAGTCAGTGTAAGAACAACTACAAGCAACTTAGATTGATATTTTAAACTCACTTATTTTGGCCTCTAGCACATGGCCTAACTCAAAACTCACCACAGGTGGACACTTAATGGGACTAAATTTTTCATAGATACAATTTTTTGATACAGTGTATTATGTAGAATACTTTAGTTCTGTGCTAATTCTCTTATTCCTTTTTAGGGAATTTCTGGTCCTGCTGGTCCACTTGGACCCCCTGGTCCTCCTGGATTACCTGTAAGTAATTTCATCCAGCCCTCCTGTTCTAACCACCCCCAAGCTTTGTGCAATACACACCAACCAGTTATATCTTCTTCTTGCCCACAGGGTCCCCAGGGTCCCAAAGGCTCCAAAGGATCCAGTGTGAGTAACTCTCCTCTATACTTTCTGCCCTTTTCCTTAGCTTTTGTGTGTGTTATTTTTGAACGACGTTTAGCATGGCCAACACTGCAGTTCTTTCATTGCTCTGTAGGGTCCTGCTGGGCAGAAGGGTGACAGTGGCTTACCTGGTCCACCTGGTCCTCCAGTAAGTAAGAATTCTTATCTTGCATTACACTGACATGATGAACCTGTTTTGACAAGGGTAGAAAACAATGTTTGGGAAGTAAAATATGAATGATTGTTTGAAAATTCATTTTTCAGGAAACACAGATCCACCAGGCACAGAAAGACATAAATAAATAAAAAACCCAAAAAGAACACCCCAAAAACCCCGTATAAACCACCCTCCAAACAAAGAAGCCTCTCATGCACTAAGTGTTATATTGAAGCACACAAAGCAGAATTCTGCTGGTTTCCCTTGATGATACTCTTCTGTTTACATATTTATTTTTTATATCGTAACAAACTAAAATGAAGAGTCCAAATATGAGTGAAGTGTTTCAATTTCTTGACAGTAAATATTGTTTCCTAGACCCTAAGTGGAATTTACAACTTTTTCATAGGAAACATACAGAGTTTTCAATTTTCATAGAATATGTCTATGCTTGAGAGAATTAACAGAGATACAGAGGCAACTGTGAGTCAGTTCTACATGTCATTTTTGTGACAGCAACACTCTCTTCCCCAAAAAGCAATGTAGTGAGAAGAGTCTAGAGCACAACAATGGTTTGGCCTTTTACATTTTTTTTCAAGTTAATCAAAGCACGTCTAAAGGAAAAAAGGTGAAAGAAAGAAATAAATGTCTTGAAGAAAGCATATTCAAAGCATGTCCAAGCCACATTCTGTGGTCTTTCTCTGCTGAAAAACTAATGGAAGATATAATTAGATATGTCATTTTCAACTTAGGGCCCTCCAGGTGAGGTAATCCAGCCACTGCCAATTCAGTCACCCAAGAAGACAAGAAGATCTCCTGACTATATGATGTCTGATGCTGGTGATAATATTCTGGATTATTCTGATGGCATGGAGGAGATCTTTGGCTCCCTGAACTCACTGAAGCAGGATATTGAGCACATGAAGTTTCCGATGGGCACTCAGAATAACCCAGCCCGGACCTGCAAAGACCTGCAGCTGTGCCACCCCGACTTCCCAGACGGTGAGTTCACACTGCACAGCCCCAGGGCTCTGCCACGGCACTTTGGCACCATTCCTCCATTATTGCTGGATGCCTCATACAGTCGCTCAACAAATCCATTTTTACAGGCATAAAAGTTTAAAAATCTAACACATGTTCTCTTGGTAAGAGTCAAAGTTCTTTAAATACCTAACTTGATCTACTTTTTGAGTTAAAACCTTTTAAAGTGATGAATAAAAAGCAGTTGTTGTTTTGAAAGGTGGGCCTTCCATTTCCAGGACCATCAAAATAGCTGTGTGATGAAAGAGCTTAGTATAACAATATGAAACAGTTTGGTATTATATGAGATTTATGTTCCATAATAATTCTCAAAAACTTTACTGGTCTTTTTGCCTTGGAAGCAATAATTTTCTCTACTGCATCAGCACTGTTTTTTCTAGATCAGCCAGCAAAGTTGTATAGAAGTTTCTTTAATACTGTTTAATGCTACCAAGTAGTAGTGCAATAAAACGCAAAGTAATATGAAGAGACCCAGTGTTCCTAAGAACTATCTTGATTTTATTATTCTTTGTTGTTTTCTTTTTTCTTCTAAATAATTTTACCCCTCTGAAAACGTTTAAATGACAGCCAGCCTTCACTGAATTTTCATCCTTTCATAATTTTTTCAATTGCAATGCATATTTTTCCCAGTTCAAAGCAATATTTTTTTCTTCTTTTAAATGGGAGGAAAAATAGATTTTGACAGTTTAATAATATTTTATTGCTTTCACTCTAGATAGATAAGAACAGATGGTTGCCTTGAGGAGTAGTTAGCAGTGTATGTGCTATATGAAAAGGACATATTTTACAATTCAGTACCCTCCATAATAAGGAATGGTTTTTACAGAACACATTCACCTTCTTCATTTACCAGTATTTGCTGCTTCTTTAGAGCTGTCTTCATATAAAAGTAATCTTATTTTGGTTAAAATAAAAGGAAATGCGTTCATTAAAATTCAAAATTCTCCAGGGATAAGACTTACAGAAAGGAAAGACTGTTTTCAACATACATCCTAAATCAACAGAGCTGTTAAACCCCATAAATATTTTGTCTATGCCCTATATTGAGAAGACAGAACTGGTGAAGGGATTTGTCATTTCTCTTTGAACCCTCCACTGTTTGTTTGAAACTGGATTAGATTAGTTGTCAGAAAGTCTTTTGCTGCCCTGTTTGTGAAACATCTGAAGATAAGAACTCTCATCATAGAAATCATCATTCTAATCAGAATAGCAGATTTTAAAAAGCACTGACTGTGAATGGACCTTGGATGGGCTGCAGCTCTTTTCATGCCCAGCCTTCACTGATGTTGCAGCTTCATAACACAGGAGTAAAAAGGTCCCTGTTTGACGTGGGTCCTCTCAGTGGAACCTTTGGGTACTTGTGCCAGCTACACCCACCAAGCCCCATGCAGACCCCTTTGCATGCAGATAAGGATGCAAATAGCTCCAGATTTTGCTCCCTGACCTAAACCATTCAGATAAAATAACTTTCCTGCCAACTTTGGAGGACCATTAGGAAGCAGTAAAGCCTGGTTCTTCTGAATACCACTTCTACTGTATAAGGCAAATATTTTCTCATTTGTCTTAGGGGAATATTGGATTGATCCTAACCAGGGCTGCTCTGGAG
>VZDJ01001247.1:6814429-6900639 GCA_008694505.1 Cyanoderma ruficeps
TATTTTTCATAATATATGTAAGACTTGAAAAGAAATGTTTGTTTCTATTTCTTATAAATTGTTAAATTAAATAGTACTAGTTTCTGCTGGCTCGTTTCCAACTGGTATTTTCTTATGCACGTTTATACATGTAAAAGTGAGATTCCAAAAGTCAACTTCTTGCTGTTCATATTTTCTTTTATTTTTGATCCAAAGTTTGTAACTGTCACCTCAAAGAGGGAAATACAAATTTTATTAATAAAATCAAGACTTGTTTATCTGGATTGGTCATTCTCTTATTTCAATGTCCAAAACTCACCTACTGCCATTACTGTAACTTCATTCTGCTTCCAGACCATCCAGGCTCAGAAAAAAGGAATGTTACTAGACGTCCTGGCAAGCACTGGGCAACAGTCCTGGGAAGAGAAACGTTAACAGAGAGGGTGCTGACCTGGCCATTGGCAGTAGGGAGTGGGGATAAGTTTACACCTGGTCCGTACGGATTTAAAGCTTCAGCAATCCAGATAATACCATCAAACACAAGACAGGAACCTGATAATCCTTCCCCAGCCACTCACAACCTACAGTGACTGTCCATTCCTCAATCTTGTGCTTATCCCTGTAGGACTCCATCGGGTAGGCAAATGACCCTATTTATTAATAGGAAATGGAAGACAAGAGCGAGACAGGACTTGGAAAGTAGTAGAACACAAAATATCCAGCACCTTGTTATAGACTGTGGAACCAGAACCAGATGGGTCCAATGACATGACATGTGCCCCTTCTCCCTTCTCTCCTTTTAATCTGCTGCCTGTTCTTTATTAACTCCGGATATGTCTAAATAAGATGTGAGGGCAGCTGCAATAACTTTGGCAGAGGTGCAGCCACTTTCTCCTGCTCAAGTGGGATGGGTTAAGTTAGGAGCTGACTTGTTCAAGCCTATCTAAAAAAACCTCCTTGGCTGAGTGCCTTAGGGTAGAAAATAAATGGTTGTGGTTTGGCAGAATCAGGATGAGTCTGCAGCAGAATGTTGTTTCTAAGAATGCAATGATGTATTCAAGCAGCCAAACGAAACCAGATCTTTTCCAGAATTAGTCCAAGGGTCCTGCCAAGGCTTTTGTCGCACATCACAAAATGAGGAAATGAACTTGCGTCTTCTACACTTTTCAGCACGGACCCATCTGGTTTATTCTTTACCCTTTCTTCAGCCCTTAACCACTTACATTACTGTTTATCCTTGTCATGAAAGCACTGCACCATTGCTTGTTATCTAACTCCTCTTGGTCCATTCTCCTTTTCAATCTGCTGTTCTTGTTCTCTCCAAGTTTCAGATTAAAGGCGGGAAAAATTCCATTATATATTCTTGCCTTCAAACCAAAAATTAGGTCTTGTTTTTCCCTTGAAGGAAGTCTCCTATTAGCAGTGTTTAAAACCCAAACCAACCAACCAAAAGGACACTTCAGAACAGAAAGAAATTTCCCATCAAAACTCACATAATGGTCTTCCTGTGATAAAAGCTTCAGATTCTATAGTGAGATACTAATAGCCATAAAAACATAAAACATAATTCATAATACGGTATTAATAAATATAAACAAATCAATTCTCCAAAACTATGCAAGTCAAATTCCTTCCTCAACCAAGCCCAAAATAAAACAATGATCAATTTTATCAGTTTTTATATACTAAATAAAGATATGTGCAATCACAAAAAAGACTGAAATTTTTTTATAACATCTAGATTTTACCTCTAGAACAGAACTTGGATGTTCTGTGATCTTGAGATCTTGAGGGTTCACCCTACCCAAAGCAGACAGAACAATTTGTTTGGAAAGTTTGTTTCAAACCCCTCTAAACAGAAAGCCATCCTGGAGATGGTTTCTTCACTGCAAGCACAGACTGGGTGGGGTTGCATGGAAATGGAGAACTCAGCACATGGGAAACCAAGCCCAAAAATACTTGAGACTGAGGCAATGTTCTGTTCAGAATTACACGGACATACAAGAGAGATTTAAATTACAAGCTGTGACTAGAGTGGCAGAAACTGTTCTGTGTGCATGACTGGAGTTTCTTTGCCTCTCTCTCACTCAGGATAGGGCAGTATGAACTCACCATGACTGGCACATCTCTTGGAAAACTTCATAAAATGCAATGAAGATTTTTTTTTCCCAGTCCACATGACAGCCATTACGGCTAACATCAATAGTCACCTTGCACCACAAAAAGCTACAAAGCTTCAAAAAACAAGGACAGTGGGCTCCTTAAGATTCTTCCCCTTGGCAACAGCTTTGTTAATTTTAAAATTAATTTTCACATGCTAACGGCTGGAAGGAGAAGCCTTAACAGCCACTGATTTTCTATTGCAAGCACACTCATTTTTCTGTGAAAGAACATCTTCTATTGTAGATGCACCAAAAAAATTGAAAATCACAAAGACAGGATATTAAATGTCACGTCTATTATATTTACCTGGAAACGTGTCTTATTTGTGTTCTTTTTGAAGGCGCATAAATTATCAGAGGCTCATTGTTAGTTCAGTGAAAAGCAATGCCAAGATTATTGCCAAGGAGTAGATTGCTCTGAAGCTATTTATACATGTTTTCAATAAGAACATTGAAGATTAATACAGTGAGGAAGGCTGCAAGCTTACAGATATTCAGACACCCTGCTCTAGCCAAAATTGGCCTTGTTTCTTTCTCAGCTGTGTGAATGAAGGCTCTGTTCTAATGAGAGAGGATGCAGCCAAAGCCCACAATGGACATGTTTTGTCTAAGTTGTCCAGGGAGCTTTGGCAGACCTTGGCTTTGTTTCCAATATCTCAAGGGTGGAAGAAGTGATCCCCATCAAAACACACATAATTTCACTAAGACAGGCAAGAGTTGTTAAAAACTCAGCAGTGGGACTGGGATCTAAGTGCCTCCTCCGCTCCCTGTTATAAGACTTTTTTTTTTAACATCAAAAAGGCAATGTAGCTAAATCTTGCTAAAGCATGAAAGAACTCCAACTTGCACTGTGATTAAAATGTGGATGAAAATTAAAAATTCAGTCCATCCAATAAGGTGCTGGATGGAAACCAAATTAATTCCCTTCTAGCCCCAGAAGTTCTCTAAACTGGATCCTCCGCAGTGTTTCTAATGGTTAATTAAAAAAATCTTTCTGAGTTCACAGGACTGGGACAAGGCTGCCCAGAGCCCCAAGATCATCTTAATAACCAGGGATGAACACAGGAGCCTCACACTGAGCTCCCCTCTCACCTGAAGTATTTCACAGCCAGAGATCTCACTCATGGCCTTAGCCCCCCGTGGGCCGCAGCAGTGCGAGGCCAGTGAGTGGCGGCCTGCAGAGGCCCAGCCTGCAAGCTCTGAACTTTCCCAGCACAAGTAAAAAGGAAACAGAGTTACAGCAGAGCCATAGAGCTGAGTTTTTAAATTAAAAACGTTAACTAAATGAGGAGACTCAGGAGACTAAATTTCCAAGAGATGTGACTAACAAAATAAAAAAAATTACACTATAATTGTTGTTTCTGAAATGGAAATACTGATTTCTTATTTGTTAGTTTACTCAGGATGTCACTCAGAAAGCCCCCACAAGTCAGCCAGGGTATATCACGGAGCTGCATGACTTCTAGAGCAGCAATTCCTCATTACAGTAGGAAAGTATATTAAGTGGAATGAGAGGTGGAAAGATTTAGAATGAAGTTGTTTTTACTGACATAAAAGCTATTCTGTCAAATATTACCTAAACAAAACGAAAGGTTTTATATTTTATCCTTACAGTCTCTTGAGCCTATGCCTTTTTTTAATTACAGTATCATCTCAATGGCAGCTCAGGTGAGAAAATAGCTGTGCTTTGTGGCCCTGGTGCCCAAATTAGCTCACAAAATAACATAGCACAATGTCAGGGCTCAGGCTTTGAAGAATGAATAAACAGATAATCTTCCTAGCATCCACTATTCAGTAATTTTCTGATTTGGATGTATAGGAATCACTTATCCTTTTGTCATTCCTCAGAAGGATTCTAGAAATATCCACTTTGCTCTAAGCCTGCAGAGATGCTCAGTGCACAGATATTAAGATCAAAGCTGTTTACTTTCAGAAAAGGCCAAAAATGGAATTTTGATTTGTGAAAACTTTCCACACCACCCCAAATTCTGAAAAGAAAAAAGTACATTTCACCTTTCAACTTCTCCCCCTTTATTAATTGTGATGTTTCCATTTGAAATAATGAGATGTGTTTGTCCTAACTCTTTGAAAGCATTTGATTGATAGGAGGAAGTCCACTGGTACCCTCACCAAGATTGTTTTCCCATGTGCTGGGAGATAAGAGCTGTGTACAATACTAACAGTGCAATAAAGGCACCTCTAGAAAAGAAAGGCACAATAAAATAGTTGTCAATGTATAACAGAAAGGAGAAAGATGTAGTAGGGGGGAAAAGAGGAAATAAGAAAGCAGTGGGGAAATACGTGGGAAAAGAATGATAGGAGAACCTGCTTCCCTCAACATAGGGCAGGAAGGTGAGAAATCTTTATGGGCAGTCTGGGAGCACTCCATGTGACTGCTGGTACTGCAGGGCTCAGGTTTGTTCCTCATAGTCAATGCCAAGGCAGGGTGCACTGCCCTGCCTTGTTAGGAGTTAGGAGGCAGCAGCAAATCTGCTTTATAAGAAGCACACCTGAAGAGTAGCAAAGATTGCAGGCCCCTGTGGGAAACACCCCAGCACTGCCTGCAGCCACATCCCTGTGCCTCACTCTCCCTCCCCTCCCTTCCCACACTCACCTCCCTCAGACACTCCTGACACTGCCTCCTCCACTCCACCTGTTCTCCTGGAGCAGCCACATTTTTCTGGGGCACTGGAAAGCACAGGAGATCTGAAAAGGGGGATGAGATGCTTAACTTTTAAGGTGAAGAGAGAATGGATGATGGGGGAGGGTGAGAAGGCTCAGAAATCAATATAAACCCACACTAACATGCTGCCACACTCATAAAATAAAAAGCCCGCCTGGACCATCCAAATTAGGAACTGGAAATTTCTGTGTCCTTTTCCTACCACAGAGAAGCATGGAAGCACTGAGGGCTGTCTCTGAAAACAATGTCTCATAAAAACAATGAGGAGATCAGCTCACACTGCTGACCCTATGAAACCTCTCCCTGCACTTTAAAAATGACCTATTTCATTTTCTGAACACATTGACCTCAAACCAAAACCACAATATCTTGAGGAACCACATTTGAACTAGCATCACATCTTTCCATGAAAATATTCCTGAAAAAGCAATAAAAAAAATTAAAATGGACAGTCCACATGAAATACCTGAAAATGCTCCTGATTAAATGATTCTTGACTATTTCAATGCATTATGCAGTTTTGTATGTGTGCATTCATTTCTCATGTTTTGCATAATCTTTCTGATGACTGTATGCACAATGTACCATGTAGAAACAGCAGTGAGCCAATGTGATTACTCATTAAACTTAATGAGAAGGTTAGAATTATCTGCTATAAAACTAAGATGAAAGCAAAATCACAAATTTGAAAGCTAAGGGCTGAAACATATGCGAGTACAGTTAGTTAATACCCTTTTAACATGCAGAACAATAAATACATCATATAGATATAAAGCAAATTTGAATGCATTTTACCCAAGTGGAACTCAGCTGTGATGGTGTATGAAACGATACGTTTAACTCTAATCAGACACATAATTCAGAGGAAGAAAAACCACGAAGTACTTAAGGGCTCTCTTGAAACACTGGAATATTTTTGATAGCCAGATAGCATTCTGCCCTTTTCTGTTTAAACACTGTAAAGGAAGACAGAGCTTGATGTGTGCCTCCAGATCTCTGTAAATAAATGCAGGGTGACTCCTACACACAGAGGTCAGGGCTGTATCAACACAGGAAAAAAAAAGGAAGGGATGAAGTCCAGGGCCTGCAAACAATGTATGTGTGACAAGGGAGAGTTACACAGGAAGATGACCAAGTACAGCTGAGGGATCATCAAATCACAGAGTATCCTGAGTTCAGAAGGACTCACAAGGATCATGCAGTACAACTCCTGGCCCACCACCAAGAGTCACACTGTGTGCCTGAGAGCATTTTCCAAGAACTTCTTGAACTCTTCCAGGCTTGGTGCTGTGACACTGCCCTGCAGAGCCTGTTCCAGTGGCCAGCCACCCTCTGGGGGAAAAACCTTTGCCTCATATTCATCCTGAGCCTCTTCTCAGCTTCACAGGAGTTACCTGAGTCCCACTACTGGTCACCAGAAAGAGAGATCAGTGTCTGACCCTCCCTTTCTGCCTGTGAGGAAATTGTGGATTGGACTAAGGTCTCACCTGTGTCTCCTCCACACTTACACTTACCAAGCCAAGTGACCTCAGCTGCTCCTCATTTGGTTTCCTCTCAAGGCCATTCACTGGCTTGGTAGCTCTCCAATAGGTTTAAATCTTTCTTCTATTCTGGCACCCAAAACTGCACTCAATACTTACAGTTTAGTACTTCAGGAAATACTCAAAAGCCCTTCTTTAAGAGGTGGCGTTAAGGATGCTTTCAGATGTTTGTTCTGACCAAAACTGCCAGCAGAGGCCTGGGTTTGGTGCTCCCATCAGCAGCCCCCAGGGGACCACTCAGGACCTGTGGGCCTGAGGGGGGCTGTGCTCTACCAGGTGGTTCCTAAGCCCACAAGGTGATCTTGAGCCCATGTGTGTATCAAGAGATGAACTTCCACTTATCCCTAGCCAAAACCCAACATCATATTTTTGTTGGGAATTTTCCTCCCCTCCATTCTCATTTCTCCTAAAAGCATCCTATTAAAAATGTACCCCCCACAGAGTTTTATGCACATGAAAAAGGTGGATTTGCATTTAGTTGCTACCCCTTCAAAGGCATTATTAAGTTTAAAAAAATTCCACCAACAAAATATCAAACCCCACCAAATACAAACCTTGCCCTCTCCTCTGAACCCCGACTCCCTGTCCATGATGCTCGCAGGGCAATGAGACCCTGACTTTTCTCCCTGTCATGCCGTGCAAAACGCTTCCCATGAATTATCACTGCTCTGGGGATCATTCTCTCCAAAGCTTGATGTCTGCAACCTGAGGTGAGAGACCTTTTTAGAGTGAAGGAACAAAAAGGGTTTGTTTTCTTTACCCAGGTGTTTCTGTGGTAGAATGGGCTGCAACACCTGAGTAGCTGTGAGCATTTGAACAATATTTAAACAACTCTATAAATGAGCTAGGGATGTGTGTCATTGGTTTTGAAGCACTATCTAAAGAGTTTTTATGCTGAAAACACTTCCATTGAGACATGAGTCATAGTAAGCAGCTTTGTGGCAGATACGGTAGCTCCTCTTTCTCTGAAAGCTTTGATTGAGAACTAAGCCACGTTAAGGGTTTAGTGGTTGAGCCTGGGAGCTTCCTTCAGTAAACTCCTTCCTGAATTAATTGCTGCTAGAGCTCATCACCCATAATAATATTTTCAGAATCTTTCCCTTATTATCTTCCTCTGTCAGGTTAAATTCATCTTTTTGACATGACACACATTAAACACTGTTAAAGAGAAACAAAAGTTTCACTACTCAATAGGCAGAAGCAGCACAGAGGGTTTTTCTCTGCCCACAGGTCTGCTTTTGCGCTTGGTGAAATACGAAGGACATTTCAGAAGAATTTTAAAGATAAACAGTTGAAAATAAAGAATTCTCTTGTCCACAGTCATCACCTTTAAGGACCATGGCAAGGATTCTTCTAGATTCACAGCTTTAAGATGTTTCTGTGCAACATGTACAACAAAGGGAGAGACCTGCACCAGTCTTAGACATAGACAAGCATCAAAATAACAGTTGTGGTTTAGGCTGGGCTCTCGTCCTGGTTCTCCTTAGCTGTGAATTGTCTTAGGCTGAAGGTATCCTATAGAAACAAATGGAATGATAAGCCTTGCTCAAAACACTCAGCTGCCAGGCAGGCAGGTGGGGATTGCAAGTTAAAACACTCCTGAGCAGGGTAGAACTCCAGGCCATGGTAAATTCATAAATTAACAAAGGTGCAAATCGTGCATTCTCCCTTGCTGGGCACTGCTCCTATGGGGATTGGAAAAAAAAAAAAAGGTCCCACCCTTCATGAACTAGGATCCAGTTATGCAGAAAATGCAAAGACACATTTTAAACACCTAGAAATGAAAGCAGAGAAGGGCTAAGACAGCCTTGATCTGTATCCCATCTGAAAATAAATGAAAATTCTCTCTCTGGCAGATGATTTTAGACCTTGGAAAAAAAACCAAACCCACAAAAATTATTTTTCTCTAATGCTTTCATGAAAATATTAACGAATTGAAAAAAATTGCTTGAGCTGTAAATATAAATGATGTATCTTGCAGGTGTCCAAAATATAAATGATGCATCTTACAGGTGTCCAACCTAAAACTGTTTCAGTAGGCTTAGATTTCCTGTAAATAAGTGGAATGCATTTAGTTTTTCAGGTTCTTAAAAGCTTTTACATGACATTTGAAAAATCTGTCTCTTCAGTCAATAAGACATTGTAAATATATGCCAGTATAAAACATAAAAAAATACTTTTATAGAAGTTACTCACATAAATATAAGTTTATATGAAGATAAAAATATATTCACTCTTCATTGTGGTGAACTCAAACTCTTCTAATTTCACAAAATGTCCATGTTTCATGATGGTATCAAACCAAGACTGCAGAGAGCTGAAGGCTGATACCAGGTTAAGCGAAAGGGAATCAGAGCCATTCTGCTTTTCTGACTGCCATTATGGTAATGTGATCAGTACTTTGACAGATGCTAAGAAGAATAATTTTGCTGATTGACTTTTCTTCAAATCTAAGGCTGTGGGCAATCAAAGAAAATATGAACATCTGGCTGAGCTTTTGATTGCCATGCTCAGTGATATAGTGCACCCAAATAAGCAACAATTAGTACAGCTTGTGTCAAAAGACCCATCAGTTAATTCAAATTAAGCCAGGAAAATTGAATCCAATTGGCATTCATGCATATTTGTACGCAAAGTTTAAATAAGATTCTTCTGCATTACATTATCTTTTATTTACAAGGGAAACACATGCAAAGTTTTGTGGTTTAAGCAAACATTTTCAAAAGCCTTTTGACTTCTTAAAGCCAAACTTGTAGGAAAACTGTCCTTTTGAAGGACATAATCAGTCTAATAAAAATAAAAATATGTTGGTTTTCTCAAGTTCATATTTCTCACTTCTTAAAAAATTTCACAAATTTGGACAAGTTATTCATAGGCATTTTGCCAGTAGCAATTACAATAATGCAGAGCTCATATGTGGGTGAGTTTACTAGCTAAGATGGCAGCCAAGATAACTACCAGACTGTAGTAAGAAAGAAAAATCTGAAAGCAGAAAAATACTTTCCTCATGTTTTTGCTTGATTCTGAGTGTAAAACTCTGGGAATATGTACATTCTTTTTCAAAAAATAGCTGTCCTGTTGGGATTCTATTTATGGTAACAGTAAATTAGGTTGCATGAGAACCTGAGGTTAAAACTAATCAAAGGCAAAAGACAAGTTGTGTGCCTAATTTTTTAAAAAGAGAAATCTAGATAAAAGGTCAAATTGATTTTTTAATTTAATTCTAGCTCCTTGCAATAAATGAACTTTAGTCATTGTGTGGTAGATATTGTTTCCAAGTTAAGCTGTTAAATTTTTATTTGTAACTTGGGTGTGAAATCTGTTTTTTTGTTAAAAAATAGTGACAGACACTCTGGCTGAGGTGCCATCTGTGCTCAGCTAACTAGAAGTGAAATTTACTGTAATCTCACCTAAACCTCAGTTATCTTAATCTGACCTGGCTCTAAAATCCTGTTATGAAATTCCAGGATTTCTGCACCTCATTCAGATGTATGAATCTAAAGCCTAATGCAAACCAGTGTATCTCAGACTAGAGGGGGTCACACTGGCAGCCCCAGCTGCAGCTTTGCTCATGGGCTGGGCTCACATTGCACCTGTAGCCACTGCTCCTGACTGCCCAGTGTTGTCAGAGCCAGCGGGCTTCAGAGCAGAGCTGGGAATACCTAAAACACTCATAGAGCAGGAGATGGGCCATGTCACAGGAGAAGGTTGGGTGAGTCAGTCCTTTGGCCAGGGCTCACATGCTACATCAGTTGACACTGATGCAATGAGTGTGGCCAAGCACCTGTTACAGTCTTCTATCTTTCTTAGGCTTCCCTTTGTTTTGATACCAAGAAATAGGTCTTCCTAATCACTGACTTCCATGAATATTACTACTCAAACACTCTTGACAACAATCAGATCAATTAATTAGGAAACGGTTACTATGCTGCCTCCATAAATCAAGAGTTAGCTTGTGATCCATAACTTCAGTCTTTTAGCAGCTGTTTTCTTGAAGTTCTTTCCTTTAAAATACTAATGTCTCTTATACATCTATCTTCTGATTCAGAGGTTAAGAGTTCGTCTACTAGTGTTACCTTTAGAAATATGGTTGATGGAAAATCCTCTAGGTAGTCTAATGATATGGTCCAGTTACTCTCAAGTGCACAGGCCCCTTATAAATGCTACTCAAAAATCAATATTAATCCTTCAGTGCCTTCAAAAGATGTGGAGTAAGGGCCATAATAATGGTGATTGCCTCCAGCAAATAACTGTTCAGTGATTATACTGCAGTGCCCTGGAAGTCCAAATCCCCCTCAATAACTTTCAAAATGGATGCATGCTGGGAAATGTAAAATCATCCCTAGCAGGCAGGTCAGTAGTTGCAGTTTCTAGTCAAGTACCTACTTATTTACTGTGTTGCTCTCTCATTATTGACATAAGATTTTGGAGAAGAAAGTCTTCCAAAAAAAAGGTAAGCTGCAAAACAGAGGTCAGCATTTCAGACATGTTCAGCACAGCCAAGATACCGTGCACCACAGGAGAATCAGATGGCAGCACCCCCTTTGCCTGTTTCATTTAGGAATCTGAAAGTAGACTAAGGAAAATACAATTTCAAAGACTGTGTTAGTAGGGAAAAAATCACTGCAAGTGTAAACAACAAAGCAGCATTTGTAGTTATCGCCTCTGATATTTATTCTCTGAGTAAAGAAGCTGCTTGCTTGGAGTCAGGAACAGGGGAATACTTAGCAAAGTTTGAAGTAGCAGTTCTTTATCACTAAGACTCTGAAGTGGCAGTTACTTTATCACCAAGACTCTGAATGCAGTGTCATGGCATTTGCCTGGAGTTCAAGTATTTGCACACGAGCAGGTTGCAGTGGACAGGATCAAAAGCTCAGCACAGGCCAGGGGTAGCAGCCATGGCTTTGACTCTCCACAGTCAGCTGCACCACGGGAGGAGGAGGCAACAAGTCACCCAAAGCCCAACTTGCCTTAGGGCATTGCCTTCCCATCTCATTATCTTCTGCCTGCTGATACTGAATCAAAACTAGCCAACCAACCAAAATGGTTTGCCAAGACATCAGGTTTTCCTTAAAATCTGCTCTTTGGTTGAATCCATATTTGACCCATGTGTTCAATTCACTCTCAAAAATAAAAGGTGTGACAAAGTTCTCTCTCTCCAGAGAATTCTTGGCAAATGAGTGCTCCGTCTTTCCTAAGATAGGAAGTCCTTGCCATACAGAATAGAGTACCTTGCTACATATACACTTCACCTCTTCAAAACTTTTAATTAAAAATACTGGAAACATTTGTCAATATACATACATAGATCTATTGCCAGGGATGTTACTTGCTACAAGACACAATTAAATAATTATATTATTTAAAAAAAACACAAGCAAAAAAACCCCTTGGAAATTGAAAGACAGTGATGTTTTTGTATGTTAGAAACAGAAGCACAAAATAAAGATTGAGAAAGAACTCCCATCTGTTTTTATTTTAATCCTGCATTGGATTTAAACTACTTTTATTTCAACCATCTCTCAAATATTAAAGTTTATTTTCTAACAATATTCCTACCAATTTAAATGTCTTGGCAAGTTCTGGAAAATCAACCTGTTTTGCAGACATGTTGTACCCCTATGTTGAGTTCTACAGCTACATTAATGATAATAAAATCATTATCCTGTGTTTTTCCTGCATGTATAATGTAATGCTTGTATGAATGCCTATTGCAACTGGAAATATATTGTGCCACTTAGCAGCTGACATTTCAAGCAGTCCATAAATATTAGAATAGAGAAAAGCTTAGTGTTATTTCAGAGCCAGTTTCATCGAAAATTCTCTGAACTGGCCATTTTCTTTGTGCCATCTGTTCCCATAGGACATTCTGGTAGCTGAGAGGGTTTTTGTTTCAAAAACTTTGAGAACAAATGTTATGTCCAAATACATTCTCTGCAATAAGCATTAGGTAGTGAAATAAATTAGACTAAGTACCTACCCAGGAGTAAAATTTAGGTTTTACAGGCATGAGTGCTACCAGAGGTATCAGACTCAGGGAACCCATTATGATTTAGACCTTAGTGATATGGCAATAATAAGATACCTTAAGCAAGCTGCTGGCTGAATCAGTCAAGTTAATCTCAACTGTGTGTTAGTGAAGTCATTTTATCCATGTAAGTTGATTTTAGTCCATTAAGACAGCCCTTTTACTTCCCAGTATGCATAGTCATTACATTTCCCTACGTTCATTTGTCTTCATTCAAAGGAGCACTCAACCACCTTGGTGCTTATTGCCATTAACAAGATTGTGGTTTACCTTAATGCAGTGTCAAATGAAGTCACAAAGAGTCGTGTGGATGATAGCAAGAGAAACTGCATCAGCGTGCACAATGTTACCATGTAGATGAGAAATATAAATGAGGGATGAAATGCAATTTGGGCAAACAGTCAGATGGAAAACAAATGTGCCATTGCAGAGAAACAATTCCTGAAGCAGCTGTATAGAAGTCCTCCTTCACTTGTAATTCTTACAATGGGATTGGAAATAAAAAGAAATCAGAATGTTAAGCAATCAGGAAACAGCGGATATTTTCACTAAAGTTGTATTTCAGTGAAATTATTCTCTTTAACTGACAAGACAAGCATTATAAAACATAGAGAGTTAACTGCATGAGCATCCTAAAAGCTTGTGTATTAAAGCTCAAAAGTTCATTTGGCAGTGAGAGTAATAGGCCTAAAAGCTTTCTAGTTCATTTTAACATCTTCTGCTTTTCTCATTAGGGCTGGCACTGATGTTCAGTTATTATTGTAGGATCTGATAATATTTACAAACTCTTGCTACTTTTCCTCCTTAGAAACCTCATCTGAATCACTTTTGAATGTCTAGCAGATGTTCAAGATACTGAGTTCTTAGAAAGATGCAAGGCTCTTTAAATGCCATGTGAAGCACAGCTACAATCTCTAACTACTGTGCTTAAAAAGTAAAACTTTCCTTGAAGACACTCTCTCATATAAGTACCTGGTGCTGGTTTTATCCTCTGAATCAGCTTGTGCTGATCATGGAGGATTAAGGGTCCCAGACCAGACTAATCCCACACAGCTGTACAAAGTCCCTATGTTAATTTTGTCTCTAGCACTTACTATGCTCAACATTTCCAGCACTACTTTTGACATAACAATCTTTTACTATAAATCCTTGGTTGCCAACGTTTGGTAGAAAATGAAATGTAAGTCCTGAGGCCAAAGTGTATGGATGGCAGAGGATGGCTTTGCCTTTTACAGCACTGATTTTACTAAGTTTTAAAATGCACACTCAAGGGAATATGTTAATTTGACTGAGTACTCCTCATTTCACTAAAGAATCAACTTTTATCAGCATCTCAGGTTTGCTCCCCAGCTTCTGTAGGAAATGAACTCATGGGGGCTGTGCACAGCTAAGAAAGTCTAGTGCTTTTTTAGAAGCAAAGTGGTTTGTCACTGTGCAGCAGCATATGACTTGCTGAGGTCAGATCAGATGCAGATGTGTTTCAATTTTCATTTTCTCTGAAATTAAAAATGTCTACAGGATAAACACATTTTCTTTAAGGATGGGTTCCTATATGCGCTCCTTTGCATACTCCTTAATCTCCTTCCACATTATCCACAGGGGAGTTAATAAGATGCTCAAAGTGAATTTCAGTGAACATGCAGAAGCAGCAGGTAGGTGAGAAGAAATCACTCATCTCCACTGGCATAGCAGTCACATTATGAATGTGGATACAGAGCCAAGAGGAACAAGAGTGATGCTATCCAAATTCAGAATGCCTCGACCCATCAGCAGAGTCAAACCACAACCCCAGCAAGGGAGACCAGCCCCAGTACAACCACCACAAACTGTAATTTTGCAAGTAAGCAGCAGTCCAGTAAATTATCTACATCCATGTATGTTAGCTAAGATCTTCTAATCTATATTTCTGATGCTAACACACATTTTTCCTAACTTTTTTAATAAGACAAGCTTTGGAAGAAGCCTTTTCTTTGAAGAGTTTCTCAACTCTCTTCCCTGCCTGCCCCTCTACACCACTTTTCCAGAAATATATTCCCATGTATTCATATTTGCTGTTTTAAGCCTGCACTGGGACTATGTAAATCAAATCTAACCTGCTAAACTGTTAATTGTTGAACTAGTGTGTTTTTTAGTGTGCACATTTATATGTTACTGCCTTGCCAAATTCCCTGACCAATGTGTGTTACCAATAGCTAACCCCAGTACTGCCACTGCAGCTGCACCTCCTAAGAATCTTGACCTATTCTGCTCTCTGAAGAGAGAGGAAAAGCATCAGCATGACATCCTACTCCCCTTGAAATCTCACCAAATCGGGAACAAGTTCATGCAGGACAGTTTGCTCTGATTCTGTGTGTTTACACTTAAGGAAAAAAGGGCATGATTCTGATGACTAACGGTACAATGACACTGATGTATAAAATTGTATCAATTAAAAGGGAACATCTACTGTCATATATCAATACAAAAATATATTCAGAAATCTGAAAACCCTTTTCTGTTCTTCTCAAATTAGATTACACATATATCATTATAGTCATCATTTTATGGATATGTGGGAAAAGAACATGTATGACTGACCTTCAAATCAAGCCTCAGCTTGGCAGCCTAGATCAATGTATTATCCAGAACTCTCTTTCTAATTCTGTTTCAACTGTCAAAAAGAATTTGTTGGTTATAAATAGGAACTCTCCAACAACAGAGAAAATAAGATACAGGCAGCCACCTTGCAATGTACCTGTTGTCAAAATTCTCTTTGCTTTTTAAAGAACCCCAAGTTTCCAGGCTGCTTGCATGAATAGCACCCTCATCTCTTGGACTGGAGTATTCATAATGAAGTGAGATTAACTCTTTGCAATGTTCGCTGGAGGACACAGAGGTGACATAAATTACAGATTAATGCCTTTTTGTTCTCTGTGTGGGAAGGTCATAGGACATCTCAGGTCCTAGTGGGTCTCGTTTCATAGAGGGTCTCAGTTTCAACAAAAAAATGTAAAGCACAGGCAGAAACTCCTGGACACAGACTCTATAACTTAACTGCAAAACAAACAAACAAGTGATTTGCCACCACTTTTTCAAGTCCATTTTTGTTCTAATACTGTGTTTAAAAAAAAGAGTCTTGACTGGAAGGTTCTCCTAATTTTTCTTCATTGATATAGAATGATCAAGAAATTGTTAAAAAAACCCACCACAATCTTAAATTACAGCTTCAGATGGCCAGTATTCTACCTTTTTTTTTTTTTTTTTTTAAATCCAGGATATCTTTGAAAGCCATAAATGTCACTGAGATTTCCTGGTTCTGAAGACAGGTAAGGAGTGGGTGTCTGAAGTCCTTGTTAGCCCCTAACAGACTTGCATTCACTGCAGGTACAGTTTTTGTTGAAGTACATAAGCAAGCCTTGGGAAGAGCACATGCTGAGGAGGTGTCCTTAGGCCAGCAGTAATTAGCTCCCCTAAGAATCCTGTAGCCACAAGGTGCCGGTGGCATTAGGAAATGTACTGCACTTTGAAGATGCAAAAGGATTTCAAACAGCTCATTGGTACCAGACTATCCACTACACTGGGATTTCTGCATTACTGTTTTCAACTGTTATTATAAAATTATAAATAGATATTCAGTTAGTAATTTGTAAGTTATTTTTGACAACCAGTTATTGCACTTATTACTCAAAACCCCAAAACATAAGTTTTCATTAGGAATGTCCCTTTTGTACAAGGAAACAAGTTTACTTTCATTTATTAAGGAGGCTGAAAATCTGTTCATTTTTCTTTTTCCCCTTGTGTACTCCTTTAAAAAAGTTTATGGTCTGTATAAAAGAACAGAATTCTTAGAAGTAACTTATTTTTTCTTCCCTGATGATACTGCAAGATTCAACGAAAAAAACCCCAACAAATCACAGAAGGATTTTGTCAGCTTTTCATAATAGGAATACAGAACAGAAATGTAAGCTGCAAAAGGCTTTCTTTTGCTCCAAAAGCTCAAGATTAATATGAAAGTGATAATCAAAATCCAAGTTGAAGGGGAGTCACATAGACATGAGAAAAAAACTTTTTCTCAAGGAAAGTAATGCAGCTCAGGGACAGGTTGTTCAGTGAGAACACCTCAGATGTATTTGAGACTCAGCCAAAACA
Source organism: Cyanoderma ruficeps (assembly GCA_008694505.1). NCBI lineage: Eukaryota > Metazoa > Chordata > Aves > Passeriformes > Timaliidae > Cyanoderma > Cyanoderma ruficeps. The sequence goes on from VZDJ01001247.1 coordinate 6,830,951, forward strand.
GGCCAGGACTGGCTGCACCAAGCCCTAGTAACAGCACCACCTCAAGTGGGGGCCTGGAGTCCATAACTCCCAAAAGACCTTTCCAAGCAAAAGTTCTCCTACTGCAGTTACTGAAACTACCCAAGAACCGTCTAAGAAAAGAGACTACAGGATTTTAGTACAAAGTTTATATACGGTAAACCCCCTAAATATAGAAATAAAGCCAAACATTGAAATTCTAATGCAAAAAGAGCAATGGTTCAAATAAGGAAGCATTCGCATTCCTGAAAGCCACACTGTAATTTAGGCCTTTCCACTGAGTTGTACATACTAAATGGAAGGTAAGAAGGGATCCATAACTTTTTTCCTTTCAAGTCATCCTAGCAGGAAGCAGATACATTTACTCTATCACAGCAAGAGTCTTTGGACAGATAAAGTATTTACTAAAAGTTACCCGTATCATCTGTCATCTGCTTTTCAAAAAGAAACAGTCATTTTATACAATAGAATCCTTTAGTGTAATTTTATACAATCCTTTAAAGATAAGTACTATCATTTCAACATACTTTTCTTCATATAAGATTTTCCTTCCCAAAATTTCACCTTCAAGACTTCAAACTGTAGCAAGAAATTTTCTTTTATTTTCCCTGTTCAGCACTGTTTATAGCACTGTTCAACTCAACGTTGAATGCCAGCAGGGTTTGTAACTGGTTGGATAGGCTGCCTTTTTTTTAACCTCTGCAGGTTAAAAAATTATATATTAAATATAAATAAATATATTGAATTCCTCTCTGATACTTGGATCAGTGCCCAACAGGCAAGAAACTGATACTTTATTCTATCATCCTGAGAGCACATCTGATTGTAGACAAGCTAGAGAGAACCCAGCATGAAACCCAGCTTCCCTTCCTCATAAGTACGTCTGACCACTTTATAAGATTGTTCTACTTCTTTAATGAATAAATAGATCATTATTCCACTACAGTTTCAGATACAGCAAATTCAAGTGACTCAGCTTTAGTCAGGGAAGCTCATGCTACAACTGTTCATAATTTTAAAATCTGGAGATTTATGGTTCATCTTGTGTAGGGGTCAATATCAAAGACATCATATCTGTAGCTATAATATTTTTCTTGCACAGGGATTTTCACATATATTTGGACTGAAATCTCAGAGAGAATGATGTTTGAATCATGATGATTTCACTATGAAACCAAAAAGCATGAGACCTACATTAACCAGACTCAGAATTCAGTGCCTATACCAATTCCCTACATGAAACAAGTGACCATCTGCTCCAGTTGCACATAAGAAATATTATCTTCTCTCTTTGCTGCCCTATTTATTCCCCACGCCCCCTCCCTGCTTTAGCTTTAAATCCTTCTCTTCATATAACACTACCCACCTATTTTTAACTCATGTCTTCCAAATTTCCACTTGGCTGCTCACCTCATCAACATATGGTGAATCTGCTCACTGGTGCTACAGACCTCCTATCTGGGACCATTTATGAACCATCTTGTAGCTGGCACAGTCATTTACATGTCTTAAAGGCATTTACAAAATGTCACCACCTCAGAATACACCCTCGGAAGAAACTGTGGCCAGATCCACTTAAAGCTCTTGATCTTAAATTTGTTCACTCTGTAGTGGGTCATAATTTCAAAAGTTAAAATAAAGCTTGATTCTAAGTCTGGTATTATTCTAATCATCCCATTCTGATCTTGATGCTTCCATTTGATCTGGAAATTTTTCTTATATTGAAAAGAAGGTATTTGTGAGATTAAGAAACTATTTAGCTGGGGGTTTTTTTCCCTCCAAAAGAAGAGGAAAAATGCATTTCTACTCTTAATTCCTTCCACTCTTGATTTATTTGGAATACTAGATTCACTTTTTCAGATGTCCAGTGAGAAAAGTGCACCTAATGAGTGTTCTCCTTTTGAAAACAAAGTGTAGGGATGTTTCTGACTTTAGAGGGTCTTACTGTTGAAGTCTGAGTCTCTAGTGATTATCTTACAGCTGTTCAATACCAATTCTGGGTTGCATATAAATGTGTAAAGTCTTTGTTGTACATAGGCCAAGAAACAATGCAGAGCTGCTCATCTGAGCTTTTCTAATTGTTCTTATACAATAAGGAAAGGAATTCTTGTAGATAGGTTTGTCATAATACCTTGTTGGCCCTTTTTTATTTAACAATTGCCTCTTGAAGCTAAGCAAACCCTCAAGAATAATAAAACTATGGTGAATACAGTTGCAACGCTAATTAACAGACATGCTAAAATGAATGTTTTAGTTAGAATTTTAAAAAAATGCTTTGATATCAAGCAGGCAGGAAATACATGGAAAATCAAGTTTTATTTCCTTGAAAATTTGACACTGTGCATTGGAATATATTGAGCTGAAATTCTGGGCAGCAAATTAAAGCCAGGGCCTTGTGTGTGCCCCTGGGCGCTGTTTCTCTGGTGCTGATGTTTACCTCAGCTGCCCTTTTGGTAGACAGCAGAATTTGGATGAATTTATAAACTTACCAGTAACTTCTAGGCTCTAAAATACTGCAACACAAAGTACTAGCAGCAGTCATCTGGAAGAATCTACTGATTAGGCATCCCAAGATAATTATTAAAGACATAGTAGTTTTAACACTGCTGTCTCATGTTTGTAAGCAAAACAAAGGAAGTATTAGCAACAGGTGCACTTTGCCATGTTCTAATACTCTGAACAATGTCCATGTTTATATACGATCCATATTTAAATAAGAAATGTAGAAACTCATCTGAGTTTCTCTGCAGAAAAAAAAATAGTAAAGTCAAAACATGAATGAAAACAACTGGCTCTGCTACTATATTGTCTCATTATATCTGATCTTGTTGTCCTCGAGTATCTAGAAGTGCTAATATGCAATGTTTAAACTAATCCTGGCTCAGAGGTGAGGTCTGAAGGTAGATACAGAGATTTTATTAATACTTCTCTATGACTTTATTTTGCTAATATTAATTCCTCTTCTCCATCATCTGATGTTCTTAGGGCCGGGCTATAGCTGACCCAAATATCACCTAAAAAGGAAGCTATAATAGAGATGATTGATTTGATTTGTCTTTATCTAGCTAATTACTTCATCCTGCACTCACTCTCCTTTATTTTTTGCAGTTTCTTGAACAAAGAGAATGAACTGTTATTGCCAAAGAAAAAGGAGAAAAAGAAAGGGAGGGGTAGAGAGAGAGGAGCAATCTTCATTTGTCTGCAATTCTCTGAATCTCAACTTCATTGCATTCAGGTAGATTCAATGCTAAAAAATTCTCATTAATAAATAAAAGCAGCCTCATAACTCTGTATTGCTTTTGGTCCTGAAGAACATCAAAAGACTGTGCAAACCTAAAGTAAAATGCAATCAATTATGCAAGCTCTGGGGATTATTTCACCAAAGCAATTGATTTAACTTCACCACTGCAGCCACCTCTTATTGGAAACTTATCAGCTGTTTAACAGCACACTCATAAAACAAGGTAACAAATTACCTCAGCATTTCCTAGGGAATAACCTTTCAGTCTTTCACTAGAAGACAGGTCAAAAATCACCTTTTTTTTCTTTTCTTTTCTCTTCAGTTCATATGACCTCTACTATACCCAGAAGAAATGTATTATAAAGGAAGGGAAGATTTCATAGAGTAGAATGTATGGCTTAGGTTTCAGTAAATAGATAATGGGATCTTTAATGACTGCATACAACAAGGATTGGGAGTTGTCACAGCAAACAGCATTTCTATTAAACAGCACAACAGGAAATAGACTTCAGGGAGAAACATGACTCAATTCACAAATGCAGGGTTTCCATCACTGAAGATATTCTATGCATGTGTGATCCCAGAGGGAGCATATGCACAGCTTTGAGGACTGACATTCACCTCAACAAAATGGAGAGTTCTGAGTTTGACAAGGGGCACTACCTAAAAATGGAGACACTGTCTAAGATATCATATCCAAAGTAATTTGTTTATTTCTTTGTCTTACAATACATTTTTTGTTCCGTCAAACGGGAAAGTGATTCCTTCTCTTTCCTTCTCTTGGGCTAGGGCCATATCATACTTTCACTATGTATCTAAAGAGACAACACTCTCTGACTTTTGATGCCCTTCAGACACTTCCCATACTAGTAATAAGCAGATTATATTTCCTTTTTTTCAAAAGTGCTAAGAAATCTAGAATTGCCATTATCACTCAGCAGGATACTGTGATGTTTTTCACTGTGTTGATGGTTATGAAAAGCAACATACCATCATACAGAAATGAAATAACTTCATTTTCACCACTGACTCCTTCTATCTAACATTATTCAGTATGGGGATCACGTGTCTTGTATTCCCATGATCAGATATTGAAACTTAGCTTTAAAACTAAACTTTCTCAGAAACCATAATGCCAGGGACTAGAATCTTTGCCATGTCACAGGGTTCTGCCAGGGAAATCCAGCAAGGTGACATCATTCAAGCACAGTTACAGAGGAGGCTAAAAAAGTCATAACAATATACCCATGTGGACAGTAGAGGAGCCCTGAGTGCTGAGTGTCAGCTGCCATTCTGATGGCAGTGTTCATGAAGAGCTGCCAGTGCTCATGCAGCAAGCTGGAAATGCCTGACTCCAGCAACTTAACAGGCCAGAAACTGCCAAGTGCCAAGAACACAAAGTGCAGACCACCAGCAGCACTTTATAGCTCCTATAATTCCTGAAGATCTGTTTGGAATGGAATTCCTCTTGAAATCTGTTAGCTCATGGGTCTGCCTGACCTCTTTTGCTGCTTGTGTGGAGTCAGCTCTACCAGCATGCAGGTGTGAAACAGCATTTCCCTTGCTTGTAAGCAGTCACAATGAGAAAAGGGTTATAAATATTGAAATAGATTCCCAGATGGCAGTGTCTCAGGACAGGTGGGAACATGACAGTGCACAAGTCTGTATAAAAGCACACAAGGACTGTACAGGTAGTAGCACTTCTCTGAATAAGAATTTTCTCTGGCTTTGGCAACAATTATCCACTGAGGTTTTATTTTCTCCCCCTCAAATTAAGATTGTTCTCAAATCAGCAATGTTCTAAAGAGGAAAATTTAAAATGTAATTCAATCTTTATTTGAGATGTATTAACATTGTATAAAGAACTGCCTTCACTAAGGCAATTTTCAAACTTTTTTTGTGTTTTGTTTTCATTTTTTCTCTTTCTTTAGCCAAACCTGTAACACAGTACTGTTATTTAATCATTCTCAGAGATTTTTTCATCGTAATTCTTGAAAACTGAAAAAAGTTTATTGATGTATACTCTAGGTAACTCATTATTTAAGGAGGAAATTTAGCATTCATGAATGACATTTTTTACTTTGCTGAGGGTACTACATTTTCACATAGAAGCTGAATACCTTGTAAGTATATAGGACATATGCAAGCACTCTAAAAAGGAAATTAAGGTGGTATATAAGGTGGCATGTCTTTAGAAATAAAAAGTATGATAAACTAGCAAGAGAGTCACTGAAAGACATTTGGCAGCACTGGTTATATCTGAAAATAATCCAGCTGCCATCTTATTTTAGACAGTCACAGGAGTCTGACTGATCTAAGAAGCTGTCATCAAAGAGATCTGAAAGCTTGATAAAGTACAAGAGAAATCAAGAGAAATCAATTAGAAAAAGAAAAATCAATTTTTCAAACCCAGCCAATCTTGAACTTGGACGCTTGGGGAACACATGTCTTAAAGGCATTTACAGCAGAGTAACTGACTGGCAGAAAGGAACTAGAAATAATACTGGATTTGTCTACTTGTTCTGTCACCCACTTTGTACACATCAATATTATGCTCATTGTGCTGTTATTCATTTCATTTTCCAGTTAACAGATAAAATGGACTGAGCACTTCCACTTTTTGATTATCTTTTTTCCTCATTTGCAGACATTGTATTTACAAAATAATCATTTCCATTTGTTTCTGCTAAACATCTTCATGTCCCACTACCATTTCTATTTATGTGTATTCAAGTGTCTAAGTTCTTCTGAAAGTCAACAGATTCTTCAAAGAAACTCCCTCACTTATTTTATGGAAAATACCTCTGGATGTAGAGTCCAAAAGGCTTAAATCACTTCTGGGACTGAGACAACACTGTTTTCTCATGTTTTTTCTCTATGGCTGTTTCCTTGTGATGAAAATTGTGGTGTCCATGTCTGTAACTCATTTACACAGCTTTAAAAATGTAACCTGAGATCTCCTCTCCAATGCCCAGCTCCAAAAGAATTCTCCACCTTCTCATATAACTTCTTTTAAATCTATGACTTCCAATTAAACTTCTACTAAACAAGTTTAAAAAATATATTGCTGCTTTAAAATTACTCAATTCCTCTTTTTGTTTCATGCTTCCTCAAGGAGTATTTTGAAGAGTGTACTTACATAGAACATTTTGCAATTGCTTGGGCATGTTGGGTTTTAAAAGTGATCACATTTCAATTATCAATAATGACCTTGTAGGACCTCAATAATTACCACAATTGTCACAGAGTGCTTATTAAACTTTTAATGGTTTTTTTCCTCTTATTTAAAAACTTTATTCCTTTTGCACAGAAAAAAAATTCTAGAGGATTTCAAGAGGATTATTTATGCCTAAAGCTACTTATAAAAGAGTAGTACTGTTTGCTCATATTTTATTTTTCCATATTTGCAGCTATTTAATATTCTGCCCTACCTTGCTATGTACTAAATGCTTTGCAGCTTTTAGATGCTTGAGGTTATAATTTTTAACAGTTCTTATATTCCTTTCTAGTGACATCAGAGGTAATTTTTATCCTTAATTTTCTTGAAATAAGTGTTTTGGTTTTTTCCTTATATCAAAAATCACCTGTAACATCTCACAGTAAACAGCAGGTGGTTCTAATCAATCTCCTTGCATCCATTAGTTATTCCCATGAATGTTGTCTTTTCAGAGTACTATGGGTTTGGAACTATACATTGTATAAAACTGTCACGTAATTTTCATTTCTGATGATCCATTATTACAAGATACCAGATGTACAGTACTTCTTCTTAATTACCATACTTAGGGCTTATGTCACAGAACTAACTGAGGTAATCTTCGAGATAATCTTTCATCTGGGTATTTTCTTCCAACACTGGGAGGACGCAATGCTACATTACCTCAAAATACGCTCACACAATATTTGGTAATTGCTCATAGGAAAAAGCAATTTGATTGTCTGAGCAGCGAAACCAAGTCTGCAAAAGCTGCTTTTCCCATACATTCCTGAGCCTCCTGCAGTCCATAGGGCTACTCAAGTGCTATGTGTTGAAGAACTACCTTCTTAAACCAGTGAAAACAAGTTTTTGTCAGGTAGGAAAATAATATACATACAAGAAACTATCTTGCTTAGTCCTGAATGATATTGCATTTGAAATATTGATTCTTTTCCCCTAGATCCTCACAGCTCTTACCAGAAATTACATTTTAGAACCAACATTCCAGAGACAGAGTAATTTGTCTGTTGTCCAAAAAAAAAAAACTCTTTAAAAAATTAGAATTAAGAATTTTTTAAAAAATCTTAAATTTAACCTTTCCTCCAGTAAGTATTTCTCAAAATAATGGATATTTTAGCCAGCGTGTTGTTTACAGCCTGATTTGCTAAGCCCATGCTGCCTGTATCACACCAGAGAAAGCCTGTTTTCAGAAGGTATTGTCAGTCTTGACCACCTGGGAAGGAGATGCTCAGCAAGTCCCTGCTGGACTATACAGCTCACAGGTCATTAGGAACAAAGTCTCTCTTGATGATCACTTTCTCTTCTAAGAGTTGCAGAATTTTCAGACTCGTTATAGATTAAAAAAAAACTGTTGGAGCAGCTTTAAGAGTTAAAAGCATATTCAGCAGTGCTATTTTTACATTGCCAAGTAAGCATGAAACTCTGCTTTAACTTCTGAGGAAAAGTAGAGAGAAGAGCTTATCTTCAACAGGAGAGGGAATATCTGTCTCAAGAGACTGTGCTGCTTCATTTAAAGCCATCCAGAAAACACTGTGTGCCAATCAGTTCAGTTCCACTGAGTGCTAAAAGGATGAACAGGCAGGTTTATATTGCAAACTGAGGCTGAAGCGGGCAGTTTGGAAGCTTGGCTTCCTTTCTGTGCCAAGTTCTCTCTAACCTCAGTTAGCTGTTCACTGCTTCACTAGTCCTTACTAGTGAAGTTTTGTCTTACTTTTCATTATTGTTTTGAATGGCACTAATACAGGAGTGCTCACAGTGGAATCTTATAAGCAAACCTTTGAAATATTTAATTGGTTAAAAAAATACATATTTAATTGTTTCACTTGACATTTGACTTACTGCAAACAAAAGACACCTTTTGGCAGAAATATTACGTCAATTACAAAGTCAGTTGGCTCTAACATGGGGCCATGCCTTAGGCTTTGCTTTTGTGATTGTATTTTCAACGCAACTTTTCCAACAAGGTATTTAAATTATAGCTCTGAAATTCCTAATCAGAAGTCAGAAATGTGTTTATTTGCATGAATTCAGGTGAATAGTGAAAGATAGTCCAAAAGTAAAAGTTTTAGAATAGCTAGCATAGAAAACAAATTTTAAATATTTTTTCTTAGAAAGAAAAAATTGCCTATTCAAATAGAATATGATTATCTTCTATTCAACACTCTTAAAGCAATTTTTTCAGGTGGTGTAAATTGACGTGGCTTCACCAAAACCAGTACGTTTTGCAAGTCTACAAGCTGGAGTTCTAACCCTTCATTATCCAAGTGACTTCTTAATACAATTTTACAACCCTGGTATTGTTCTGAACCATGATTTTCCATGTATTCAGACACTCACAGAATTCAATGGCTTCCAACCATTCTAATAGCTGTAATTTCATGACAGTTCTTCAAAATTGAATCCTAAATTACTTAAAAGCACAAAACATATAATCTGCATTTTAGAATCTACACACAAAGTTTCACCCTGACTTATATATTTCTTAACTCTACTGCAGATATCTGAGAGCTAAACCTGCTGTAGTTTGCACTAAGATGGATGATTTCACCAGATCATTCACCAACCGATTCTTCAACAGCTTAAACAAGCACTGCCATGGTTTCTAGTCTTGCAAGAGAAACCATTCTGCTATCATCATCTTCACACTCCACAGTTTTAAATATTTCTATCTTATGGGAAGTTCTTCACTGTAGCAATAATAGATCTGTATCATTCAATAACACAGACAGTTCTATCCTGCGTATCTGAAGCCATCAACACTGTTTTCCTGGGATAAGGTTTTTGTTCATCCCTTGCAGCTAAGTGGTTATGCATAAAGTCTCTAAAGAGGGCCTTACAAACCCTCCAAAAAGGGACATGTCTGAAACAAGCCAGAAAATGGGGGAGGTTTTTCAAAAGCAGGACTGTTGCAGGTAAAGCTGCAGAGGAACTTGCAGCGCTGCTGGCCTGTAGGCAGAGACAGATTGCTCTCATTTGGACAGCTCCTTGGGGCTTTCAAAATTGTGCCATGGGCCATTGCATGGGTGTGAGTTATGAGCTGCAACTCTTTGAAGAGCAGCATTGAATTTCACCTCAATGTATAGGCTCTGCAGCCTGATATACATCATGTTGACATGATATCAGTTCTTTCCCATCAGAGCTCTGTTGTTCAAATCAGTGAATTCAGAACTTATTCAGGTTAGCATCTGGGGCTAATCCCTAATTTTCTGAATTTGGTAGTCATACCTAATATAATTCAGATCAAGCTTTTATTCAGATTTCTATGCTTTTATTTCCTAAACTTTTTATGTTTCAACCACACAGTAAATTACCTATTGCGAGGAAAAATTCTACTGATGGATTCATTACTTAGTTTGCAAAATTGACACTCAATTCCAGCACATGAATATGCAGGACTAGATAGTGAGCAAGCCTCAGCAGGGAGGAAAAAAAAGATGATGAGAAAGAAGTCTTTACCTGACACATTATGTCAGTCTCATTCAGCATGTTTTAGCTTTTCACTCTAGCTCCCATTTTTTTATTATCTCATATTTATTTTTCTTCTTCTTTGTACACTGATTACTCACAGTTTGTCTTTCATACAGAACAATATTGCAGTCACATTTTCCATCAAACCACTGCCACTGGAATAAGTGATGGTGATTTCTCTTACTAGAGCCTGTTACAGTCATTAGTAGAAAACACCAAATAATGAACCCAAGGAACAAACAAGTTACCAACAGATTAGATCTCTCTTTTTTTCTGATCCAAAATGTCCCTTCAGATAACATCGGAGATGTGTAAAGATTTCTCCAGGTGACCTTCAAGTCCTTAAAAAATGAACTAGTTATTTCTTCTAGCAATAAACCTTTGTTAAAGATAAAATACGTTCTAATTTGATACAAATCTTCAGTCAAAGAGAGATGCTGCAAGGCATTCTGGACAACAGAAATCACAGTTCCACAGCTCCTTGCTAAATACAGACTTAGCACCCAGATTTCCCCAAATGAAAAAAAAAAAGGAGCTGCATTCCTCTCTAGCTTGGCGTGTAGAGTGAGGAGTCATAAGAGAATGATGAGAGGCTCAGAGGCATAACCTAATCCTGCAGGGAATCAGTGAAAAACAGGCTGCACTGAGTACCATAGTCCCAATCTCCTCCTGAAAGTTCTTCCAGGAAAAAAAATCCCTGTGGCAGTGAATGTTTTTGCACAGGCACCACTGATATAGTGCAGAATTTTTCACATGCTGTAGCTTACTCCAAATCCCTAACAAATTAGGTCCTGCAACTGTCCAATCCTGCATCACTCCTGCAAAAATGTGCCTACATTTGAATTCCTGGTTTCAAAGAGCATTAGAACTGTATATCCAGGAAGGCAAAAAACAAGACTTGGCCTGTGCAAAGACAAGAAGGATCTTTTTCATCTTTCACCATTGCCAATCAGTCACATCCAACAAAAAGAGGAAGTCACAAACCCATCATTGTGTTTCAAAGAGGTTTGTTCCCTCTCCCAATTTTTCGAATTTCACTGGGCTTTGAAAAGGCAACACCATACTTTGAGTTCCCATGTTGTCCACAGAAATTGAAAAGCCTGAAACACAACACCAGGTGCTTAATATTCCAGGACATTTGGTTTGTGGGATGTATTACAAGCCAGATGCACTATTTTTCAGCCTCTTCTCTCACCTTTTTGCTTCATTTCACATGGTACTCCACTAGGCATTATATCAGCTTTTTTCTCCTTTTCTTCTTTTGCAGTTTGGGAAATTGAGATAAAGCTAATTCAGAACATGTTCAGCTACCAGGACTGACTTTATTAAGTTTTACGTGGGCAACTTGCAATTACTGCTATTATTATAAATTATTTCTTCTGCTTTACCTTTTATGGAAGTATTGTAATTACTTTACTGTAAAAATCAGCTACTAGATTAATATACTGGAGTAAGACTACACCGATTTTAACAAAATTGAAAATTAGTGGACTTGGTGTAATATTATCTGGCTTCTGTGGAATTTGTTAGCTGTAATATTTTTGCTATCAAGACCATAGTTGGATAAATGTTCCTTCCCCATCCCTACCCAAAAGAGAAGTTTATGTTTCGATTATTGCAACTGGTTCTCACCAGCACAATAAGAAGTTTCCCCTATTTAATGAATACTTGCAAAAGCCCATAATTGATAAATTCAAACTTGTAAAAATACAGTTCAGTATGCAAAATAGATTCAAGCATACATATTCCTGGAAGACTCTCTTATTCCTCCCATTTCTCCAATTTCTGTATAAAACAACTGGATTCTGAAGTAGAACTAGAGCAAAACCACTTTGAGTGTTCTTTAATACCTCTCAAAGAAATTTTGTCAGAAACAACTTGTTAGTCAGTGTCCTCTCCTTGCAAATCAATAATAGAGTTGGCAGTATTCAAAGCACAAAAGGACTGGAAATTGGCTTCCTTGGCAAAAATATGCTTCTGAGTCAGCCCTCAGCATCTCTTTTCAAGACAATGCCTCTTTGCTTCAAGTACTGAATTCTGCAACTTCCAGAGCAGTGGTCCATCTCCTGCCACAGCATGTATTCAACTCCCATGGCTTCATTAGAACAAGATTTCCTTTATTCATGTTATAAAATGACTAATTTCCTTTTCCTGGATTTAAATACATTTTTTGTGACAAATACTAATTTGTAGACTACATGCTAAGCTTAATGATTTTGATTTCTTCATTTTCATGTTAGAGTCTGCTTCTCAGTTTCTAGAACGGAGTGGCTGTGTGAACCTTATTGACTCCCACTAAACCTTACTTTGGCTCTGAAAAGCAGGCAAAGTGAGCTGGATCCTTCATCCGTCACTAATTAACTCTAGAAAGCTGTTAAATAGCTAGATTGTAATATTTACTTTAGACATAAATTAATCCTTGCATTTCTCATTAGAAAGCACTGTGTATTCTTTTACCCTTCAAAGACATTTGTCACTGATCTAGAAATTTGTCACACTTCTGTGTATAATAACTTCCTTTGGCAACTCTCCTGTTGTTATTTCATTGGCTTGAACCTACTGGCCTGTTGTTCAGCCACCTTTTCTGACTCAGGTGAAGCTGTCTAATTTTTTTTATATCTGCTGAAACTTAAGCAGGTAATTAAAGAAAGTATATTTCCAACACAGTAGATTACCTCTGTTTCTTCTCCTTTTCTTGAATTTCATTCCTAGACATGGTCTTCTATTTCTCATCCATTCTCCCCACCTCAAGGGAGGCTGTAGTTGTAGTTAAGCTGTAGAGAGAATTGGCAGAGAATTTCAGGGCAGGGAGACCACAATGTACACAAGCCCCCTCCAGGAAAGTTGTGAGCACCTTTGCAAGACACGGGTCACTTCTAACTTGCATTTCTATTGCTAGGGTTAAAAACAATACCTTCCTTTCTCTTGCGAGGTCATAGTGTTTTAAGCAGCTGTGATTTAGATCTAAAAGCTGTAATAATTTCTTCTTGCTGAGAGTCCAAAGACACAGAGGCAGTTAATTTGGGTGAGAAATTCAGATGGTGCAGATTTCAGATTCTATACATCTTGTCGGCAGTCTCCCTCGTTCTGGTTCAATAGTAGTTCACATGAGATTTCAGGTTTTTAACAATTTATGTTTCACTGCATTCCCCCTGTGGACCCTGTAAGGTCTGCCAACCTCAAGAATTTCTGTTAATGAGACAGACAATTCATCTGTCATCCCAACCTTCTCAGTCCTTTAGCTTCTCAATTGCAAATAAGAATGAAAATTATTCCTAAGCATTCTGCTTGACAGGGAGTAGGGGTTTTGAGAGATATGAGAACATACCAAGGCTTTTTTAGGAAACAGTAAGCCTTTCCACCTAATATTTGGCAGGGTTTTCTCTCTCACCTCTCAAAAGGGCAAGATTTCCAAAGCATCTAATTTTTTTTTCACTGAATCTATCCTCAAAGGAAAACAACTCTACACTTATCGTTTTAATTGCTAATCTTCTTCACAACTTGTTATCCAGAAGAAACAAAGGATTTAATTTTCTACATACTTGAAAGGAGCCACTAAATTCCTATGAGTGTCAATGGCAGAAGATCAAGGTTTGAGGTCCAGCACCCAACAATCATTATAAATTCAGCTGTTAGTGGAATCCACACTGAGACACAAGATAGGTGCTAAACTTTCAGGGTTTTTTTCAGAGAAAGGAACAGCATTCCTAAACTAGAAACATACCTTATCTTGCAGCTATATATTAATGCTGGGGAAAGGGCAGGGAATGCCATAGCTTACAGCTAGGTGCCTACATCCAGTTCTCTGCAGTTTAAAAAAAAGAGTATCATCAAAGTGTGATCAATAGATTAGCAGCCTGACCGTCAGGGCCATCATGTCCAATTGTAAGGATACTTAATTCAAAACAGCCTCTTCAGCATAGCCAGTAGGAATTTCATTTCCTAGAAAGGAAATCAAAACATCCTGGGTTTGAAAACAGATTAAGTGGTAGGTTTTCCACCCAATCGCACTAAAACGCCATTTTTGCTGCATGCAAAGCACTTGAACAACTGTATGGTCCAGGCCCTGATGGTTCTGGGGCTAAAAGTTTTGATAAACTAAATTAGTTGCCTGCTGCCTACCTTGACTTCCAAACAGACCAAAGTTCCCACTTTTTTGAGCTGCATGTGTCATCTTGAATGGGAAGGAGCCATTGCTTTCCACCTTCCTAACCAGTCTTCCTAACCAGACACAGGTTATTCTGAAGTAAAGTAAATCTCTCTCATAACAAACCTACAAAATGACAAACATAATTACTCATTCTGACATATCTTTTATCAGTGGGCATCCATTCTTTCATTAACTAGTAGCATTGCTAAAAATTATGTACTGAATATGCACCATTAACAGCCTGGAAAAATGCTTTCATTTGCATAATTTTTGAAGCACATCAGTTGGTTACAAAACATTGTTTTTTCCCCATTCAACCTTGAGCAGAGTTAGAACCTGTTAGTTGTCATGGCAATAGAAGCATTCAGGTGGTAGGAAAGAGAAATTAGCAGATTCCAGTTGAAACTGCTTTGGTAGGGTGTGTTCTCAGGAAGATTTATATACCAGGCAAAGATTGATAGTATTTACATTTGAATGTAGTTGAACGTTTTGAAAAATCAGTCAGTATGATAAATGTGAGTTTCTCATTATCTGCTATAATTTTAGCCAGCTGTCTTTTGCAGAATACACCAGTGACTGACTAAACATATTTTTTAAAGTTATTCTGGTAAAATAAATATGAAAGAAATTAAGGGTTTTTTTGGTTTTGTTTTTCTTTTTTCAAAAATTCATTGCAAAAAAAATCAACAGAAAAATTGTCACAGCTAATTCTGCAGGAGAATCTTTGATATTACTCTATATGTATCAGAGAGTTAAACTTACTTTTTACAAGCAAAGCAGAGCAATATTGTTACTTCAGAAAGTCTTTGGAGCTTTTAATAACGCCAGCTTGAAGCTATATTGGGATAACTTGCATCTGGCCTTTATTATCAGCGTATTTAATTTTCAAAAGTCCATATGTGATCATATGCCAGTAACCATTTTCTGGCTTGGGACATACACATTAAATTTTATTGTAGAAATTTTACTGTTTAAGTTTTCACTTTCACTGATATAAGACAATTAGAAGTTAGCTGGTTTAGGTTTGGGAGGGGTTTTTGGGGGGAGAGGCTGTTGTTGTTATCATTTTGGATGGGCTTTATGCATCTGTGAACAGGCAAGCAAGAAAAATTGCTTTTTTTTCTTTTAATGGAGTTGAGAAAAAGTCCTCGTGACAAGCTCAACTACACCTAAGCAGTTCTTGACAGATACTTGCCTAGTGTATTATTCACCATCCCCACTGATGGGGACTACACAGCCTTCCTAGGAAATGTCCTGCAGTGTTAACTATCCTTATAGCTGGGAAATTAAACTTAATATCTAAAATTTTCATGCTGTAGTTGCCTGTCTTTTGTCTTACAACAATGAATATGGAGAGCAGTGTGATCTCTTCTTTCCAGTAATCTTTAACATTTGAAGACTGTTACTATGTCTGTTCTCAGCGAGGATCCATTAAAAAAACCCCCAAAAACTAAATTTATCTCAGGTCATGTGTTTATGCCACCCACCAAGTCACCTTGGCTAACTCCACTGTTCGTTCCTGGCTCAGCTGTGAAGGGAAGTACATAAAACCAGCTGAAGTTAAAAGCAAGGGCTCTTACAAGAGGGGCAAGGTAAAAGCCATCTCATGGCTTTCATAGTCAATTGACAGGAAATAATTCTGATGGTTTCAGTACAGCAGCTCTGTATTAGCTTGTCTAAACAAAAAAAAACACCTAAGGCTTGAAACTGTTCCTCAAAGATCTTGTCTTGTAACCTACTCCTTTCTATTTCCCTTCTCCAAAGTAAAATTCTCATCTTTAAATTGCACACACACACACACCTGGAGATAATGTTCAAACTTCTGTTAAGCTTATGTTAAAAATAGTACAAATTATTCTATACCCTTTACACCCTGATATTTTCCTTCCTCTTCTTAACAGCAGAATGACAGATTCAATTAAAATGCTGCTAAGCCAGGCATACCTCAACTTCTACTCTGCAGTTGATTACCAGTATTGTAAAAAACACAATACTTTGCACTTGGCTTCACAGAACTGCCTTCCATTTTTCAGGTTTTGTGTGGGGTTTTTTTTAATATTTTCTACTTGACCACACTATTTTCAATTCTACTCTTGTCTTCTAATTTGCAGTCCTTCCCAGTTTGGAGTCAAGCAGAGAATGCTCTATAAAGGGCTCAGCAATTAAACTTCCCATGCAGTGCTCAGTTCTGCATATCTGGCACAACAGGGTTTGCATACTCATCTTTCTGCCATTAGATATGGCCATAATTATGTTATGGAACAGGTAGGATGAAAAGCCAAATAATTTAATAATCATGAAAATAACACTGCCTTCTAATTCCAAAGGGAGTAGCATGGTCACCCTTGAAAACAGGCTGCTCATATGGAAAATACAGTGAGCGTTTTATGCTTTGAAAGACGGCATTTAGTTCTCTGACCTTCATGAGCATGCCCAGGAACAGCATTCTGTGATTTTTTTTTGTCTTTGTTTCATAGTAATTGCTCTTACTGCCAGCTTCATTGCAATACTTGGAAAACAAAATTATCTAAGGCAGTTGGAGAAGAGATGATCATTGTATGTCCCTTGCAACTGAAATAGTCTATTCTATTCTGTCTATCCTACTCTGCATCTGCACAATCAATCCCATGTTACTGCTCCTCCAGGCAATGTTACCTTGTACTTGTATCTTGACTGTATTTTTATGTCATTTTAATGGGTGGCCTGGAACTGGAATTTAGAACTGGTCACTGTTGCATTTGAAAAATTGTAATTTTTTTTCTTTTTTTTTTTAATCTAAGAATTCTGTATCAGAATTCTGGAATAGTATGTGGGGAGCAAGGGGTACCACACATGAATTGTATCACAACATTTTAAAAAATTGTAATCTCTCCTGGGACATGGAAAAAAGAGGAAAGCTACACAAAAGATTCCCAAAGCAAGTGTTGAAACTGAAAAAGATGTTCATCCCTATTAGGTCATCTTTCTCATTCACATTTTAGAGAAAAAAAATCATGATTATTGGTGAATATTTCTGGATATTTTGAACACTGTGGTTTTGAAGCACTGGAGAAAAATAATGAAAGTTGACTCCTCAATTCCCTGTCTGTAATGGCTTAAGGGCAAAAACAAGGTTCTGGGTAAAAGCTGAAATAAAGGCACTGAAATTGACATTAAAGCACAGATACAGGAATATCCTCATGGATTTTAATACACTTCACTCAAATTGTCTCTGCCTTTTCCTCTGAGGGTAGAATCCAGACACTGTAAAATTCTGCCACCATAGGAAA
Source organism: Cyanoderma ruficeps (assembly GCA_008694505.1). Classification (NCBI taxonomy): domain Eukaryota; kingdom Metazoa; phylum Chordata; class Aves; order Passeriformes; family Timaliidae; genus Cyanoderma; species Cyanoderma ruficeps. The sequence goes on from VZDJ01001247.1 coordinate 6,848,314, forward strand.
CTCAAGAAAACTGCCCTGTTTCATTTGCTTGGTATCATATTATTCCAGTTCAGGGCGCAAACAGGCTGAAACTCTGGGAGCATCTTCAAGGCTGAACCATTTTAAAGAAATGCCTTGCTTTACAATCAGGGAAATCAAATTAAATTCTGTATGCCTTCCATTGCTATTGAGTCAAAGTTCTCACAAATATTTTTTAAAAACCCAAAACCAACAAAGGCAGATATGTTGATATGTTTCCAAAGGCAGTAATAAGAGCTAAACATACAATCACATAAGAATTGCATAGGTATCAGTTAACCATTGCTACTTCACATGGTTCAATTCATTAATAGGAACAACATAACCGACCTTCTATTCTTTGTTATATGGATTTTCACTTCCTCTCCTAATCATTGTTCCTGTCTCCTGCTTATCACTACTCTTTGGATATTTTTAGCTGCTTTGCTCAACTCTGAGCAGAAATAACATAGCTCCTAGGTACACCTGCAGACAGTGTTAAGGAGAACACTTAAAACTCTATTTGTATTTAAATGTTTGCTGCTATTGTTCTTGTGATTACACTGAAAATACATTGCTTTTTAACTACAATATTATGGGCTTGGAATGCAGAGAAGTACAGAACTAGGTCTCAAAATTCCAGTTCCTCCCTACATTAATTTATATTTCCTTAATATAAGTTCATTTTTTCATTTCCCTTTTTTTACAATGGTAAGTTCTTAATACAGGCAAGCTCATTTCTCTCCCACTGCAGAAAGGATTGGTTATATTTCAGTTTGCTCAAAAGGTAATAATGAACATTCACTCTAAGCAATTTTAGCCAGCTTATGATGTTTACTGCAGTGTCTTTTTCCTAAGGGCTCATTAGATTTTGAAGAATAATGATTAATTGCTGAATATAATGCATTTTTTCCAACACCAAGAAATGTGTGGGTTATTGTATTCATGTTAAGCAAGTAATTCATTAATATGTCACTTGAAGTATCCACCATCCTAATTTACTATTTCAGGGGTCTAATCTACATGCATTTCCTTGCCAATGGCTGACCTGTTAATTGCAACATCAGCAAGGCTACAAGAGTTATTGTTGGCCTATTCTAGAACAGCCTCATTTAAGGATGAATCTAAAATAGTGACTGAATAATTAATTAGAATGATTGTGCAGCTTATCCAACATTCTTCAAGACTGTTAGGGCAAAATAATCAGAAAACATTTTTTATTTTTCAAAACTACTGGAGCTAGAACATGATCAATAACAACACATCCTCGTGCCTAGATGCTATAACGTTCTCAGATGACAGTCATGCATCCAGCAAACACATTGCATCTGCAACATCAGCAAAGCCCGTCAAGTGTTTAAAGCCATGTTTATGTGTCAGAATGTGTATTTCACTATTGGGATTACTTGCAGAACAGGCTGAGCAGCTGTAGGCATTAAATACACACACGTGCTTACCCACACCATTTCTTTTTGCAGTACTGTCACAATGCTGTCGCATACTGCTGTCCCTAGGATCACTTCTGTTCAAAGTTATAGGATATGAATTAATATATTTACCTGATTTCAGCCCCTGACGATCTGTTTACAAACTTGTCTTTGACTTTTTGTTTAGTTTTCCTTTTCTATCTGAACCTAATGCAAATAAGAAAGTTGTAATTTATCAAAATTATTTGAATTATTAATATTTTAAAGGTTTTTAAATGTTTTCCTTCATTCAGCATGGGGTTGATCAGATGGTTGTATGGTTATATAATATGCTTCTCTTGAAATTCCTATTATAGAGCTGTTGTAGCCTTAGTGGCCTATGGGTAAATAAAAGCCAAAGCCTACAGGGAGAGGAGAACATTTGACTGTAGCAACTCACCTAGCTGGAAATGTCCCAGGAGTTTTCAGATCTACTACTGGAACACATGAAGGAATGCTCACCTGCTGAAGATTTATTATTCAAAACAAACCCTTCAGATGTTTCACCTATGAAATGACATTGTGACTCCTGACAAACCTTGCCTAAAAATTATTTACCAGAGAGGATAGAACTGTCTTTTTCATTTCTCTTACCAGCTGGAAGTCCATGCAGTGATGAGCCACATCAGAGAGCAGAGTGGAAGGTACAGTAAGGCTCGGATTACAATAGATAAACTGAAGAGTTCTCCTTTCAGTTACCTTATCACAGATTGTCCACTAGTGTGTTTTTCTCTTTCTCTTCCTGACATACCTACCAGTATAACATGTAAGAATAATTTAGCTTTACAAGGAGATGGCAGATGGCCACTAAAAGACCAGTAGCCTTGACATTTGGAAAAGAATTCCTAGTCTTTACCTTTGTTCTTACCTTATTAGCAAAGAAATGGAGCCTGCCTTTCTGTTGCCAGCAGTCCCCATATTTTCTTAACTCCATTTTGTCCTTCTCTCTGTCTCAACAGTAATACATCCATAAAGAGCTACATTCTGCATGAAATTATTTACACTGAATCCCCAATATTGTAATTAATTTTAAAAAACCCCTCCCATTATTTCTTGAAACGTAGAATGATTCTTTAAAATGTCAAGTAAATCTGGACAAAATACTCAACCCAGACAGCAAGACTTTGTTCTCAGCTATAAGACTTCGCAATAAAGACACAAAGGTTTCCTGAGAAGGCAAGAACCTAGGTCACATAACCCTTGTGAGAGTGAGGGGGTGCCTTGAATCAGTTTAAGATGATAAATTCTTTCACAGATAAATTATTGCTCATCAGAGTTCTGACATTATAAGGAAAATAGGGAATTTCAAAGTTTCCATTCTCATCCTGCTTCTCAAATTTCTTCATAAGATCCAATTATTTTGTACTCAGTTTTGCCCTGAGATTTTAAGCACTTCACCTCCAGCTTGCAAACCAATTAATGCTTTTACATCTTGCACCACTTTTTGTCATTTGTGGTAAGTAGCATGAGAAAAGTATACAATTGCTAGGGAATCACAAAACATTTTCATTTGTTTTGAGTGTTTATTTGGGGTTCCCCCTGCCCTCCACCCCAAGAAATTCTATAATCTATTTTCTTGCCACTGCAAAGGCCACAACTCTTGTTAACATTCCAATGTTTTCACAAGAGGAAGTCTCCTTGTTCTCCTTCACTGCCTGGTGACTTCTATCTCATCTGCGCAAAGCCCATCTTTCATCTTCTCAGTCCTGAAATTATTCTACTACACCACAGCATCACCCCACCTCTTGCAGCCACATCTCTCTGGGGTTTTCATTCAGCAAGGGGGCCTAAGGAACAAAAATCTTATGAGATTATTGTTCACATTAACCCTGTACATGCTGACATGAGAACTGTAAAATAGAGATAAATATTATTTGGTTTTGCACTTTTGACATGGCACTTGCAATTTTTATGGACTTTTCATTCTCAAACACTGATGTTAACTGTATTTCAGTTCAATGTATCTTTTCTTTTAAACACAGTTCTGGAAAGTATTGTATTACTAATGCAATGAACCATTTCTCATGATCAGACATAATCAAATAAATATCAAAACAAATGTACAGTGTTGCAGAAACCCTTCTATTAAATCAAAATATCAGAAGTTGAAATTTAATACAGCAAAGAGAAATGTCCAGCAAATTATAGTTTTCATAAGCTTTGCTAAATTTCCAAGCCAAATTACTTATTTTATAGGGAGAAGAGAAATAGGTCTTGTGCAAATTCCTGATATCATTTGGGTCTCTCTTTTTCAGGAGAAAAGTAATAATTGTGTCATCATGACTCAGTGGAAATCCGTTTTCTCTAATATTGCCTTCAGTCCCTTGAAATAATACCTTGTGAAAACCTCTAAGGACAATGTTTCTGTAATGCAAAAGTTCATAATTTCCAGAGAATGTTCTTTTTATAACCCTGTGGAGCTGGGGTCTAAGAGATGCTGCTGGATCTTGAATACACAGCACTAATCTGTTAATCCATAAATAGATATACAGCTCAACACTTTAATTTGCAGTTCCTAAGAGAGTAAGGAAATGATTAGATTTAATATGATTTATTTTGACTCTCCCAGATTTACTGAAATTTACTTTTGTGAGAGCCCAGGCATTTTATAATTACTATCTTAAATATGAAAATTATGAGAAAACTTATCTCACACCAGTTGATTATTACCTTAAAAGACTTGGTCATTTAACATAACTACCCAATAGTGCATTTTAACTTTGGTGTTCTGGAATTGCATTGAAAATGTTCTTTTGTAAAAAAAAAAACAAAACAAGGCAAAACCCCAAGGCATTTAGTTAATTCGCTATATGGCTTTTAGTACTGAGTAAAGCTTCTTTTCTAGGCCAAAGCATTTTACTGTTGCAATAAAATATTTAACACTTGATACCAACTTTCCTCTCCCCAGTGAAAGTTTTTTATATTTTCAAAATATCTTTACTTTCTTAGCCAAAAAATAGAACAAATAATATATTCCTGACTAATAGTATGATTCCAAAACCTCCAAACCTTTTCTCTACAAGCATTCTATTGTCTCCCATAAAAAAAGGTTCAGAGAAAAGACCTTGTGAGATTTTTATGATATCATTGTTAATGAGAAATAGGTAGGCCGATCTGCTAGAAAGAAAAATATGGCCAAACAGTGTCAGAGGTACCTGATAAGAACAGGGCTGAGTGTCCAGACTTTCGCCAGCAGCAAGGAGCCCCAGGCCAAAGCTGTGCTATCCCAGAATCACACACACAATGGGCAGGGTTGGAAGGCACCACTGGAGCCTGGTCACACCTCCCTGCTCAGGAAGGTCCCTAGAGCACGTTACTCTGGGTTGTGTTCACATGGGAATTTCTCCAGAGGAGATTCCACAACCTCAGTTACGTAACATGCTGCAAGAGTCCCGTGACTTCTCGTATTCTAAAGAGTTGGTAGAAACAGAAAGAGAGAATCAGATCTTTTTGTAGAATGCTTCTTAAGCTAAGGTTTTCAGCCTTAATCAGGTCAAAAAGGGAAGTAAATCACAGAAGAATCAAGCAAAATGGAGATATTTAAGAAATGATGCAGCTAGAATCCATGACAAGACATGATCAGACTCTTTTATGTAACCATAGAATATGAACGAGGTTAAAGAGTAGATTCCTCTCCTTAGAAAGAGGATGGTAAATTAAGCGCATTTACTTAAAATATTTGTAAAATCACAGCTTTCTGATAATGACAACAAAATAACAGGAACAGTCATATTTTGCTAAAGGATCTACTTTCAGAAATGACACACAAAGACTTGCATTTCCTCCCAAGTAAGCATCTAAAGCACAGGAATAACTTAGCCTGAAAAGGCTGTCACATTTTACTTTTTCTTCACATTGTAAGGTTTATTAGGATTTCAGCAATAAGTATCTTTTCTTTCCTAAAGGAACATAAAATTGTACTACTTACGTATATCTTTCATGAGATATTTCTAGTGCACTAGTAGGTTTGGGATTCATTTTTAATGAAGTTCCTTTAAAATCAAGTACTTTTCTTTTTTTCTGGAACTGGCTCCTGCAGTTCCCAGATTGTGTCTGCAGGTCAGAAGGGTCTGGTGCCAGCTGGCTTTACACTGGGTCCATGCATAGCTTGGCACTTGCCTTTGTATGAGAAATGAAGGCTAATGCTCCAGCCTTCTTACTCAGGCTCAGGAGAGGCACTGATCTTGAGACAGTTTCAGGGCACACAGTTATTTTGAATAAAAGGATAGGTCTGGGGTTTATTTTTTTTAGTATGATGTCAGCATAAACTTTGCCTTATTGTGGTGTGACTGAGTATATTCTTGGAGACAAGCCGTGGTACTCATTCAGTTCATTCAACATCTGCCAAAAGCCAAGATAACCACACACAAGTTTCTTCAGGAAACAATTTCCCTAAGAAAGCACTTTCTGCTCTCTAGGTTTAACACCCAGCATGGAAAGAATAGAAGTCAAAATCCCCAGAAATGCCAATACTTTGATTACTTTTCCAGCAAGATCCAAGGATTTCTTCTGCCATAAGTTGTCATACGTTAGATTTTTCATCTGCAGGCTGATGTCATTACCAGGTAGTGCCTTCTTTTTTTTTTTCTTTTTTTTTTTCCCCTGCCTATTTCTGAACACCGTTTTTTCCCCATTGTCACAGTCTTCCTCATGTGAATAAAGAGTCAATCAAGGACAAAGGATAGAAAAACAGATGAGTGGTTGGACATCCAANTTTTTTTCCCTCATTATCTTTTTAAGTAGAGGCGTGTTTGCATCCCTGTTTCCTGAGAGCCATGAGCATGTGTATGGACAGCTGCCACAGCTGAGGGGTTGAGGTGGAGTTGCATAAGCATTTTCGTCTGTGACTTGCTACATGTAGGAATAATTTGGAAACATGGCTTCCAATCTAATTTTTCAATTTTCTTTTAAAGCTAATGGAATATTATCTAACTTTTTTATGTATAACCTCTTCATTATAATCCTGTTCCTCCAAGTCAGCCATTACATCAAATACATGACATTGTTATGGATAGAGCAGCTATTCCAGCTCCCCTTGTGTGCCTGCTTTTTGCTGCCATTGACTGTTTTTATACAGGCCTTCCCAGTGTACTCTCTTTTAACAGCAGAAGATCAATCATCCTTCCATGCACGATCAAGTATCAGAGACTGCAGTCATTCCAAGATGGATTTGCTCTACCTTTATAACCTGTTCTTTAGCTACAATTGCACTTAAGGTCACACTCTGATTTAGCTCTTTCACACAGATTGCTGAAATATTTCTCCATAATAGACATTTTTACTCATAATTCTATTAATTATCCTAAGGGAAAAATAAAAACGACATTAAGCTTTGTTTTTATTGTTCAGCAAGGGCTGTTGTAATCTCAAAAAAAATAAATAATGCACCCTAAAATGTTTTGAGCATAATAAACTTATGCAAAGGATTCAGCAAAGGAGCATGCAAAGGCCAGGGCAAGCAGGGCATCTGCTGTGAGCGTCTATGTAGGGAACACAGGTCACAGAAAACACCCCAAACTCTGCCTTTTACAGATGGTTCCTGCTGCCATCCAGGAACAAAGGATTCAGGCTCATAGGGACTTAGGAGAAAGGAGGCAGCATGGGCATTAAGGAGCCCATGTCAACTGAACGGAAACCTAAAGAGTGAGACCTACTCCCAGGGAAGAAAGGATGACCTGGTATCAAATTATCACACAGTGGCTCTGGTTTTATAACACGGGTTGTACAGACTGCTATTACCCAACAACTGTCACCTTCATTTTTTTTTTCTGTAGAGTCATAAATCTATTTTCATGGGATAACCTCTTTGCAGTGTATAGTCTTCCAAACACATAGCATAACTAAGGTGCAAGGTTGCTTGCACCTTGTGAAATGCAACTGTGCTAAAACAGTAAGACAAAAATTCAACTGAAAGACAGTGAAATCAGTGGTTACAAAAAAAGGAAACAAAAAAACCCAAAAAAGACAGAATGCAAATGGCAGCTATTTCAAACAGTAACAGTGGGTGATTTTCTATGTTGCAGCATCTTGTTGGCAGATAATTACTCTGACAATAGCAGTGCAGAATTTACCCTACAATCAGAACTTTAGCCATCTACTTAGATCATAATACCTGACAATTTACAAATACAAAACCACTAGACCAAATGATCTTGTTTAAATGTCACCTTCCAACTCAGCTGTTCCACTCTGCTTTGTATTCCTAGTTTCATTTCTTTACTCAAATAGAAAACAATACATTTTTAAATTGCATTAGTCTTAAGAACCAAGGAGAAAACGAGCCAAGTTTTCTTTTCCCTCAACCAGTATTGGCAGGCTTATGAACTGTGTGTCAGGTACCAAGAATAAATAAGAACAGCTCCAGTGAAGTTCATAATGTCTGATAATTGATACCCACTGAGGACCTGAATTGGATTACAAATTGCAGAGTCATTTCTGTCCTTAATTATAGTCATGCCACCTCACTGCAAAATTAATTTCTACAGGTGGAGCTTAGGGTCTGAGCTTACAGAATATTTATGAAAGGTCATGATGCATGAAAAGGAGAGGATTTCACTTGGCTTTCACTTCCATCTGAACACTGACTTAGAATATGCATTCTTGTTTTCTAATTTGTACTCCAGTGGTAGAATTTTTAGGAATCTTCTACTGAAAAAATGAGCTTCAATCCTGGAAACCAAACCCTGCATGTGTTTGAGATGCAGCCGCGGCTTTCAATTGTTTTCAAATATATCTGTAAGCAAGAATCTCAAAACAGCCTTAAGAAACTCCAAATACTATATGCTTCTGTAGACTAAAATTCCCATAAGAAGTTCCCTGACTAATATTAAAACTAGTGGAGTCTGAAAAGATGTTTTCTTGCTGGAATTGTACAAAACAATTGGAATCTTCAGGGAAAGCAAACACAGCTGCAGTATCTTGAATTAGTGCAGTGATTAAGTATACTACCACAATTATGGTAATCCGTGTTCAGTTTGAAGTCAGACTGAAATAAGTGAGTTGGAAGGCTGTTGGCATTACCAGAAATAATGTGTGTATTACAGGTGGAGGGGACAGAGAGCTTGCTCAAAGGCAGCCTAGCAAAGGAAGATCAAGGGAGTTCTGGGTTTCTTCTGGAAGGTCCAACATGTAGGAAAAAGACAGCTAAGGGAGCTAAAACAATGTGGCAACAACAACTGATATTTATTACCTAGGAGAAATTTAACCTGGAAAAACGAAAATGCTTTATCTCCAGAAAATAATCTAATTTAAATGTGTAATGACTTGACATCTCTATGATATAGAACTAAAATTTTAGGAGGAAAATAGATTCTTGTGGTAACTCCAGTACATCTTTTCACACCAAGTCATTCATGTATATCACTAAAACAATAAGCTTTCTAAGAGGAGGGGCAAAGTTATTCCTTTTCTTATTACAGCCACATATGGGAAGGACAGATATAAGCAAAAAGAACAGATGGGGGAAAAAGAGGTATAAAAACATCACAATTTGTATCATATTTGGTAAATATGGAAATTTTAGCTTCCTCCCTCATCAGCTGGACCCTTTATTCACTATTCATTCCTTTTATGAACCTAATTATGATGGGTTTCATCAGACAGAAAATAGCACACTTTATCTCAGCTTTAAGTCACCAAATCAAAAGGTTTCTCTGAGCTTGCTATCTGATGCTGAGCATTTGCTTTGTCCTTTTATTCTCCAAAATATCCAACCACAAGACAGAGATGCAAACATTTAGATACAAACTGCGGGCCCAAGAGATAGAAAGCACTTCCTAAGAGTAAAGTATTTTTACTGCTTTTGTTCATTGAGCTTTTCTCTTTGGATCTTCCATAGTTCTCCTCTTTGGAGCCAATCAGACTTAGCCTTTGCATCAAAATACACTAATGAGTAACATTATATATGGGAAGATGATGACTTAATAACCCATTCTGAAGTACTGAAAATGCATTTTGACTGAGGAGAAATGTGTAGCAGCCCAGTTCCTACAAAGTGAATGACACTCTAAAGACTATGAGCAGCAGGACACTTCCTCCAGTAGGAAACACTTTTGGCACAGAGACCTGGAGTTGCAATGCCTTTATCTGAGCAAACTTCCAAGTGATGACATAAATGGTCCCATGGTATCCATGACCCAGAAGGGAAGCTCTGCCCTCCATGTGTTGCTACACAATGTTTTTCTAGTACATAAGATAATTCTTTTGAAGAGCCAGTTGGTTAAGACCTCCATTCTTGATTCATGTCTGTCATTTTTCTTTATTCTTACATAGAATCTTTTCTGTACACACTTTTGCTTTTGTTTCTTTTTCTTATGTTTTTAGTACTAATATGCTGCTTGAAAGCAGACCTCATATTTTAAAAATATTAACTTAATTTAAAACTTTCTTTTCATAATTAATTTGCACACATATGTAACACAAAACATTTGGAAAATATGTGTATCTCGATTCAAATTCCTGAAATGCTCTGATGCAGCAAAGTTGATTTTCAATTTGCTTTAGTAAAATAAAAATTTAAAAGTTGGAATAACTAAAATCAACTGCATTAAGTGTTCCTAAATTTTTGTTGTGTACTTTAAAGGAAACCTGTTTTGCAACCAGATAGATCCCTAAATAGAACAGAAAAGCAAACTTACTGGGCTATTTTATCTGCATTATTAAAATTTTGAACTGCTTGTGCATATGAAACAAGTCAAACTTATCAGCAAATTTCAGGGGTTTGTGGGAGTTTGACTAAAGGAAAACATTTGGTAGGGTGTGTTAATTTCAGCAATGCTTCATTTCAAAAAAGAAATTGGAGAAGAAGAATGAAAAAATCCTTGCACTAACACTCTAAGTCAACCAAGCTAACTTCTTCAAAATGGAAAAATGTTACTTTCAGTATTAATATACCAAATAGGAAAAATAATAATATCCTGAAAATAAGTACATTTGTAAATATGAATAGCATATAAACATAATTTTTCTAAAAGGTTAAAAACAAAGTGGAATTCTTTTAGTGCATCAAGCTGAAAGATTGAGCATTTGTAGCGTTTATTTCATTCTGTACAATGCATTGTTTTATTCAGTTTTGGAAAGCTGCAGAAAACAATATTTTCCTCTCCAAAATAAAATTCCATTCCTGTTCGGGTCTAGTAATTAGCAATAATTATGTCCATATTAATTGGTGCATACTGCCTTTAAAATGCGCTGCTCAAATGTTTATTTTTGATTTGTATCTCATCAGCTAGAACATCCATATGGTTTGCTTTGGAAAGATACACTGAACTTGTTTTCAAAAATAATATGGGCCACCAGATATTCACTCAGTCAATTTTCAGCAAGCTTTATGAATCAGAAACTGGCATTTCTTAAATTACTGGGTGCCTGACTTAGCACAATCTGTCATTGATTAAAAAACTAAAAAGTGGTGAAATCCCATTGGTGTTCTTTGGAACAGGCGCAGATGGCTCCCATCTCCTTGAATAAGTTTTATTTTGTTTTTCTCCCCTCAAAAGGGAAACTTGGTAACACTGTGACAAAAAACATACCACAGAATAACAAGTTCAGGCACTTTATGAGAAACTGACACATTGTTTTAACAAAGAATAGTACTTCCTGGGGAACTGAAGTGTTTATAGGATCATAAAATGCCTGGGATGACAGCACGCTATATAGCCAGACAATAAGTAGTGCTGAAGTCTTTGATTCCCTCAAGGTTTTCTCATACTTTCAATAACATAGATGTAAACCGGAGTTCCACAGGACAATCACTGGGCTTCCCAGCAATTTGCTAACAGACATGGAAAAATCTCACAATCTTCATTTCTATTCTAGCTTCAGGAAAATAAACTGCTATGGTAGGCATAGCTCCAGTTCTATTTCACCAAGAAAAACTGCTTTTTGAGCATTGCTTTTCTGTTGCTGGTCTTTACACTTCCACCCAGTTTCAATCTTCCTTACCCACTCAGTTAATCCCCTTTTCACCTATCACCTACACGTGGGTTTTCCTCTCCAACCTCTTTCCTCCAAATTTCCCTACCCAGATTCTCTGTGGCTCCAGCAGGTACCACTCATCCTCATTCCACTTACCAACTCAGGCCCTGTCATTTGCCCACAGTGCCGACCACAGATATTTACAGATATTTTTCCAAATGCCATCACTTTTCTGCGTTGTTATCTAAATTTCTCATCAGAAAGAACAGCTGAGGCTGTGCTCTTCATTCCGCTGCGGCAGGACTATCCCTGAAGAAACACAAAATTAGCAACACACGTACTCACAGGATTTTTCGCTGACCTGCAAGTAATTATTCCAGTGTACACCTAGAACTTGACTGTAATATTTCTCCTTCTGTCTTCTAGCAACTCATCAGCTTCTGTGACTTTCAGGGGGTGGGTGTTGTTACCAGAATTGTTTGCCTTTCAAACTGCTACAGCCCATATTTAAGGAGAACTTTAAAAAGCTGATCATAGCTGCAGCTGAAGCGCTGCAGAAATGCCCCCGAGCGATCTGCAGGGTTCCTCTGTCAGTGCCAGTCCTCTGCAACAAAGCATGAGACAACTCACGCGACTTCAGCCGGAAAAGCTCTCTGCACACGATGTTTATTGAGGGAATAAGCAGGCTGGAACTCCACATTTCAAAGGCAGATATACTCCATTAGGAGAGTTTTGTTCTGCTATAATTTTTAAGTGTGCACAGCACAACTGCAGTTCTTCATTCCCACCTGGATGAAAGCAAACCAAACGAACCAGAATGCAAGTATGTGCTGTTGAAATATTTTGTGGTTTAATCCATCTATTTAACCATGATTCACTGGGATATTTAAGGAAAAAAGTACTTGTGAACTATTAGGAAGAAGCTTGCTCATTTGTGCCAAATACACTGCAGAACACTATTGGTCACAGCATCAATACCTAAATCAAAGGTACCTCAACAAAAACAAACAGAGAATAAAGATTCCTCCTTTAAGATAATAAATATTACAGAATACTACATGGTTTCAGAAAAAAGAAAAAATTCTTTACAGAGCAACAGGAAAAAAGCAAAATAAGGTGGCAGTAGGAAACATGGATTTCCTCTAGTCAGACATAGAAGATTGGTGTATATACAGAATTGGGGGGGAATAATAGTTAATATACAATTACAATTCAGCAAAAAGATATCTAGAAATAAATACCTAAATATAAAGTATAAATACTAAAAATAGCAATAGAAATAAAAAATAGAAACCCCATTTCTAATTGAAACCTGTCTTGTGTTTAACACTGCACTATACACACTGCATTTGAATTGCTATAATTATACATCTGAATATGTATATAATGAAAATGGGGTAATCAGAGGCAAGTGCTTTTTGCAAAATTTTATAAATAGCAAATTTATAATATATCAACAGATGTGCTGAGAGGTAGTTGAGGGGTTTTTTGATGAAGTGATGCTGAAAATTAAAAAGAAGAATTAATGTATGATTTTCAGTCTTTATACTTAATTACATTGGCATTGGTTGATTATAATGGCTGTTTTAAAAGATTTACTAGATTTAGAAATGTTAATGTCCACAGTTTAATCCAAGCTTTCCAGAACTACCCTTTATTTCTAATATAGATCATACTTCATGGAAGTGTTGTAGAATTTTTTGTTAGTTTTAATTTTATGGCAAGTGTCTAAACCCACTGCATTTCTGCACCTGGAACAGTTCTTAGGCTCACAGAGACTTGTGCTTTCTGAACTCCCTGGCATGGTGCTATCCTTCCATGCTACAAGGAAAGTTTTGCAGACTTTGGGAATGGAGGAGTCCTTTGTTACTAACTGGAATTCTGGGGCCAAGAGCTGACCCAAAGTAGCCCTTGAGTCCATCACATCAGATACATGTTTATCTCACAACACTCAGTCTTCTACTAACGTCACTGCTGAACTTGCTTGTATGGGAAAACAATTTTCCTTTTTTCCTTTTAAACGTAACCTATAGACTAGACCCAGAAAGAAGCAGTATGAATTCTTTGGTGCAATATTCACCAGGGCATAAACCAAAATGGAATGCATTTTTGGATTCACTGTATTTAAAAAAAATCTGTTTCCCTTCATATTTAGGATATTTTATTCTATTCACAAAATCATACTATATTTTCCCAATTTATAATCTTATCCTGTAGGTACAAATGTTTACATCAATAATTGGCTTGTATGATAAAATTGTGTAATGGTGCCTTTATAGCAGCATTGTAGTAGCTTTGGAATTAATGATTAACTCAAGGCTAGAGAACAACAGCAATTATTCAGCTGGATTTATTTGGAAGGAACAAAATCTCCCTTACAGATGATTTAGCAAAATAATTTCCAGAAAAGGGAGAAGATTAGAAAGAAGAAGGTAGCCCCAACAAGAATATTGTTTTTAAAGTGCCTTACAAGGAAATTGGTATATTTATCTTACCAAAGCCTTGAGAAGGGATTTGAATACTGTGTAATTATCATCATCAGAAGAAAATGCAGAATATTTAATGAAGCAGAGCTTCATATGACTCATTATAATAGATATTTGTAACCTTTCTAAATCTGAAGGGTTAATTAATAGACTAAATTTTCTAATGACTTCAGGCCCCCTCTTCGCCTTACCTGTCCTAGTGGAGGGCACCATCCATCTTACCCCCAAGAAAACCTAAAATTAAGGTCTTGTCCATCAATACAAATATTATGTTCTTTTTTTATGAAAAGATCAGGTCACCAAATCTTGAGCCCAGCATTAGAATCAGAATTTTACAAATAAAAATGATCTCATGATTTTTTATAAATTTAGATTTCTTTTCCTAACTGTCTGAAGCAGCATGAAAAACACAGTGATTGGCAACTTCAGTAACAAAAAAAACACCACTGTAGTAAATTTTAAGTTCATCTTGATAGAAATCAGTGGCAATTTGTCCACTGGGCTATTCATGCATTAGCACACACACTAGTGTGCCCACATCAGTATGATGGAGTTTTGCATCATGGCTGAATTCTTTCCCTGGTGTGTGTAAGGCAGTGCAGAGCAGAGCTCCTTCACTTGCACTTCCCATTTGCACTGCCTTTCTTGGTCTCCCCATGGAATAACAGCCCCTGGTGGAACTCCTGTCCTAAACACAAGTGAATGCCTAATGAATTAAACAGAAACAACTCCAAATTACATTAAACTGATTTTTCTCACATAAATGTGATGCTTAAGCACTCCATAAAGAAAAAAAAAGTGAATCCAAAATAAGAGAATTAATTCTGATTTGAAAGACACCATATGTAAATGTTGATTACTCCTTGATTATGTTGATTTTGGAGGGGGGTTCATAACGAAGGCAGTACATTTTTTACTTAATGCGTCCCACTTTTAAGGAACTGCAGTAAGACAAGTGCAATCAAAACAGCAGATTTAGTTTACTCAGTCAGGAGCTATAAGCAGAACTGCTTCTGATTTCCAAACTTGCCACAGTGAATCAGATTAAAGGCCCCGTGCTGTGAACAGCAAGGCAAGGACTGTGCCAAAGCATCAAGGCCCCTCAGTCAAAAGGCTGACATTCACCCAGGTTACTGAACACAACAGACAATTTTAATTGTGACAGTATTTTAAAGCAAGCTGAGTCAAATATCAGCTTGAGTTCAATGATACCAATAAGTATGAAATTATACCACATTACAATCCGTAGGACGTCCAAGAGTCTCATAGAACAATGATATGACATTTTGAAAAATCCAGGGATTTATTTCATCATGCCATAGAATTCTGTAAGTACATACATTCCTTCGAAGCATGAATCTCCTTGATTCCAAGTGGTAGGTTTGGTTCTAAATCACTTAGGTTCTGCTAAAGATCTCACTTTCTAGCAGAAGTTTCTCAAAAATGTTTCTCATGTTTTGGATAATTATTTCACCTAAAGAGCTCCTTTTCTTTTTTTAAAAAAGCATATTTGATTTGATAGTCATGAAGAAATTAAGAACATGGTTATTAAACTTTTGGCAGTTCTTAAACTCCCAAAATTGATTTCCACTGGCATCTTTAACATCCTGTTTAACCCTAACAGAAAATTAATTAATTCCTTCAACAGCTCATTTCTCCAGCTCCAAGTAACTCATAAACAGACACTAATGAAAATTTCTAAATGTTTCAATACAATCCTACTTTACTAAACCATTACATTGTTGAAAACTATACTTGTGCAAGAAGCGACATGAATTCTGCTGATTTTACACAAAAAAGGTTTAAGTAAGTTCCACCACTCTTCTCTGCAAAAATATAGCAAATGGATCTGATTACCTCATTAGAAATATCCCTTGATCTGGGTCTTCATTTTACCTAACAGGTAGCTTAACAGCTTTGTTATTAATCATGTCTTAACGTAAACACTTTGAAGCTGTTGCTACTCGGTAATGCTCATTATAAATAGTCCCTGTGGGAAACACCAGCTTATTTCATTAAAACTCCTGCCTGCTGTTAATTGCTCTTCGAAAACACGAACAAATTAACTGTGTTTTAAGAGACAGTGGTGTAAATTTGTACACTTGTGTGTTTGATTGCTGGGGTCTAATGATTTTCCTGATAATCCTCTGCTGCTGTACTCAGTGTATGATAGTTGGCAGCACCAGCCTGTTTTAATCAACAGCAGTAGATGTTACATGGGTTAAAAAAAGAAAATAGGGTTCAAAAAACATAGTGCTCATCATGCCAGCCAAGACACAGTATCATTTCGGGTCATGAGTAATTAATTTTTAAGTTTTAATGAATCTTTTGTGTGAAAGAAATGATGCTTGTTAGGTGGGATGATTAATGTATATTAAATGAGGAAATTAAAAACTCCAGAATATTTTTATTATGACAGTGGCAAAAATAGGATATGTGACACCTTGAAGGTGAAATCAAGGGATT
The DNA here is from genome assembly GCA_008694505.1 of Cyanoderma ruficeps. NCBI lineage: Eukaryota > Metazoa > Chordata > Aves > Passeriformes > Timaliidae > Cyanoderma > Cyanoderma ruficeps. The sequence goes on from VZDJ01001247.1 coordinate 6,864,644, forward strand.
TCCATGATTCAAAGACATGTGACTGTATAAATTGTAATAACATTGAGATAAAATAGTGTAATAAAGAAAAGAGCTTTTAATTTAAATGTCCTCAATTAAAATGTTAGTAAATACACTCTGTGGAGTAAAAGCAGCCTCCAGTAATATTTGCCCAGGAATGTATAAGCAAAAAGAAAATCACCTTTTTTAAGAATATTAAGTAAAGCTTGCAACAAATATATGTTAAAAAATAAAGTTTTTTATTAACTTCCTCAAAAAAACCTACAGCATTATAAGACATTCCAGACATTTATCTGGGCTTCATCACAGATGCCTGAAGTCCATTAGAAAATCTGTGGCTGGAACCCAAAAATGGAAAGGAATTGAGTAAAGAATAATGTGGGGGATGTATTTATATGTCATTAAAGAAATCACTACTCTCTCTACTAGGACAACCGAACTTGAAGTTTTACTCTGCATATTCAGCATTCCCCTCTGATTTTGGGGGAACCAACACTTCACATTCAGCTAGGCATCCAAAAACTGGCTGTGTGATTGTCTTTAATCATCATCAGCCACTTGATCTTAAAAAAGTCCCAAAAAACTTAATGGATTAAGTTTTAGCATTTTTAGCATCCCTCTCCTTTAAGGAGATGCTAAAAATGCTGATGGTAATTAAACCCTAGAGCATTGATAGTGACGAATTTAATTACACAGTAATGTGTATATTTCAGATAACAAGGCGATATAGCTGCTTTTCCCTGTTCCTTTGTCTGTGTTCATTTCAATATTCTAGAATGTATAGTAAGTGACATCATTTTGGCTGAGCTGTATTCTAGATAATTATATGATTTCCAGGCCCTGGATTTTCAACACACATAATCCTTCAATTAAATTGGACCATAATCGGAGGAATATTTTTATAATACCTACTTAAGTTAAAATGTTTTCTTTAATCCTCCTGAAATTTTCCAATCATTTGTAATTTTCAACCCTCAGATCTATTATTTTTGCAGAGCAAACTGGAATTTCAGTCCAACTCTGAGCACTCCTGGTTATTTTTAGCACATGAATAAAATAACCAATATGGTGGAGGCCCAGTAGATGCAAATGATGGCTAATAAAAATTAGTCCCTCAAGAAGAGAATTTCATTGATGATTGTTTGCTCTACATATCAACAACTTTATCACACTTTTGTTAATGTGCCCAATCATGAGAATCTCTTTCTTCTCTGTAGCGTGAATGTTTGGCTAATTTGACATTTATCAGAACATCAGAACATAAAATACCACAAAGAACAAAGGACTTAGAAAAAGTTTAACAGATGCTTAAATAATTCCCTGTATTTCCTTGTGTAATCTTGATTTAAATGACAGGATCATGCTAAATACAGCCCTGTATGCATAAGGATTTCTAGGAGAGATGCACTTGTTAATTTGCAAACCCTAGAGTCTTTGACACACTCAGCCGTTCTACTTGCTGAATTAAGGAAACCTCAGGCTTTTTGCACTAGAAGGTGAAAAAAGCAAGCAGACAAACAAAAGCAAAATAGGTAATTCTTGGTTATATGATTTGTTTGCCGAACAAAAGCTTTTCTGTCTTTTAGCATATAGAGAAAACTGAAGTAACTTGACTTGTGGCAGTCAGAAGAGACCTGTAGGGAGTAGGAAAATGAAAGGAAAACAATTTGGGGTAATTTCTTTTTTTAAAAAAAATGTATTCTGAGTATTTTGTCTAGTTGCCTATTTACACTTTCCCTATTTCCCTTGAAAGCGCAGCTTTTCAGATGCTAGCAGTACAGATTTAATAATTCATCTGAGGCATAGATTTGACATTTTGAGTCTCCACCAGAGAGTATAGCTTCTATACAAAATTAAAATATTTATCTCAAACCAGTGAAAATCATCTTCTGCTTAGTATGAACTCAGCTATTCAAGAGTGTCTCCCACATTCATGGTGTGCAGAAGCCAGATACTCTGAGCAATCTGTAAAGATCAAATCACAGTTCTAATGGAGAGATATTGCAGAAGTGCTGCAAAGTCTTGATGGACTTGGTAGCATTAGGCTAATGGTTGGAATCCATGATCTTAAGCGACTTTTCCAAACTAAATGATTCCATGATCCTATGAAAGCCATAAAAAGTGATGCTATGACTCCAGCCCATCCATAAATAACTCAGATTGTAAAGTGCAAAAATCTCTAATCCTTCCTCTCGAAATACCTTTCCTCAAATACCAGGATCCCCAATCCTACATCAGCATCATACTGTGAGGAAAACAAGGGAGTTCTAATGGAAATTAATGGAAATTAATGAAGGCATGGCAAATAGAAACCTACTGTGCAATCTTACAGATCCCACAAAGACTGAAGAAAACACCTGCTGCCACTGCAGAAACTCAACACTATCACTTGACCTCAGTGGGATTTGCATAAATTTTCTCCCTTGCCAATGAAAAAGGAAGTGAATTAATTCCTGAAGATGAGCTGCATCAAAAAAATCAAGATGAACTTGACTCAGTAAGGGTTAAAGAAATGAAGGGAAATTGGTTTATATGTGCTGCACAGATTGAAGCAATGCAACCTGACAAGGAAATGCAATTCTCTGGCTCTTTCACTGAATGAGCAGGTTTAGGGTATGTTTCACAGCTGCAAGAAAATTAGATAATCTGCAGAAGAAACAAGCTTGGATCAGCCAGAAAGGACATCAAGGACAATACTCATACTGCATTTTCATGATAAACAGTCTGAAAATGTCAATGTTTTTTGCATCAAAGAAAAACTACAAGAAATAGGAATATACACATAGAATTTCCAGGCCAGTTAAAAACCAAAACCTGGAAAAACACTAAAGTACATTTTAAAATTCATCAGCATGTTTGGGGTAATATGTAGCCCAAGGAGATTTCTAGAATGATTCTATAACTGTCCAATTTGGAAGGTAATTTTATTGTTTGCATTATCAGAAGCAAAATGGAATAATAAGTCTCCCACAGACCTTGTTATTTGGAAGCTGGGTTATCAGAAAAGGGTTTGCTGAGAAAGGGTTCAGCTGGTCTGGAAAGTCACTATGTCTGAAGACCCACCATAGCTGTTAACTTGTTCCAAAACAAAAATGGCTGGCATTTTGGGAAAGGTCATACAAGAGCTGCCAGGACACAATTACAGCCTTAGTACATAAGAAATGGAAATTGTTTAGGATTTTTCAATGCCTAGGTTTTGCACTGTCTTTCATTTTTTATGGTTACAGTCAAAATTAAAGGCAAAACTTGCAAATTTTCAGTCCTTTGGGATTGCATCTCAAAATTCACTGCAATAATTGCTGAACCTCTCAAGGGTGAATAGTGAAAAATCAATAGATTCTCTTGATCTAGGGTAATTTAAAGATCAGTTTGACCAGAATGGGAACCAAATCTCTCTCTCTCTCTCTCTGCCTTACTACCTGTCCTAGGGTGACTGACACTACCTGGTAGAAATATTTCCTCAACATCAACCTTGCTGAAACCTATCTGGAATGTAAAATACAATAAAAAGGGGCATCTTTAATGAAACAGATACTACTTACCTTGAGCTTACAGGTTAAGGGAGAGACATCACTTGTCACACTACCAATGTAATAGTTACATATTTCTTATTGAAATGCATTTTTTCCCAAGTCTTTAAAAGTTCTTGAAAGTTGGAGGGTTTTTCTGAATTTGGCATTATAGCATGTAAGGAAAATCAATTCATTCTCCTATGGTTCCAAGCATATTGGCATTATATGTTATCAATATTACTGGATCTTTCATGAAACTTAAGAAAAAAATAAAATTGTGGTGCTGTACATTTGGGCACTTGCAGTAAGTTCCAAAATATTGCAATTAAAGAGTAATACATTTTCTGCTACTGTCATTATCCATTCTAATATTACTAGTATTCTGTGTGAACTCAGCTAGACCAGAGCCATCAGTAAGTGTTAAAACTCGTTACAGCTTCCTGAACAGATTACAAGCGGCAACAGATTCAAATTATATTTCAATTTTCAACTATTTGTTATAATAAAAAACATTAAAAATCTCACAGCAACTTCTTACGAGGTTCAAGAAGTAGATTAAAAGAAAGATTTGATCAGACATACAAACATAAATGACTGTATTATAATCCAATATGCCCTGAGCCTGCAAAACAAGGTTATCATTTTTACATTGATTATAGAACTGCAACCCACACTATTGTAAATCATAATGCTTGGTCTTCCCTGTTCCCTGAGTATGAATGACCAAAAAATTTCCTCAACAAACAAGGACAAGGACAGCAGAATTAATCTGGCCTTGAGTTTGATAATTTAAAAAGAAAATATACTATAACTCATATGCTTGTAATTCCTGGCCTCCTGGTTTTAGAACATCAAGCATGGAGAGACTAATTTTAACTCCAGTTTCCAAAGACAGTCTGCACAAGGCACCTACAGATGCTGCCCCATTATCCAGGCAGTCTTAGTTTGGTCAGCTGAGAAATCCAAATCCATGGATGGTTTTTGCAGTCACAGGCTTTCCAGAATAGAAGCCAACACTTTGTTTCCACAGAAAAGTGCTTTGAGGGGGAACATGGCTTTGTATTTCTAAAGTAATCCACTTGTATTGAAATTTATTGAATGAACAATATTCAAAGAGAAGGTACCAGACTAGTAAATTACTAGGAAAAGACAAATATGCTAAGTGGCCTGCAATTAAAAAAATAAATCAATCAATTTTTAATTGACATATTTATTTGTTGAATGTTTAAAGCCAGACACAATGCTTTAACCATGTTTATTTCATGTATTCATGTTACCTGTTACTTTAACTTTCAATGACTGTAAAAAGCCCCAAACCCAGAATCTTCTCTACTAAAAAGACCCCAAAATCTCTTTTTAAACAGACCTTTTCACTGATTTAATTATGCTCCAAAATGGATGGAACAAAGTAAACTCAGAATGTTTAAGAATTCTACATATAGCCTATGCCCTGCTTTTACTGAAAAGTGAGACTGATTTGTTTTAGATCACATTAAATAAAAGTAGTTTACCCTCTGCTATTGCAGAATTTAGCTGAACTGCACTAACAAAGAAGCACACGCTTACTCAAGGACACCCTGCACTGAGAGAAAAAGCCACAACATCCAGAACTCAGTAAAAGCAGAGTGGTTCACATGGATATTTCTGTGATTAGACTTAGGCAACCAAGACCCAACTCTGATGTACTGACATTGATGGCAGCTTCTCACTGCCTGCTCCTTGTAACTTGCCAGAGTATAGGACATGCTTAATGACTTCAGTTAAAAAATCAATCACTTTTTTTGATGCATGTCACACATTTGTTATCATAAAACATTGATAAGTGTCATAGGAAGAGATACGCCTCCCAGAAAACTAGTGAAGCCTAAGAGAAACTGAAAGCAGAAATAAATAAAACCCTGAGGCACATTTCAGTGGGACAGGTTAAATTCTGGCGAGTCTCTCATTCAAGAAATTGCTGTATCCACTAGTTTTACCTTGAAGCTTGTGATTAAAAATGTTTTGGTGATATCATGCAGTCAGAAATAAAAAACAACCAGTCTTGCATAAGCTACAGCAGGCTAGGAGCTTGTCAGAGTATCAGTTGAAACAGCAGGTTCCATATCATTAACTCTCAGTTTATATTTTGCTCCAGAGATTTCTAAAGTAGTAGAATGTGTGCATTACTGTGTAGGCAAAATAGGAAAGACAGATGTTGAACTGACCTCTTCTCACTGCAATCTAGTGCACTATACTAACAATTGCACTAGGGATGTCTCTAAAGGTGTACAGAGAACTCCACAAGAATAAAAATGAAAGGTGAATTCATGAAGATAGTATCACCTGATTCACATTGCAAAAAGACTGTCAATTTCTTTGTGGGAAAATGTTTTGGGGATCAATTAATAATGACCAAAATCACCCTCTGGCATAACCAAATTATTTCTGACCAATCCTAAAGAAGAAAAGAGAAAACAGAAGAGACACTGATATTCTAAAACATCATTTAAATTATCTGGGAAAGCTTAAATGAGAGAGCTTCAATATTGAGAGACCTCAAGCAACATCATAAAAATGTGCAACTCTGCCGCAATTACCATAAGCATAATTAATGTAGTTTGAAACTTCTAGTGTCTGCAGGAATTTGAGAAGCCAAAACAGAAAAGCAGTTTAATTTTTAATGGTTAGTATTATGTTATTCTTTTAGGGTTGACTGGGCGTGCATTTAGTGCTGGCATTATAAAATAATTAAACTGGAACTTAAGAAAAACAAGGCACTGTGACTTCCAAATGAAATGGCAGAGAGAAAATGATGGATAAACACGTCACACTAACAAACACGGGAAGAATTTACACAGCTATGGTCTTGTTCTACCAGGGGTTCCATGCTAAGAATGTCAGATACTGAAAACTCAGCAACGGCTCAGCAAGTATGAAAGAGATTGCTCAGATGAAGAGCTCACTTCTGCAGCAAAGCAACTCTGTGACATAAAATAAAAAGACATGGCATCAAATCTCCTAGACACAGTAGTAAAGTTTGGATACAAACACCCACATCTCTTCAATTTGCTTTCCCTCTTCCCTTCCATTTTTTTTTTTTAAATATCTATCCAGTCAGTCTATCATCTTTACTGTTGCTTACCAATTTTTAAAGCTGAAAAGAATTTGATTGCAATGAGAATTAACTGTATTTTTTACTAAACTTCAGGAAAAAATTATTTTCAAGAATTCTCTATTTTCCCAGCTTTCTCTTCTTTTATGTGGAATATTTGTTACAATTGTGCAGTAACAGCCTCGGCTGTGGCATTATACTTAATCAACCTGAAGAAACAGTTGGTTTTGGCAATATTGATCAGAACATCCAAGGACAATTAAGCTTTTAGGTTTACCACTTAAAGCAATTATTACTTTGTAAAGACTCTAATGATCTATTGGTCCTTTCTGTGAACCTTGCTATCTTGTCTTCATCTGTGCTAACACTCCACATAGCCTAGCAAAGCCACAAAAGCGTTGGAAATGTTTCACTGGTGGTTAAACAATCAAAAGTCCTAAATGACTGAGGTAATTGAACATGTGTGTAATTTTAATGGTATGAAGGCACTAAGGCTTGTTCTATGCCTGAAGCTGTATGGCCTCTTATTTACACCATACAGGAGATTCCACTTCTGTAAAAAATATGAGGAAAACAAATTGGCTTTCACAAATTCTCTGATAAGATCTAAACCAAGGCATATTTAAACAATATTGGGAGTATGTGCTCAGGGGCACTGTATCATCCTAACACTGTCACTGATGTTTCCCTTGTCTTTCAGAGCTGGATATTTGGAAGCTTACCCTCATCAGGGCTATGCCATCTGGCACATACCACCTGGCATACCTGGGCTGCAATGGCTGAGGATCACTACCCTAATTAAACACATTTTATCCGCCTCACAGGGAGGCCAACAGTAATGGATAGTGGTGGCAAGGTACATACTTGCACACACACTGCACACACATTCCCTCATGGGATCTGCAAGGCATTTGGAGAACTTATACAGAGGATGTGGCAGAAAGTAGTATTAATATACACAGTACCCATTTCTTCCAATTATTCTGATCTTAGCCTTTCTTTTTCTACCACTTGTCCTGCATCTCACAGTTGTTCTATAGAAATAATTTACAAATCCCACCAGGACTTTGTGCACGTTGCATATTCAAGCACATTGGAAGGCTTCTGTAATGACTCTGAACAGTATTCACTGCAAAAGATTGCAAACCTTCAGCAAATTTCAGCCAAAGCTGAAAAAGAAATACACATTAGAGCTCTCAAACACAGACTAAATAGAAACTATTAGCTATCTGAAATGGGCTAGGTATTAAATGGAAAGGTAGATTATACATTAAAAAAAATAAAATCTTCTCAATTGTTTATAGAGTCCTTGAAACACTTCTTTCCAGGATTTAGTACATTGACTCAAATAGATTTTGTATTACCTATTGTAGTATATTTAGGACAAAATAAATTTACAGGAGCTAAGAAAAAGGGTAAAAGCCACTAGAAATTGGCCATAGCATAAAAGTGAGGGAGAACAAGGAAAACCTGCCTGTGTCAGTTCTGTGCCACAGCAGTGATCAGTGAGGCAGAGCCGTGGATGCTTGCCCAGATCACTGCAAAGCAGGAGCTCTCTGGAGCAGCAGGAAGTGCATGTCCCATTGCAGAGGTGCTGCAGGAGGGGTCTGCACACTGAAATCCTGTACACTGCCAAGATGATAAGAATTAAGTGGTTCCATGTAAGTTATTCCTGTTGGGAGGGCTGGGATAGTGGTATAAAAGAATGTTAAATGACCAGGAAGGGCAATTGAGACCTTGTGTTGTGCCACTGGATAGGAAGGGGAAAGCATGAAGGCTTTATTTCTACTGGCAAACAGAGTAACTTATGGACTTTTCTTTGACCTACTCTTAACATTAAATTATCTCATAACTTAAAGTAAAATATCTACATAAAACCAGCACAAAAATATCTATCCTAGTGAAAAGGGAAAAAAGAAACTTATACAAGCTTTGGGATCTGCAATACCTTATTCTAAAGCCAGACAATTAAGAAGTCAGTCATCTTGTTGATCATCAACTATATGGTCCAAAATTAGTTTTTATTGTTATGGTCTTCAAACGCAAACATAAGCAGAGCTTTTCTTTCCATGCCACTCTTGTTCTGTCTTATTGCAAAAGTGGAAACAATTTTCATTAAAAGAAGTTGGTTTTCAAATCCTTTGGGTGTCTTTGAATTATTTTTCTTTCTTCTTTAACATGTTATTTTTCTTATTGAAACACAATATACAATGACTCATCAAACGATGTTCAGAGGAGGAATCCTAGGTGGGATAGAAGAAATAAAAGAGCTGCATTGAACAGAGGGAAAAAGGAATCCACAGCAGTTATGTGAAAGTTCATAAATCATTGTCAAGATCTCTCTGTTAGCACTTCACAAATATGACTGGCATCTCAAATAATACTGCAAGTTTAAGTATTTCTGCGTTTTGCATTTTTATTCTCTCTCAAAATTTTACTTCCAAGCCTGCAGCCTTCCATGTTTGCATTGAGTGTATTTGTAGAAGTACAACATACTTGCAGAAAATATAGTGGTCTAATTAATTACCTCGCCTAAAAAAAAAAAAAGTTAAAACATGATCATTCAAACAAACCACAAGGAAACACTTAACAGCATTCTAAACTGATGAAAGCCATCCTTACCAGAACATAAAATGCCAGCACACAAATAATCCTGGCCAAAATCAAAACTGTGTTTGTAAAAAACCAAAGATTTGTGTTGAATTCTCCCAAACCTGGCTACATATTCTTAAATCTTGTCTGCCTGACTCTTTGCTATTCCCATTTCAATTTCAGAGTTGGAAATGGTCATGTAATTTCCAATGTAATATCTGTTAAAAAATTCTCACTAACTTGGCGAAAAAACCCAACAAACACACCAAACCAAATCAAACAACAAATTCACAAAACTCCCCAACTTCAGTCTTGCCTACATGTTCACAGTAAATCTAATGATGGGAAAACAGATTCACAAAATCTTTTAAAGTGCAGGGATTGCTATGGCCAGCTGCCTAATGTATGGACAAGTCTTTATTGAACCAAAATTGACATTTGGGCATGCAAGTGCAGATACATATTCTGATTATCTTCATAGATTTCTTCTACAGATTCTTTTTCAGTTGATCAAACTTCTTCAAACTAAAATTTGTGTTCATTTCATGCATTGACAGTTCCGAAACAGTAAATGATAACTAACAGTGTGGAATTCAGAAAGCCATCTGCATGTGGGAAAATTTTTGGTTTATGCACTAAACTGCTAAAAGTAAGAATCAATACTTAATATCCAATGACCACTACTTATAGTGAGAAAAAAGTACTTTTTTTTTTTTATGGTTACATTTTAACACATTATGAACATGATTTAAAGTGCCACCTGGTATTTACATATTAAAGGTCTATACATTATATCATGCACTATGTACTAACACACACACACAGAGCCACTGTCATGTGAAAACATGCAGCTTTCCCCAATAATCCAAGAATGCAAGGTACACTTGGATTTCCAAAATATAGACACCTCTGTTATCATACAAACACTGCTAATTTATTTTGTTGTATGCATCATACCACCAGTATGATACCACAAATAAATGAGAAAAAAAGATGAATTCTAGTTAGTCCTAAGGCTGCTCTCTGTTCTTAAGTTTTTCAGCTGCTCCCTTCACTTCATTCTCCTTTCCAGGGATCACCTCTAGGCAGAATTCCATTATCTTACTTAGCTAACCCCCTCAGCTTCACCTTCTCTGACTAGCAGTGTCCCCTGGAAGCCCTGGAGCTCATTTGCAAGCCCTGGAATTTTTCATAAACTGTCTCCTGCAGGCAGCAAAAGGGCCAATCTGACCAAAATGCTCTATTTTGCCTATTTGGCAACATGTATCACAACTTTAAGACTCCACACAGATTCAGTGATGAACACAAAGACACAGACTAAAGCACTTTTTAAAATTACGATAATGAAAGTAATCTCAAGGAATGTTAAATTATTAATGTGTGGCCAACCTTTTAGCTTTCCTTTTCAGTTTTCACTTTGATCTAAGCATACCTCTTTCATTAAAGAACAACCAACTCATTTTAATTTGTCATCTTCATTTTTCAATTTCTTCACTGTGGTCTGCGTAAATCATCTCAGCAGATGATATGAGTTGGCACAATTTCCATAACATTCACTTGCTGTTTAAAATGCTTGAGATATACAGGACACCAACTATTCCCTTTTCCTTTCTGCTCTTTTCTTTCTGCTCCAGTCCTTTTCTCTTTCTCCAAAACAGAGATTTTTCTTGTTTTAGATGGAATTGAAATCAGGGTGATTATTGTGTCCGAAATCAAAAAGCCTCCCCCTCACATAAAGCAATCTAACCCATCAAGTCCCTGCTGCACACAGCAGCTTCATCAACTGATGGCAAAAAAGTTCTCAGAACAGTATTCTTTAGCTGGCTGTTGATGCCAAGCCAACACAAACAGCATGAATTATCTTATTTATCTCAGGCTTTACCTTCAATATTTGGTGTACTGAATGAACAATGTAAGCAATAAAGCTTGGTGGGGGCAGGGGAAATACAGGAGATACAGAGAAAATTAAAAGACAGGCAGACAAATCTGAAGGCTGTGATGAAGAGCATTTATAATTTCATTTTTTATATTGCACACATACAGGGCTAGGCACAGTCCAGGGCCTTAGACCAGACTTATCTGGAATTAAGTAACCTTTTAGTCTCCACACAGCTGCAGCCTCTGCTACCCCTACAGCATCTCCTGTGTTGGGCACTTCCTGTCAGATGGAGTGCACAGGAGGTAGAGCTCTCTCAACTGCTCTATCACAGTCATTGCCCTCAAAAGCACCCATTATTTTGATGCCTTTACTTCAAACTTTCAAAACCAGATAAGTTCTATGCCCAAAGAAAATTACAGGGTATTTCCCCAGTAACTTCAGTGCCATCAATGTCCAGCAGCTTAGAAAGGCAGACCATTCTATCACTGGCCCCTGATGCCTCTACTTTTGGCTGCCATTCCTCAAGACAGATGAATATCTACTAAACACTAGTGGTGAGGAATAAACTTCTCTCTCCTCTTGGAATAGTCTTGGCCAGTTAAAGGTGATGATACAACTCTTTACAAACGTCCCCATATCCAAAACAATAGTCTGTACTCTTCCACAGCGCCCACCAAAGCATATGTATTTACACCATTTTTCATGGTAGACATGCTTTGTAAAAGGCACATTTAGAGGGACAATTATTTCATAATGAGAAGATTTTTATTGTGTATTTATTTCTATAATCAATACTAAAGACATCCAGATAAATCTCAGACAAAACCCTTGTTTACTATTTCTATGCCTCTATGAAAAAACTGTTGGTGGGATTCTCTTTAGCATCTGTACCTGGCTTTGTCATTTCAGAGGGAGGTGAAGCATCAGTCCTGATGTGTTCCTCTAAACCACTGTCATACAGAACAGAAATAGCCATGCTATTGGGAACTGTGTGAGGAAATGTTTGTACATATGAAGAACTCATAGTGCTGTTTTAACAATGTTAGAGTGAATTTCCCTACTAAATTAGAGTGCCTTTCAGTAACAAAAAGACTACTAACCACTTACAAAAGTAGACATATACTTATTTCCATTTTAGAAGAATAGCAGTTCTATAGCAATTTGTTCATTTGAGAGCTTAACAGAGATGAATATTAATTTTGCCTTTAACTCCACTTACAAAAATCCATACAACTTGTGCCTAGTGACTATGTTTCACACAAATTAATTATCTGCAGAGAACATTAGGATATTGATTCTTCTTCATTTCAGTTTCAAAAAAATAACTATTGTTAATTGTTCAGAATGACTTGCAAAACAGAGCCCTTTATTAATAGTGAGGAGGAAGCTAACTATGCACCATGTGATTTGACATGAATAATTACTATTAGCATGATGAAAACTGCATCAGGAATCATCACAGAGTTATAGTACTACTTCCATTTGCTTCATTTATTTTTTAGCTACACTTGAGAATGAACGTCAAAAAAGACAAGCCAGGAAGAGAAGGAAATGAACCTAAGGTCAACAAGGGCGATTTATTTCAAGAATGGAACAGTGGCGATTGAAACAAAATAAGATATATTGCTTTACTTTATCTTCTTCCAGAAATTCAGTGCAAAGGAAGATTTCTGAAGAGGGAACAACCTACATTGTCACAGCCTTCAGCTTAAACCCTGGCAATGACTTAGGATTGCAATTGCAAATAAATTACAGTCATTAAGGCTCAGATTTTGAAAAGGAAGCAAGAAATGCTTATATGATGTCTTGTAAAAACTCTGAACAAACAAAAAAACCCAGCAATATGAAAAGTGAATATATATATATAAAAGTAAAAGAGATGGATTTTGCACTCAAGTTGTTTAAAAGATTGTTCTTAAACTCTTCTAAAACACAGCAGTGGTGACATAGTAGCAAATTAAGAAAACCCTTTAAGTGCTGTGGCTTGCTGGAAAATTACTGAAGAAATGGAATCTTTTTCCCACTTCAAAGAGAAATTCCTGCAGTTCTGCAGCTCAGTTGGTGTTCTAATTACACTTTGGCACAGTCATTCACAGTCAGTGGCCAGTATATGCTGTTACAGAGGGTAGCATGATTAGCTCTTCTGAGTGTGAAAATCTGTAATGATGCCAGTATTTAGATGTTTTGATCAGAACCAAAATTTAAGTTACCACCACCGCAAGATTTGCTGAATATCTCAATTTTTCTTGCAATCACAGTCTGCCAGAAAAATACTATTTAACTACTGTCTAGTGACAGCCTGTTTCTCTACAGAAGAAAAGCAATAGTGTAGCATCCACTGGTTTAATTTTCACTAAAGATAAAAAAGAACATATTTATGTTAAAAAACTCCACTTCTGTAAATGGACTGGAAAAATAACTTTTAAAACTAAACTTTCTCTGTTTTAGAGGACAAAGTATTCTGGTTCCAAATATGCTTAATGGCAACCACGAGGTATGGATCAATAAAATATAGTAACTGTCCATCAAAAATATGAAGATAAACCTATGAGCTGTGCAGTGAAGCATGGAAAGACCTATCTTTTCTTCTTGAATGTCACTGAGAAAAATAAGTACTTCAAAACAGCAGAACAAATGGTTGAGGTTATGTAAGAGACTGACAAAACCAAATTGAATTGTCTTGTTTATATTAGTAGGAAGAGATATGAAGATTCATTTAGAATTAGCTGCATATTAGCATTTCACATTTTAGGAGTTGGTGAATGTACAAAGATTTATACAGATAAGAAAAAAAAAAAAAGTAAGGCTTCAAAACATACCCACACTGATTTTTTATAAAATACACAAACTGAACTTCAAACAGTTCAATTTCAAACAGATCATGGGGAGGATTAGAAAAAGCTTGCCTTTGATCCTGTATGATACTTAAGTGTTGATTAAGGGAAAAAAACAACAAACACCAACACTCCACTGCATCCACCCCCCTAAACCGTGTCCATTAATCTGTTCATTATCAAGCCACCACTTACCGCTTCTCTGCTGAGGTGTACTAGGGTAGAGATGAGCATCATAAGCCATGGATTAACACCCTTTTTGCTCATAAAACAGAATAAAAGCATAGTTTATGTCCTCAAAGCTTACAAGTGGGAGGGAAGAGCTGGGTTTCCACTAAACTGAGTTGTTCCTGAAATGCCCCACATTCCCAAAAGGCAAACAATTAATATAGAGTCTCATTCAACCAACTTTCTAGTCCTGAAAAAATTGAACAGCTAAGGCTATAACCATAACTTCAATTCCATGAATTTCCTATTTTTACCAGTAAGGGGAATTAAATGCTATAAAGTACAGTCACCCTCAGTTCTACATAACAGGGCTGATGGACTGTCTCAGCTTTCCTGGCGTCTGCTGGCCAGCTGTAATCAAAATGGGGTCAATGCCACAGGAGAGCTGGGCCCTCCTCCTCTGAAATATATTAAGTTCTTTTTCCTAATAGGTTTTTTTTCCCCCTTGGCTTTAATCTGTAATGATAAAAATACAACAGAGCTCTGCAACATGAATTTCATTTCAGAACAGCTTTTAAACCCTTCAGAGATTGGTACACTTTCAGCTGTTGAGGTAGCAGCCACAGTACCTGCTGAAATACTAATATTTTATCATGATTTTAGGCAGGCATAAAAGAACAGCAGGGGACTCAAAGAGGAGAATAACAGAAAGCTCAAAAATATAATAAAATTGTTGCACCTTTTAGTAAATAGTGTTTACCTAATAAGGACTCTTGTTCTTCCACAGAGTATTTAAACAAGGGCATTTGAAGAGCCAGTTAATGTGAACCATGAATCGTAAATTGGGAAACAAAAATCTCTGACCCACACATCTACTGTCTTGTGAGGGCTTACAGAGCAAAAGAGAAATTCTACAGGAATTTTTCCCTTGGGGGAATCCAAAGCTAGAAACAGAACCAGTTTAGAAAGATACACCAGAAAAACAGCATGCAATCTAATTTTTAAAAACACAATACCTCTTCTTTCATCTACTCTGTCCTTTCTGGAAATTCACATGGTGACATTCTTGTTCTGATATTTTTGGTACTCTTTATATGAAATCAAACAGATCAGTTAGATGATAACTTCTAAGAGAGAACCACCAAGAGAATTAAAAAAAAAAAGGCAAATGAAAAACTCATACTCCACTTAAATGTCTTTACTTCACTGGGAATTGTTTCTAGTGCAGAAGTATTCTAAAAGTTCTAAAAGTTCACTATACATGACCTTCAGCTCTTCTCCCTCAGCCCCAAATGATCTCTCAGCCAAATGCTTTATATGTCCTAAAAATTGTGCCTTTGGAAAACAAGACTATTTTAACTGAAAAGGAAACAATGACGAATATTTTAAAAATACAGTAACAAAGTTTCCATGGTGTTATGAACAAACTTTCAAAAGTGAGGGCGTCCCTGGTGCCTTGGTCTCCGATACGGTAGCTGAGGGGGGGTGGGGAAGCTGGTCCTTAGCATAATACCTCACAGGGCAGGCACTCTGTTGCCCCGAGCAACTCCCGCCGGTGTGGGGAGGGTTACACAGATGGCTACCTTTGAAGCCACCCGTTTTAAATACCTGGCTAATGGTCGTTCTTTGTTATAGAAAATGAACCTTCCCAGGACTTGGAGGCTGACCCTAGGAGTAATATAGGCAAACAAGCACAGACCCTTGGCATCTTGGGAGAATAACTCCGAAACAAATCCCCCAAAAGTGAAACTCGTCACCGTGAGAGGGGCCCAGGCGATACCCCGATGAAAGAAGAAGGAGATGCTCCCCTGAGCTGAATTTCAAGAATCACTGTGACCTACAAGGAACGAGCCTGATGTGGGGATGAGAAAGGAGGCTGACGTGAGCAACCGTCTTGCTGTATTCCCGTGAGGATCAGGATAGAGGGCACGTGACTGAGCTATAGGTCTGGCCTTCCTTGCATTATCCTTGAGGACTCTGGGCTGCCGTGACACCACAGGGAAATCCTGACGAGCGCTACCCATAAAGCTGATTTTTTTTCAATAAAAGAGCTGCATATTAATAAAGGTATAAGCCCTGTTTTTATCAATGGTAGTCCTGTTGGCACACAACAGCACTGAAATTTTACTTGGGTGTTTTGATTTTTATATTAAGTTTACCTCTTTTCTATGTTTACTTTCCATGAATAATCTTGCTCATTTAATGAATACTCATGAAGTGTGTGGGAATGCAGTTGTAATGTAGCCAGCAGGCATTAGTCATTTACAGTTGGAAGGCAGTTACCAGTGAAAAGCACAGATGCATTCAGCCTGGCATTTTTAACAATGGGCAAATGAGGAAGGAATGTATCCTTAGGTAAGAGTGTAAGACAAAGATGCACTGATGATTGAATTCTGCTTGCATGACCTTTATACACTTTGGTAGCCATTCAGCCTGTGGACAGGAACAGCAGTCCAATAAAGTTTATATTAACATTAGAAATTATTTATGTAAGATTCTTAGAATTACCTCAGGATTCCACTTCTTCCCCCTAGGTGGTGAGTAAATGCAGTGGAAAATATGTGTTTACAATATTTTTGTGAGCATTCAAATTATAGATCTGGTGCTGGCAATTTTGCATCCCCACAGAGAGACAACCCACTTGAACAAGCTAGACAATCAACCACGTGCAACTTCAACAGATCGCCCACAGGCAAGCAGGGAGACCCAGGGTCATATTTGCACATGTTGCAAACTTCCAAAGAGCTGAGATGTCCCAATTTTCACAGGTTTATGTTTTTAATGGGCTAGTGGATGACTTCCTACACTACAAAAAGCATTTTCAGCTCTTAGGTTGCAGTGCTATGGTGGAATATGAAGTATTCAGGGGAATGCAAATGACCGAAATTACCCAGGTATACTTTATTTCTTCTAATGTATATTTATTTTAATGTAAAATGGAGAGAAAGAGGGAAAAAAACCCCCTAGTTTAAGATCTTGTTTGGGTCTTATTTTATCCCAAGCTTTGTAACTCTACCAAATTCCATCCTCTCATCACCTTGCTAAAACAAAAAATATTTTAAAAAAAACTTTTAAATTTGCATTACTGGACATGCAACAACAAAAACCATGGACCTGAACAATGTAGGAATAAGAACTAACATTACTTAGATATAAATCAAATGTATATTGTAAATTGCTCACTTTGTTCTGCCCTAAAAAAGCCCTTTTGTTAGTTGATTTCTTTTCTTCTTAGTCCTGGTCAGGTTTAGGCTGTTTGATCACCATAATTTAGGAGAGACTTAAAGAGACATCCTAATGAGGAATTCTGTAATTGCTGCTTGCCAAGAAATCAATCGAATGATCTCTTTCAAAGTCTATCACTAACCTCATTAAACTAGTGAGAATTGAAGCTGTGACCTTCTCAGCTCATTCCCTCAAGGCCACACTGAAGTCTCTCAGTGAGGAGCACTGAGTGAACGCCCAGATGTGCAGACTGGCCACTGCCTTGGGGCAGAGACATTGTGGATCTCATATGGTCACAGAGATGAAAATGGCTATAGGGGGGCTTTAAAGGCTTCCTTTATTTGCTGTAGTTTGCTATGTAAAAATGGAGGGAACTTAAGCCAATGTCAGCTTCACCTTCCTGGCTCCCAGTCTTTATCTGGCTCCCAGTTACTACCATGGGGATTCATCCTAATGACTAGCAAACAACTGCTGGGAGGTGCCTTGGATCAGTACAGCAAGAGGCAAACAGACTGGCAGGAGCCTGTGTTCAAAGCACAGGTGCTCTAGAAGATAAGAAAGCCCAAAGGAAGTGATAAGAAGGAAAGTGATGGATACAGCTCATTGCAGCTGTGCTCTGTTCACCTGGCTGCTGCAAGCAGGCTCATAGAAAGCTTGCTACTCCCTCTCCTTCTCTCGGAGCTGGTGCCATTCTCTGATCCCCTCCTGTTCTGTCCCACATGATCACATGGATACAAATTGGCTTTAAAGTGTCACACATGGTGCCACACTTCCAATAGGAATAATAGAATTTACTTTCTAATAACAGCATTAAACTTAGGAACTACAGATGGAATTGTCAAAGAAATCAGTATATACCAACACAATTCCAAAGACCAACTTTCCTGAACTGTATAAAACCAAATGCCTGCTATAATTATTGGAGCTCTCCAAACTAAGTTTTTCAATACATATCTTATAAAATATTTGTCCCCTCACCAGCTCTTGATCTTCTGAAAAAGTTTCCTAACCTCCAGAGTCTTAATAAATTACAAGTTAGTGAGATTTGATTAAAGACTAGACTCCCCATAATGAAAAAGGTTTCTTTTTTTGTAATGATTGCATTCATTCAATATGGCATCCACTCACATGTCGCAGTCCAGCATAAGACTTAAGCTCTGCTTTAAACATACTTAATCCCACAGGCCTCTCCTTCACATAAATCAGCTTGTTCTCCACATCTCACAGCACTAAATAATGACTGAACAATGTTATCAAGAGTTGGAATTAGACATCAATTCACATCAATCCATGGAAGCATCTAAACAGCAGTCTGAGAAATATTACCATATTACCAACCTATGACATATACAATATATCATGGATCACATTGAAAATTCAGAGGTTTCAAGTATATACACCCTGCTGAACTCAATGTTTCAGAGAAGCACTCTTAAAAAGTAGTAAAATAGTTTGGTCTTCGATAGGAACATTTCCTACTTAGGAGAACTGTTGTTTTTAATTAGACTGAAATGTACAGGCATTTCTTTTAGATGTGCTTAGAAAGATCACATTTTACCATAAATAAACACTATACAAGACAATCATCAGTGTTAATCCCATACAATGAAATGACATAAACTAAAGGAACGTATAATCTGACATATTCATGTTTTACTGTTTAATTGGTCTAACTTAACCTGGGCTTTAGTTCTGATCAGTCTAGTTGTGATATAATATTCCCCAAGTGAAGGATGTGGGTGTAAGTTAGGCCCCAAACTCCTCCCCATACTGATAAAAGAGAGAGACCCTTAGGAGAAGGCAAGGATCGAATTTCCTCAGCAAACATTCTCCAGGAGTTCTCAAGAGAAAAGCTACAATCTAAGGCTTAGTCTTAAGCACTAAAAATGAGTGGGGAGGTGTGTGTTATTGACTCTTTCTTATCTGTTATTCAGTACTAATCAGCATATTTTGTTTTCTTGTTCAAAATCAATGTGGTAGGACAACCCTTTGCATTATTTTTAATTAACTTAACAGTATGATTTTAAAAGTCTCTTTCTCCTTCAAATAAAGCTGCAATAACTCAGAAGTAGCAACACAAAGATGTTCAATACATAACTGCAGCTGCAGGAATTATTTGGATTCAGATATCTGTACTGTAGCTGAGGTAGAGGGTCATAGGCTGAGGTTTACCATCCAATGAAGCTAAAACCAGAACTCTCATAGATTTCATGGTATTATGAATAAAACTATAGTGAAAATTACTCTAAAATACTATCCAGAACAGTGTGGTTCCCACTTATCTTACTGGCATTAATATTACTAAATTATTTTTTTTAATTATTATTTTATTTGGAGTGGTCTTCCAAATTTGAGTCACAAGACACATTGCATTAGAAGAGGATATGTGAAAAAAGCAGAGCAAGATTCAAGAAAAGCAAACACAGAAATATTTGCATGAAAATTCAGAGTCCAGTTCCCAAATTATCCTAAAATCTCCACCGGAGTTTAATTTAATGCTGAAGTTACTCAAACCACAAAGAAACATCAGCTGCTCACTGTACAGGTCTCCAAAGACCAGAATACCTGAATGTAACTCAGTTTCAGTAGCATTGCTCAGCAGATTTTCACATATATGCCTAGCTTGAATTAATTTTCATAAGCTGTTCCTAGTTTGAATTCATTTTCATAATGCTGTTCCAAGGGATCTGAAAGGATTAGACATGCTTAGAAACATTTCTAAAATGCTAATTTCCTGTGTTTGGTTCCTCTAATTTTTCACTGTACCACTATGAGGTATCTACTACTATTTGGGGAAAAAAATTCAACAGATTTAAACAATTCCTCAACCTTTCCCTTGCTCCTTTTTCTCTATCCCATCATTATGGTTAAGGCATCCTCACGGCATCCACATGCAAGGAAGATGAACATCTTTGGTCAAAACTGAAAAATTAACCTGGATTTCTCATATCACAGTTAGTTATAAAGTATCATAGTTACCACATCAAGACAGGAAAACTTGGTTTCTTTAGGACAAAGTTCAGGTTTTCTATCTATCCCAAGAGGGTGAAAAATGAGATTTAACCCCTACCAACAAAGACAGGAACATTCAGAAAGTGACCTGCAGATGCACACTGGGGGCTGAAGGACATGACTTCAGTCTGGCTTTGATGCACAGACAGGTAGAGATCGAGTGTTCTGGATTGCATTAGCTCTTGGAGTGCCACAGAGAGTTCAGGGCCTCAGAAGCCATGAAGCACTGCGAGGTTTTCCAGTCTGAACAGTATCTCCAGCCAGCTCTCAGACAGAATGCTACTGGTGATCTGCTACCTCCCTGCAAGGCATGAGCTCACCTTTGTCTGCTCAAGGAGCTGATGTGCCTCTCACTGCATCTAAAGGTGAATTTTTACAACACCCTACAAGCCAGTGACTGTGGATTTCAGGAATAAGTCTCAATGGAAATAAGAAAGGCTGAGAGAAAGGGACCACAGAAAGACACAAAAGTGATGTGCTTATATTAGAGACCCAAGCAGTGATCTCTCCTGCTGAACCGCTGCCACTGCCAAGCTTTTGGTAAATGCTAAAGCAGGGTAGATTTGAAACACAGGACAGAGCTTTCACTGATGGAAGCTGAAAGTGCAGCAACGGCCAGAAGCGAAGATACAGCCTTTGCTGAACAAAGGCATGTAGTAATCACCGAAATAGTGGTGTATAAAAGCAGTTACTAAGTTACAGGAAAACTCATCTAAATATGTTAGATATTTTGATAGATTTCCCAATGAAAAAGCCCTGTCCAATCTATACATTACATTTTCACTCCTGCTGTACTTGTGTTTTTTCTAAACAGTTAATTTGTCTTTGTCCTATATGTTTACAGACACAGAGGATATTTTGTAAGATATCAGATCACTTCCCATCCAACATAAGCTTTATTTCCTAAAATAAGCACAACCAGAGAAACAGGTGGCTTAGGAAACAAATCAGAGCCAGTGCAATTACAGCAAGACTTGACTTGCCTTCAGAATGTAGCCTTGATGTCTGCAGATCAGATTCTAATTTAAATCCCAGTGGGAAACTTAAGAATTAGAATGCTTATCACTACCATGGTGTTCTGTGTGTTATTTCATTTGGATTTCAACACGCAGCATTAGAGTATAACTGGGTGAAAGAGTACAAATATATTACTACCATGCCTACCTTTATTTTACTTTCTGCAGATTCTTGCACATCTCTAACTTTACTCATGTAAATACGTTGAAATCAAAGGGACTATTAAAGTGATAAAGGTTAAGCAGATGCTAATATGATTTACAAAATTTGAGCCCTAAAAAGCAAGTGGTTTCAAATAAGAAGGAGTAAAACCAGTTATCTTTGATTTCTATTTCCTCTGGTTTCTGTAAATTTTCTTTGCTTTCACAATCTCCTTTTTTTAGCAGCACCCAGCTCTACACCCTTTTGTCTCTTTTTCCTTTTCACAAACCTAATGATTAAAAAAAAGGTTAACTTCATATTACATGTAGGGAATCATAGTTGAATGTGTTTAATTTCTGTAACTGCCAAAACAGTTGCTATGGATGGTGTGTATGTCTGAGCAGTCATATCTTCATCTAGCAAAGAATACACAGCCGTGTGCAGGACAGCTATTCCTCACCTTGATGAATGACCACCAAAGGAAGTGAAGTATCTTGTGGCCCCTCAGTGTCCAGCCCCTTAACTTGCCTCATCAGCAGTCTGTAATCAGTGCTACCACCAGTGATCAAGCTGGGCAAGTTGGATGTGTCATCCTTACCCTGTATGATCCCCAGTCCCAGCCAGTGACCCCTCACCATCAATGCCAAGGTATTCATAGGTAAACTTTTCTCCAACTCGATGACCCTGCCACCAGAACCTTAACAAAAACCCAGCTCTAATCACTTATCCACAGTTTAGTGATAATTCACCACTTCAATGTAAAAGACTTCAAGTGGCACATGCCAGTTTCAGATCTTAGGTTAGTGTTAATAGCCTCTACCTGAATTCATACTTTATTCTAGCTCATTTGTATTTGCAGTTCATGTGTTATGAGATAGATATATATAATGTTTATACATTAAATCTACTCCAGACACCCTTTCAAGTAATAAAAATTAGCCTTTACCAGCACTTCCGGAACTGCAGCAATAGCCTGAATCTCTTCTTCCCTTTACTGTGTCTCACTCAGACACTGAAGTCACTGACCTACGTCAGTGCTACCTGATGCTGGGGCTACCTGTCAGCATCAGTCCTTTGCTGAGCCTGGCAGCACCTTTGGAATCTATGGTTCACTCTGAATTACATCTATATCCCATGCACTGCCCTGCACCAATTTACACCGGCACTTCCTTACTTCACTTCATCTGTCAGTATCATGAATTAAAAGATGCATCTCAGCATTTTAATCTCTGCTGATGTAGCTTCAACTTTTCAACTTGAATTAGAACATTTTCATCTACCCCCTAAAAGCAGTGTAGAAAATTCATAAACTAATCTAAATTCTTTTCTAACTTGAGTAAATTGTGTTTTATTATGGGAGATGGGGAAATTAAACTCTCTTTTACTTTCACTTGAGAGACAGTATCCTACAGAACACTGACATACTGCTCTGCCACTTCCATAAAGAACACCATTTCAACCTGCTCTGTTCTGCTGCTTTTCTAGAAATCAAATAAAATTATTTCAGTCAGAGAGGGAGCATATGCTGTGCCAGTACATCTGAAAATAGTGTGCAGATTGGCCAGCACTGAAAAGAGTGAGAGCTGAAATACACTAGAGGTGTTTCACTGCAAAAACTCCTTTGAAGGCATTTGCCAAGGAACAAGTCTGAAATCCTTTCCTTGACTTCCTGGAAGATTCTCACAATTGCATCAGCAGGCAAACTGCTCCTGGGGTGTGCAGTCACAGGCTGGCCTGGCTTTTGGAACCTTGTCATAGTTCTCAGTGCAAGTGCCTGTGGTTAGTAGTGGGAGTCAGCCCTGGGAACACAGAGGGTGAATTTTCTTCCCTGTAATGGCCCTCCCCAATACCCTTAGGATAAAGATGAGTACACTGATATGTATTGTCACCACTTTCTCAGTTTGAGGGTGACGTCTCCTGTTCCCACACCAAACTCTAATTCTCTATATATCTGAAGAAGAGGGACAGGCTGAGCATCTAGTAACAAACACATGACTAAAAATTATGTGAGGGTTTTATGGTTCAAGCCTAATATAAAAACATCCTAGATTTGGACTTACTTTACAGAATAGGCAAGAGTCTTACAGATATACATGACCACATGGACATTGGTGAGGTTCTTCTACTATGTCATCTTAGAACCTGCCACTCTGGTTGACCATAATATTTATTATTTTTAAAAATGCTGACTATACACTTTATATCCAGTATATCATTTAATTATCATATCTGGCATGAAAATATCTAGGTAGCTGCAGAATAATCAAAGCATAATATGAAACCTGAATTAAAGCAAAACTTTCTTCTTTTTAATATGGTGGAGAAAAAAAATGGGGTTGACATGACAGTGTTTTAAAATCAGAAACATCAACACTGCATTAAAAATTATTCTATCTCTCTTTGTACTTTATATTCATGTAGTCTTAAGCACTTGTGATTTCTCATCTCCAGGCATCGTAAGTGTGCTTGAGAACCAGAATAAATGCAAACTCAGAAGCCTTCTTAACCTCAAGATGAAAGAAATTCCATTAAATTCTCCATGACATTCTCTATTGTAATTTCAGCACATTTATGATAAGAATATGAAACTGCCTGTTTTCAATGACTCTTCAACCTGCTATCTACTGGCTTGCCTATCTCTTTAATAGTGCTTTGGATTTCAGAGGATAATACTGATAGTTTCTGAAATGAAACTATCTCAGTTTTTAAAAGATATCCTCAGACATTAATTTTAAATATGAAGTAGAACTATCTGTGTTTAGCTTAAAATTGATTTATGGGATTGTATTTAATGTGCTAATTTATCACATTACAGTGATTTTATAAGCTGTGAATCTTCTTTTTAGAACACCCTGTTTCTATTTCTTCTTGAAACTACTCCCTCTTTCATTTATCTGGATGTGAACAGTATGTGACGGTAAATTACACACCACAAGTTTCCACATACCATTGCATCCCTCACCTTCTGATACAGAAAGTATCTCTTACAATTAAATTAACAGAAATACATGTTAACAAATAAGGCAGGAACTTGGTTTTATGGGATTATGCTGAGCAGTACAACAAACCAGAGGATCCCAAGTATTTTGAGTATGCATTTCATACTCAACAAGATAACCAAATAATTTTCAAAAAAGGATACTTTTTATCATTTAGGGTACATGTCTTAAAGCACTTACTTGATTTTGGGTAACAAAACCCTAATAAAAATGAGTCTGGTGTAACGTTGTTGTCCTGGGTTATAGTCTATTCAATTTCATCTGCTGAAAACAGTTGGGGGCGGGTGCCTTTTGATAATGGGCCAACGGTCAGTATCAGGTAGAGCATTGTTCTTATCTTTAATGGGCCATTAACAGTCTTCTCTAGCCGTGTCCCCTTCCCAACACATACCTACATCCTAGCGTACCTATTGTGTGATGCTCCACCCCGTGGGAGGAGCCAGCCATTCTCACCTGGATAAAGCTGGGACTTTAAACCAGCACAGTGTCTTGCTTCATCCGATTACGGGAGGAAGGCTGGACCCTTCTCACCACCTCAGGACCCCTTTTCTTTTCTGCTACTGGATCATTTTCTGCCTCAGCGGAGCTGTACCTGCCATTCCAGGAGGACTCACTTTTGGACTGCTTTCCACACCCTGACTAACAAGGTTGTAGCTTTGACCCTGTCAGGACTTTTCAAAATTGTTGTTTGTTGGTTTGCTGGTTTGGTGGGGTGGTTTTGTTTTGTTTTGTTTTTTTTTCCTTTTTCTTTTCTACCACATTTGTATTCTTATATTCTTAGTAAAAAGCTGTTATTCCTACTCCCAAATCGTTGCCTGAGAGCCATTAATTGCAAAATTAGAACTTGGCGGGGGGTGAGGGGTTTACATCCTCTATTCTAAGGGGAACCCCAGTTTCCCTGGCAGATACCTGTCTTTCTAAACCAAGACAGTTGTTTAATTGTTTAGTTTCGAAGGTAATTATGAACTAAGGGATACAGGCAAGCATCCAGTGGGATCTCCTAAAGACCTAACTGACGCTTTTTAACCTGTAAATATTTTCTCTCCATGTGGAACAGAAAAGGAGGGAAAAGAGTATTAAGTCAGTTATATCTCAAAAATGTCACCCTACCTCAGGATAATTAAACTGGCTAAAATAAAGGAATACAACGTGAAAATGCAGCAATATATGATATTAAAAGAGAAAAGCAAATTAATGCCTGCAATGAATTCCACATGATCTAGATGTGTGCAAGGGATCAGGATATATGATATGACACTGATATCATATCACATCACGCACATCGTGGTCTAAGAAGACAGCACAGGTATTATTAGTTCTTTGAACTTATTCCTAACACAATTTTTTTAGGGCAAAGTAAACATAGCTCTTGAAGACACAGAAATATAACAGCTGAAAGTTATGCAACTAACACTCAAACTGTACACTGAAGAATTATAGTTTAAAATTTAAAATAACTCAGTCAACCCGTTTAGACTATGCTCCGTCATGTGCATAAACCCAGAGCATCTATCATGTATTTTTGATTTAAAAATGCTGTCTCTAACCATTTGACACCGATATTTCATAAGGGTTCTTGGCTGCCAGCAATCACATCCATCTGTTATGCTGGCAGAGTGCTCAATCACAAGGTGTGTTGGATCTCTTCATTTTAGGCACCACTGCCAGAGAAGTACAAAACCCTTTGAACTGAGTGCAAATGCATTTAGAAAGTACGAGCTAAAGGCTTTTTGGATGGGGCAACAAACTTCAGGCAGAAAATAAAGAACAGAGGAAAGAAAGTAATAGATCTAAAGAATGTAATAGCTCTAACAGCAGTCTTACCTTTGCTTGAAGAAATGAGCAAACATTGAAAAGAGTCATTACCAACCAACAGCTATCATGCTAAGTGACACTTCCCATGAGACACATATTGGAAGCAATAGCACTATCTTCTATTTCTTCCACAGAGCTTAAAGAACACTTTCTGATTTATGTTTCACATATGTGCATATATAGCTATACACACTTATAAATACACATGCATTTACCAAACATATACATATGTATAGCAAATATAAATATTATACACACAACAACAAAGATCTGCATGTTACACATACATATGTATGTGTGTATATATACGTACATAATTTTTACTGACAAGCTGACTGTGGTTCATTACAACTACTAAGGAGCAAAATCTACTTTGCTGTAAAGTCTTTTTGTTTTTCCCTGGGGGATGAGGTAGTCACTCAATGCTTCTGCATAGCAAACACATTTTTCTGCACAGTTACAAGGGAGAAAAGCCACACAAGAGAGTGTGGCTAATCCATTAAGACAAGTTCTGTATGCTCTAGAAAACCACTGCAGCTCCAACCTTGGTTCCTTTTGAAGGAGAATTAGGAAAATGCCTTCACTTGGGCAACAGTTTTTCCAGCCATCATTTTCTTGCTACTGACCAGTATATTGGTTCAGAAGGATTTAGGCATGGAAACATCACTGGAATTTGTGGGGTATTTTCTCAGTAACTATCAAGAGATCCTTAAAATTATTTCTCAGCTATAAAATGTGGCATCTGCATGCCAAATAATTTTCAGATTATTTCAATTTATTCCACTAAACAAACTCGGCTGTGTCACTCCTCAAGGCTCAGTAAAACAGTCTAAGACAATTTTGAAAAAAAAGTTTCTACATTTTAGTTTCCTTTTTATTTATTTCTCTGCACAGTCAGCCCCTCCAAAACATTAAATGCACAGGAAAAAAATCTCAGTATTTTCACAATCACTTACAGATACTTGGGCTTTGCTTTCCAGAACAGTGGTGACTGTGCATATCAAGAGAGCAAAGGAGCAGTTTTAGAACCCCTGCTCTCAGCTCAGGAAGTGCTTTGCATTACCAGCTGTCACCAAGGGCTCAGCCCTGTGGGAAGAATCCTGTCCTGCCTGCTGCAATTCTCTCTCAGCTGTTTGGCCAGGGGCTGCACCAAGGAGCATCTTCGTGCCAGCAACATTACAGTCTCCAGCAATAACTGATCCAATTTGGCAAAAATGGGCTTTATCTCTTTGCTGACTGTGAGCAGAACAGATGAAAACAGTGAGGTCCCTACAAGTCAATGCCTAAAGTGCCACTCCACAGTACTTAACTGCAGCTACAACACCGATGGGATGTTCAGATACAAGCTTGTCAAGGATTAGGAGATTTTTTAGCAATCAAAAGTGCTTCATGGTATCAGGTACAGAAATTGTTGGAGGAAACTACAATATATAGTATTAGATGTCAAAATGACAGGAAAATGTGAGAATATTGATCAAACCAGAAGAAAAATAGAGGTCTGCAGTAGAACAGAATACTTTAGCTAAAGTAGTGAAACAGTAATAAATATTTCATTTTTAGTACTATTTTTGTAAGAGCAATTCCTTGAGGCTTCAACAAATTACCGATACTTTGTCATTTCTACTTATTTGAGGTATGTGCCACAGAATCTTCACTCAAGAAGCCCAAAGTATGAAAGCTTCAATTTACTTACCAGAGAACAGTTCTTCATCTGTAATTCTGCTGGTTTGTTGATTGCTGTCTTTGTGAACTTCAAATTATATGGGTCTCTTCTTAGTCTGGAGGAAGACAAAACAATTCACCTCTTGTAAATACATTCCTGATTTCTGAACACAAGAATACGTACACAGCCAACAATTCCTCTGAGAAACAATAGTCTACCAAAATTAAATTCAGAACATGACTCCATCTCTTTGACTACTGAAGCAATATTTTCCAACAACAAGACTGCTTTACAAATATTCTACATTAATGCTAATGTGAAATGATGTCAAAGTGTGGCTGTACAGTAAGACTCTGCAACTGAAAAAAAATTAACTGTTTTTCTGCAGTGTGATAGTAAGAAATGAGGATTGATAGTAACTGAGTGACATCCAATTTTCTCAGACTTTAGACCTCCCACCTGTCACATGCAGGGACACCAACTTCTTTTTTCTTTTTGTGTTTTATCTTCTTAAATGTTGCTTTTCTTCCCTAATTATAAAAGACAAGCTTTCCATCAACATTTACATAAATTTCAATTTCAACTTCAATTCACTTATCAGATTCCTGTAATACTGCAAAATGGTAAATATTAGACAAATAAAAACAATACAATTTATAAACCGAGAATTTATTATTTTTTTTAATTTTAAGCAGCTTTCACCTATGGGAGATGACCCTATATCTGAATCACAGACTGGCAGCTATATACATAGAATTTGATGTGAAAAAACTCATAGACTTGTACAAGTCCCAGCTTCAGTTTTAAGGATGATAATCCTTTTGGCTTCAGATCTTAAACCAGTAAACATTACAGTACAGGTGACAAGTATCATAACCTGCACTAGTATATTTTCAAGGCCTTCATCACAGAAATGGGAAAGAAAGTAGCCTTGTAAATCAGTCAGGGCATTACATCCCACAATTAATTATTTGCCTTCTTTGTTCTTACATAAACAGTTCACTGAGAAGTAAAAATCTCTCTTCTTTCCAATTTCCAATTTTCCTTCCAGTAGATCTTTCAAAAGTTACCTGTAGCATTATCAAGCACATGAAGTCATACCCATCTCTAGTGATATTTGTGGAACTGATATAGTTCTGGTTCTGAGAGAACACCATCATTTCATATTGAAAAAAATCAATCAGGGAACTATTTCTCCCAGAGCTTTTCCTACTATTCCTGCTATACCCCAGGCAAATTACATTCTTTGCAAAAGTAACTCATAGAATAATTTTCCCAGAAAGCAATCAATAAAAGCTCCCCTCATGCCCTTCCATCTCTTTCTGCTTTCCAGAGAAATAAAGCCACTAGCTGTTCTGGCACCTTTGATAGATGATTTAAGTGAATTTTTCTGAACATATTCCCTCTCTCTTAATCATATAAGTTGCAAAACTGTTATTCTGTAGACCCTATATATCATTGAAGTAGGTTCAACCTTTCCGTAATCCTGGAAACACAGCAGCTGACAATCCTGAATGAAAGCAAACCAGCCCAGCTGGAAACCTAAAAATGTATGACAAAGTCACACTGAATGTTCAGAAAGAGAATAGAATTTTCATCAAAGCTAAAGAGTATTTTCTACAAATGAATAAAAATAATTACATTATTGCTGCACAACAAATACAGACACAACAAATCCTCTTCAAGTTTTAGGAGATTATATACATTTTTCTTACTTAGTTTACTAATTATAGTACGTATTTTCAAAATGCTCTACATTCACATTAAATTATAAACTCATCAATTATTTTAAAATAAGGCATAGAGACATGTACAATAATTTCCTTAGCTGTATGCCAAATAATATAATTGATCTATTTCTAATCCTAAGTAGTAATAAAGCCTTGCAATGGCAAGTAGTCTTTTATCACTATGGTTATGGTTAATATACATTTTTGTTCTAAAGCAAGGACATATTTAAACTTTTCCTACTCTTTAGCATAAAATTGTAATGATCTTATTTTAACTTAGAAGTAAAACAAGAGCTAATTCAACTACAAGAAAATCTAGTCTAGTTATGTAAACCTTGGGATGAAACTTCACCTCAAATGAAACACTTGAAATGAAAATCAGCCCCTTAGACTTGCCTTTTTACTGGGCCTAGAAGCAATACAGTAGCAGCTCATCCACTCAATCATTTCTGATTTCCAGAGCTTTTTTTCCAGAGGGATGTTTAAATGACATACCTAAATGTATTTTATGCCAAACAGTCCAAGTATTAACAGAACTGACTTTGGGTCTTATACCTAAGAATAATTACAGAAATCATTTCATCTGTCATGTGAAGAACCCAGAATAAAATGAGCTGTCACAAAGCATTGTGTCATGTCACCATACACATGCACACACACATTTTATACACAAAATATTACAGCTGTTCACTTCCCCTCCTACAGGGACACTGTCTAAGGTGGCAGCTTTCCTTGGGGAATATGCTATCATTAGATTTCCCATTTGGGTCTTTTCCATGGAGAAAGATTTTTCCTGTACCAGATTAAATCATGCTAATTTCAAACTGGAGGCAGTCACATCAAATTGATTTTTAGAAGCTGAAGAGAGGAAAAAAGATGTTTGGTAGATGGTGTGAGAGGAAGCAGCAATGTAATACACATTCTCAAAATTGTCCTTCCATACTCTGTATTACAGAAGCCCTTGAGATTTGCATTGCCCTATTTACTTCATTGGACACTTCAGCTCTAGTAATTCCACACTCATATCCACTGTCAGAGCATCACTGGTAGTGATGGATTTCTCTGTTGTATGCAGGACTGTGGCTCCTCTTTGAACTTATGCAGTAATTTCTTAAACAGAACCAAGCCTGTTCCAGCAAAAAGCACAAATATTACAAATAATAACAAAATATCTCTGGCAATAGGTAAAACCATCTTAAGAGTTCCACTGCACTTATGGGGAAATAGAAAGGTCGTCAGATGTCAGAAGACTGTCTGAACAAAGAGTTGGGAATTTCACTCAGGAAAGGACAGAATTGTGTTTAGAAGTGTCAGATTCTGAGGTAAGAAGCCGTCAGGGATGCTGTCATTATTGGGAAGACACAGAGTGAGCTTCTCCTTGTCATGAACAGACTATTGTACATTCCTAGGAAAGCAAGTGATTGGGGGAGGCAAGAGAAAAGGGGTTCTCTCTAAAAGTCTGTGGGACTTATAGATTTTGCTGCTTCAGACAGTATGGCTTTGCTCATATAAAACATGAAAAAATCAGTCTTATTAAAGTATTCTGAACAGTTTTAAATTACTGTCTCTTAACTGAGCTTATACAAACGTGCCTCATGCATTTGTGTGTTGATATGCATAAAGTTTCCATATTAGATCTCATCTTGCAGATTGAAAAGCTACCATGTAAAATACATTCTTCAAAAACCTTCAGGCTAGTTGCTACTATGCAACCATCCATTGCTGTGCAGCAGCTGCAGTTTTAGGTGAGCTAAAAAGTTCAACACCTTTTTAATTCTTCTGGAGAAAATATATAGCAATTTATTTTTCCTTTGCTTTCAATAACATTCAAAATTCAAACAGGAAAAATGACAAATTAATTTCGAAAGAGTTTAAAATTAATCTCCCACCTACTAAAGCACACAATGTACCACCTTCCACATAACATGGCATCCAAGATGGAAAAAGGCTATTTCTCAAACATCCAAACATATTTAACTATTAGCCTCTCCAAAAAATTCCCAATAAAATCTTCTTTTTCAATTTTTTGAAAAGCTATTCCTCCCTTAGGAATTCCTTCCTTCTATTACCTATTACCACTGACAAACAGGCCTGGCTTTAGAGTTGGGATCATAAACTTTATAAACTTTTCCTGTCATTTGAGCATCCCTATAGCCATGAAAAGGCTTCACAAACTCTACTAACTCCAACTAACTCTAACTCTTACTAACTCCACTACATTACACAGAGAAGTGGAAAATTCCAAAATAATGGCATCATCTTGGTGGGAAGGGAGAGTTAGGCATTGATATTCAGTACAACGTGGTCCTACAAATACAACAGCAATACTGATTAACATGTCAGGATATATAATTAGTCCCAACAAATAAATCTTAGAGGAATTTCTGGAATTTCCAAGTACACCAGTAAAATAAAGATTAGATAGATAGATAGATAGNAATCAGCTCTGAAGGTTCCCATCACAAGCAGTGGTGAGAGCTCCCTCTGAGCAATGACACTTTCTGGTTGTGACTGGCACCTCAGAGGGGTGGAGTAGCACCTCGAGCAACTTAAAACCTCAGAGGTTGTCCTAAGCACTCAGTTCTGACTAGATGCCTTGCTGGCAGGAAGAGTAAACTAGGTGACAAACTCTTACTTTAAATTAATGTGAAATCCTGGGTTAATGTACTAAAAGGAGACAGCAAAGCCTTTAAATTCCCTCCTCTTGTATTGCTGGTTATTTCAGACTGGTAAAGAAGAAGAAAAATATTTGAGAATGTTTGTACTTTTATCTCACAGTTCCGTAATATTCTCTTCTGTCATAGAAGTGACATAGGAAACCCATGTGAAAGGACCAGCAAGGGAAAGATTAAATGTTATTAAGCAAATTTCAGTGTAGAATATTTGAGAATTTAAGCACTGTACAGGTTCCCTCACATTTCTCTCTCTTATCAGTATATATAGTTAGTTTTCCCACACTGTGCAACGATGAATAACATGAGACATCAAAGTATCACTTTTACTCTGGAATGATGACAATTCATAAAACAGATTGCAAATTTCACTATGAATCAAAACTGTTCAAAATATTCTCCAGACTCCTCATCCAACAGCGAACAGCAATCAACTGTAGGTGTTCACTGCCACCAATTTAAAGAATTCAGCATCCCTGACATTGAAAACGGCTGAAGATACTGACTTTTGTACAACTCCAGCAGAATGATGCCACAGCAACTCCAGTTAAAAATACCTGAAGGAAATAGGAGCTTCTGTCCTGTATCTATGCCTCATATATTTAATAGGAAGGACAAAACTTTAATTTTCATTATTAGATCCCAGAGGAGTAGAAATAAATTAAAAATTACTAAAATTCCTTTTAGTCATTTTGGTATAAATACAGAAATTTAATTACCAGAAATACATTATCAAAGGAAATACCAATGTAGCTCCAGCTAATTGAGGTATGAACACTGATAAACAATTTAAAAATAAAATATAAGATTTATGGTAATTTATTCAAGTGCATATGAAGGTTGTGACAATCACTGACATCTGAGCTGCATGAAAGTGTCAGCTAAGGATCTTCCTGCTGATCTGCTAGGCTGAACACAGGTTTCGGTGTTTACCTTCACTATCTTAGTTCTGTGATAAGAACCATTCCACATACAGGTATTCTTCCTGTTATCATTCTTACTGTATTTAATATCACCTGTAGTTACATTTTCACTTCTGTCATGCAACACACTGCATTTTTTGCAATACATACACTTACTAAGTTGCAATAACACAGTTGCCATTTTACCAAGTCCTAACGTATTTGTATTCAGTAGAAACAGCAAGTCCACACCACAGTGATGTTAATATAACTGGGCACCAATCAGGAAATGACATTTTGAAAACCAGTGTATTTTTAAATTGCATTCATGCAAAGAAAAGTCAACTAACCCACCTCC
Organism: Cyanoderma ruficeps; assembly: GCA_008694505.1. NCBI lineage: Eukaryota > Metazoa > Chordata > Aves > Passeriformes > Timaliidae > Cyanoderma > Cyanoderma ruficeps. The sequence goes on from VZDJ01001247.1 coordinate 6,898,254, forward strand.
CTGCTTTATTGGCTCTTTTAATCCACAGACCTGTCACAGAGAGAACTCAACTGCCAGAAACACTCAGTGTCCAGATCACCGCTAAGATTAAAATCCAGGAGAATGTCACCATTCCTTTGGTGACCTTCCTGGAAACACAAAGCAGCAAGGTAGATTTTTTTTTAATTGTAACAAAACCCTGCAAAATACACATGTAATTTGGAAAGAGAATTAAAAGTTTTGCCCATGAATGATAATTCCAGTTTTACTTAAATTTTACATGAATTAGCAAACAGAAAGCTACGTCATATCTAAGAAGTATAGGGTTTTTTAATAAATAAAAGTTGAAAAGCATAAAATAGAAGGCAAAAATCAGCTTTCACCTATACTGACATAATTCTTGAGTAAACTATAGGCTTCATTAGTCATGCCAGATATCTTTTTGTGTGAAGTTTTTTTGTGAGAGTAGTATTTTTCCCATATACCCACATTCCTGAGGACAAAATGTTACTACTGCAGACCATATCAAAGCTTTCCCAGCTGAAAATATTTGGAAAGTGTCACAAACAAAGCATTTGTGATGGATAAGCTGCCCCTATAGGGCAATCAAACAGAAATAAGGTTTCCTTCTGTCCAAGGAGCTGAGTTCCCAGACATAACAGCATTTACTGCTCAAATGCTGAAGACATGAGTTAGCTAATGACTAAGTCCCCACATTACAACAGAAGTCATGCAGGAAAAACCTTGGCTTTTTCAGGAAGTCTCCTCAGTTTAGTCCAACTGGCAGAGAAACTGCTATTTACTTTATACTCAACCAAAACAGCAATTTAATGTTTCCCATGAATTTTAATTTGTCAAATATGTTGCAAAATTCTAAATACTAACCTCATTACTGCCTTACATAATCAATTAAAAGAAAGCACAGTTTTGTGACAGCAGATTAATAGACATTAGGATTCCTGGCACCTTGGAAAAAAACACTAATTCTTACTGTGCAACAGCAAGTAAAAGAGACAGACCATTGAGTATTAGTCTGTAGAAGTGAACTAACAAAACACTGAAAAGCTTAAAAACCTGATTCTTGCAAAAATTGGAAGCAACTGTGTTTTAGTTTAGTTGCAGTTTACTCCATATGGTCAAAACTGGTACAGTTTACAAAACACATCTGTTCCTCAGAATTTCTCAACAGGAATTCTTCCCCTTACATATTCCTTTGAATATTTTTTCATTATTCTTCAGAAAATTCAATTTAATTAAGGCAGAAGCACTTAGAGTTCCTAGTTCAGATATTACGTGCTGCTTTCAAAAAGCTGCTTGCATATGCTAAGTGGAGTGCTAATAATAGACCAATAAAATGCAAAGCTTGTTCCAAACTCCAAACTTTCTGAGAAATTACTTTCTGGCAGTCTTGAGGAGAGCTACTAAATGTCAATTCAGTATCGCTTTTGATTTCCTTAGACCAGATTTAGCAGCTGAACTCAATGAAGCGAGGCACAAGGGAAGATATCCTCAACATAAGCCTCCCAGGCTTTTATGTTTAGATCAAAGGGTATTGATTTACAATTCTGAGGATGAAAACAGTGGTGAAGAAACCCAGGAAGCTTTAAGTAAAGTGCTGACATCAGTGACAGATCTGATTTTAGCTATGAGTGCCATCAAATAAAAATGAGGCCAACGGCCTTGTCAGATACATGCTTTCCTTTACCCACCCTACTTGTAACACTGGGAACTACGTGAATGCAAAAAAAAAGTTAAATAAAGCTATGCAGGGGAAAAAAAAAAAAACAACCCCCAAAAAACCAGCACAAAAACCAAACCACTTATATGTCCCAGCTCAATAACAGAATGAATGCAAAATGAGATGCTAGAGGAGCACAGGAGAAACAGCAGTAGAAATAAGTACAAGAAAAGTAAGATCTCTGTTGTCCAATATAGTGGGCTCCTCCTCCAATCTAAACATAAACCCTTCGCTGCCTCAGCAACGAGAGGAACAGACACCCTTCCTTTTAAAGATGCACTCCATAGCCAGGGTCATCCGGTACTAAAAGCTCTGCAGATCACATCCATGCTTGCTTTTGTTTCAGGGTGAGTTATTTTTTTAATCTTCTAGCCATTTTTATTGGTAGCATTCATAAGGGCCATTTTAACATAAGAGAGAAAAAAAGCTTTTTGAAGTAAAGTGGATCTTTTTTAACAGTGACTATCACTTTTAATATTCATATGGATAGAAAGCCTTTTTTGTTAGCTGATTTTCTGATTTTCCTTTTTAAACCTCATTAAGGCAGTAAAAAAATTCATAAACCTAAATAAATTAATACTAAACAAGAAGACATAGGATACCACAAGTTTTACAAAGAGCTTCTGCTCAACCAGAATTCCAAAAGGAATATCAAAACAAGCTTGAGCT
>VZDJ01001247.1:6900706-7110442 GCA_008694505.1 Cyanoderma ruficeps
AAAAAAAAAAAAAAACCACCACAAAAAAACACCAAAAAAAACCCAACCAACAGTGCAGCTTCTGTAACGTTTGCCCTGGAAGGTGGCAGAAGAAGGTAGAAAGTGTAATGCAGAACAGCATAATGGGGGAGAAAGTGACTGTTCAACAGCCCTGTAAAACAGCTTTTAATTTTAGAAATGGCACTTAGATAATAAATAGAAATTCATTTAATTCACTGCACTCAGTGCAATTTTTAAACCTGAATGTCAAATTCTGCTCTGTGGAAGTAAGAAGAACTTTGGCAAAACAGTGTATTTCTTCACAAATCTAATACCAAATGGATATGGGGAGTATACATGACTAAACTCTGGAGTTCTTGGATGAGAGTATTTCAGCCATATCATATAGTAGTATAGTTTTTCCTATTCCTCCTAAAGACAACAAGAAAAGCATTTTTTTCTTGTCATCACTATGTCTGCAAGAAGCAGGTCTTTAATCAGGAAGTGGGTATGTTGATGTTGTTATAGAAACAGCGAGGCAAAAAAAATACTAGTTTTTGTCCACAGGAGTATTGTTTTTAGAGGTCAGAGTAATAGTAAGAGTAATGACTAAACTAACAAATGGATTAATGTCTTGTTTCTAAACAATTCATATAAGCACACTTTCACTCTTTGAACTTGGTAGTCACTTGTTTGTCAGTTGGCCTTTAGGGAGAACCAATTCATTGATAATTATAAATTTAACCTGACCAAGCACAGCTGGTAACACAGACATCACCAGCTTTTTTATCTTTTTACAAAAGGTTCATTTTTTTCCTCGGTGGCATGGCTTCTTCAGCTTAGAAGAAAAAAGCAGCAGACATGAAGATACTCTCAGGAGCAAACCTCTTATCAAGTATTTTACTGAACCTAATAGAAATAATAATGCATAATTTCTCAAGCTACAATGCCCCTCACCAGTTTAAACCTCAGGGTACATGAAAGCATCTCGACAGCTATCTAAGGGTGAAATACATTATTGTCACAGACCAAACACTGCTTTACAGAGATAACACAGGCAGAGGCAGGATATCTGAATTTCTCCTTAAAATCCAGGGCAACAGAGCTGCTTTAGTCACTGAGATCAATGCCAGAGTCACTGCACCACATTGCAGGGCCCATACGGGGCTCCCAGAAAGCTCTGCTGGCACTTCATTTTTTCCTCCATATGAAAGCAGTCCTATTCATCAAGCCAGAGTGTCTCTTACCCCCCCACATACAGGGAGCATAAAGACTTGTGACCAACCTTCCATCTCAAGGCAAAATCACTCTGTGCACTTATCCTGGGGTAGGAGATAAAGAAATACAAAGAGCCAGCTTCAGAAAAAAAAAAAAAAGCTATCACAGAAATTATATTAAATTCATGTAAGATCCAAGCATTTAAAATTATATGGTTCCCTATCATATTTAAAACACTTCAGGAAATGACAAAGAATGCATGATAGGTCATGGATAGGGCTCAGAAGCTTTCAATTCTATCCCTCTCCTGTCACTGAATTTCCCTAACCATTTTTTTGGCCTCAGAATGAATGCATCAGCTCAAACTGGGACTGTTTACACATACCCTAGAAAGGAGGAAGGCATATAAAGTAAGAGCAATGTACAGATGAAAGGGACATCAAGAAACAAATCAATTTTCTCTCAAAATATTGCAGCATCAGCAACTATCCAACAATATTTAATGCATTACTTTGTAAAAATGAATTACTACACTCTGTTTTGTTAAAATATTTCATGCAATTACTAAGAGTTATCTTAACATCACTCTGCACAATAAACTTCAGAGTAAAGTAGAGCCCAGTCTGATTCATGTGCAGACATGGGCAACAGAATTAATCCCATTTGTGAGTGGACAGAACAAGGAAAAAGTGGAATCAATAAAAAAGAGGAACTTCTCTGCTACAAATAGAGTATCTTAGGTAAATGTTAGCCATTTTTTCATGTATATGTTCTTTTTCCGAATATGGAAGAAAATGGCTCTGGATTATAAAAATTGTGTTACTCAAATACATTGTTTTTCTAGGCACTTGTGTATTAAAAGCGATATAAGAAGAGCAAAAAATATATAGAAAAGGATTTTGCTTTGTCTTTATCCACCAATGCTAACAAATTTCACAGTAATTTTTGTAAATACAGCTACACTAACCAATTTTTTCATGGCACGGTTTCCCTCTAGAAAAATCAGAAATAAGAAACGTGAGGTGTTTCAGTAAATTCCCATGACTGTCTACAGCAGGAAGTGAGAAATGGGACTGATCAATGTTTTTAATCAGACCCTGTCATGGTGCATTGTTGCACTTGTTACAACAAATGTTAGGTAACTATGCTATTAAAGCAGGTTTTATTGCAATTTTATCATGTCAACATTATAGATTACAGATTATTCTTTTTGACAACATCACAGACACATAAAATGACACTTGTGATACCAAGAACAATCTATTTCACCTCAGAAAACAACTACTGTCCAAAAAGGGACAACTGAAGAGAAATTAGCTTTGACTACTGAGGGATGGCTGAAGCTCAGAGAGGTGTACAGCTAAAAGTTAATATACTTTATATATTGCAATTGTATTTCAAGAATAACCTAATTCTTAAATGCACTTATTTATATCACCTACTTAGGTAGGTGAAGTTTAGAAAGTTTAAATAGGAATTTTAAGCTCAGTATGATTAATAAGAAAAAAAAATTGATAACAAATTACAATCACAATCTGCATTCTCTTACAAAAAATAAATATATAGCTATATTCTAATTTATAATTTATACAAAGAAACACCAAAGACTGGAAGATGCTGCAGAAAATTCTTTTTCAAAGACATATAGAATACTAATCATTCTATGGCAGGATAATAATAGCACCCATAAAATATTTAAATACACTAGTATCTATTGTAGAATAACATCCATAATAGGATTAGCATTGAAGTGACAAAAGAAAACGTAAAACAAAATAATTCATACAAAGAATTTGAAATACTCTATTTGCCTAAAACTGCTACTCTACGCAGAACACATGAAATAATTTCTTATTTAAAAGACAAATGTAATGCTTAAATTACCTATAAACCATTAGCCTGAATAATCTCAGGGGAATTTAATTACATATACAAAGCCCTTCATGTCAATTATACTGAATATAAAACCAGTAAGTACCAAATGACTTTCCATAAACAAAAATTTGCTACCATTAAAGAGATCAAGATTTGTTACCATTACACATTGGGGCAAAGAAATAATTACAATGTGAAGATTCATCTCAACAGGACTCAGCAGCACACAGACTTTGAATGTTTAATTCACAAGGGGTCTGCAGGGCATTCCCAGTGATGGAATCAGAAATGGATCAGAATGTCTCCATAAATCACAAGCTGGTCTAGATTTCACGGAAGCAAATGTAAGTAGTTAAGAAACCAGCATGTACTTGGGAAGAGGAACCAGCTGTCATCTGGCTTCAGGGCTGCACAGGCACACAGCCTTTCTCATCACACAGCCCTTGTCCTCACTGGTAAACCCACTCCTGAATTTAACCACAGTACATCCCATGAGAGCTTTAAAGGAATATTGAGCCACTTTATTCCACAGATAACAAAAGCAACTTTTTTCCAGAATAACATCATAGCTGCTGCGAAGTGAGACTAAAATAAAAACCAGAAGATCATTCCCTTTTAAATAACTAATCAATCTAGTTTTCTAAATAAATATTTTAGCACAAGCAATGCCTAACTCCCTTATAGATAGAAACATTGATTTCCTCTGCATCAACATGCATTTTCTAGGAGACTCTGTGAAACTTTGAAACAAGGAGTTAACTTTGCCTTTAAAAAAAATTTCACATTATATATTCTTCCTATTTTTACAGTAAAAAGGCAAGAACCATCATCTGCAAATGCTGCACTGCTTTTACTTGTATTACATGTCCCCAGTGAAGCAGAAAAAAATTCTAACCAATAATAAAGAAGGGAATTGCTAATGTATGAATGATGTAAATTAAACAGAGTATGAATGTACTGCAAGATCTGGTTGCAAGGAAGGATAACAGTAACCAATATAGTTTCTCTCCATTTCTAATTCTCTTTTGGAAAACAACCTCCCCATTTGCTAGCCCACTCTTCTATTTTATGGCTCTGACACTTTCACCCAGCAGCTTTGTTGTGCCTAAAACAAAATTCAATAGAAGACAAAAAGCAGTTATAATCACAAGTCTGCAACATGGATTTCCCTTAATTATAGTTACAGAAAGAAAAGAGGTTGAAATACAAAAAAAAGAATATGAAATACATTAAAAAAATATCTCTTCCTATCCCAAAATGATTTTCAGCTTTTCTATTACCTTGCATGCAAGTCTGACTTGATGGAAACTAATGATTCATGATAAAGTAATGAAACCTATTTTCAAACTCTGGAAAACTTCAGTGCTGGGTTCTGTTCCCTGAATTCTTTTAATCTTCTCTAGTTATATTTTCCCAGTAAAGCTGCACAGTTAGGCCACAATTTCACAAACTACTAAAGCATGTGTTAAATGCATTTTTCAATCAATGCTTTATACCATAGTCAATCACCCTGACTTCAGAGTGACTCACACCAGAATTTTTACCACTTTTACTTACAATTATCTTTCTGAAAGCAGACTGAGCCTTATGTTCTTTCTTATCCCTCCAGCATCTTCTCAGGCTCTCCCTATTCAGTCTCCACACATCATAGGGATTCTGAATGATAACTGAAGCTTTTGCTTACCATATACCCGGTATTAAATTCTGTTTCTAAGACAGCCAAAAATACTGCATGCTCAGTAAAAATAAAATAATAAAACATCTTTGTTTTCTCTTGTAGCTGTTGTCTTATATGAGCACATAAACTGTGAATGCTTTCTAAATTTCCAGAAGCATTTGAATATACTTAATTGGTGTTTCCCTAATTGGTGTTTTCGTATTTCAGGAAATATCTCAGACCTTTGGAAGAAAACTAAGTGAAACTCTAGAATTGGACAAAAATTGATTCAATTCTATTCATATGTACATTACCTTTTAGCAGTTCAATAGCATATTCTATAGCTTATATTTAATTAAATTGTCATCAATTACCTTAATTTTTTTTTATATCTGCATTTTAATGTAGGATTTTTTTCTCCTGATAACTAAAATTCCCAGCTCCGGCCTGCATTTAGTCAGATAATGGTTCCTCTTTCACACCTTTTGGGGAAAAAAAAAANCCAAAGCCACAAGCTCTATTTCTAATGTCTGTGCATTACAACCTCTAGGCAAGAGTATTCTCAAAAATTTCCTGGAATATTTTTGAATGGTTTTTTGTTACTGTAGCATTAAATCATGGCTTTGTGGAAAGAAATGTTATTAGCTCAAACAATTAATATCTTTGTATGATCATTTGTTTCTAGCAATGATTTTTATTTGATTCATTAAACATAAGATTGAATTTTGGTACTACACAGAAAGATGTAATGACCAAGAAAAACTGGGTGGAAAATCAATTTAAAAATTAAATAAAAGGTTTCAGTAAGAAAGTAACTGTGAAGAAAAGCAATAAAAAAGGGGATGCTTAGCACTTCACCATTAAGAAAAAATTCTATCAGTGAAAAAACCCCAACACTCTACACTGCACTCTAGAAACTCACTGCTGTGCAGAGCAGCCACAAAGAGCACTCATAGTGTAAGAGAACACTCTTCCTCTACAAGGTATCATTTACTTGCCTGGCCCAAGAGAAGATGCAAGTCTGAATTCTGCACTTGTCTCAGAAAGGCAGAATTCATATTTCATTATACTTTCCTATTAACTTGGTTTCTATACCTTATCACATATTAATCACTTCAAGATTAAAGTCAATTTATCACTACTATATCAGCTATAAATAACTAAACTATGATATCATCATATCCTATCATATGTAATACAGGAAAAGCCCTTTGGAATTTACTATGGACTCCTTGTAGAACACTTGTATTGTCAGAATTTATTTTAATGAGAAGTTCTTTGAAATAATAATTTAAAAAGCAATTTTTATTAATTAATGTTGTACATTAAAATGAAGTTCTAGGAAACTGAAGACAGAAGCTATAAAAAGTTCAGACTTTAATGAAAAACTCATCCTTACATAATTCTGATGTCCTAAATACAGCTCTATTTGAATTCATTTCATAATTTGCAGGTTAGTCCACCTGTTTCCTGCCACTTTAAACACCCACAACCTCACTGCATACAGGCATGAACCATGGCCCTTTGTTATCTGGTGAAATAATCAGCTGTAATTATTAAAATTCCACTGTTTACACTCCAGGTATTTAAAAATCAACCCTTGCAGTCCTTTTGTGTAACAGTATTTTCCAAAGAACGGAGAAGAGGCACAGAAGGTATAATTTCAGTTTTGAGTATACTTCTGAAATTATTGTGATGCTTACTTAAGACCTGCTTATACATGTGTACACATATATGGAATACAATATATATATATCACTAAAGCAGCATGGTTTGTGGGTTGTTTTTTTTCTTAAGAGCTCATTCAGGTGACTTGCATTTCTCCAGATACTACTATTTTTCAGGAAGAGGTGGTGAAAATATATTTTGAAAGGTAGATAACTGACCCAGAGACTGAGGTTTCTGTCTCAGGTTTCCCTGAATATGCTTTCCATTGCTGGCACTGCCAGTGGAACTCTGTACCCACAACATTCCTGCTTGACTCTGAGTCATTGCAAAGATGATGTTCTTTGAATATCCGAACCTGTCTCCCCACATAAAGGAGAAACCTGGCCATCACTCTCACATGAACATCAAAACTGTTCTCTTGCTCCCTCACTACATCAGCACAGAACAGTGGGAAAGCCCTGAGAGGAACTCAGCAGTGGATACTGTCCCATTTGTCTAAGGTTCAGATGGCAGAAAGAGCCACGGGCAGTGTAGAGAACTCAGTGAATTTGTGCTGACCATTTCACATCAGGGCAGATATTTGAAAATTGCAGTAGCCTAAGATTTCTGATGTTTATGTCCATTAACTGTGTATGTAAAAAAACTCTCTGTAATGCTAAGCAAAGCCTTCACTTTCTGAAGGCAGTTGGAAGACAAAAGCTCATACAACCTATTGGATGTAAAGTTGGTTGTGATTGTGCCCCACCATGACACTGAGTTTAAGTTTCCTTGATCTATTAGTGTCTTCATACAAGCTTCAAGTAGAAGTACAAGGGCTTTAATTGTCACACCATTCAATGTATCTTATTATGTGCAAAAGCCATTTGTGTCCCATGCTTGGGAAAATAAGGAAGTCTAATAATCTTTTGGAGCAGATACCACTGATCAGGCAGATAGTAAAAGAAATTACTCATGAAATCTTACATGCCCAGAAAAAAAACCCAAGAGGTGGACACTCAAAGGAACCTGGTAATACCAAAATAGATATGTCTCTACCTACACACTATATTGTAACTTCTACCTATCTAAAATTTGTAATTGCTCATTGTCATCTGGGATAATTAAAATACTCTCCCACCAAAATTACATTCAGCTGACTGGTTTTACTGATTTCAAGGACCTTTGGCAAGAGTCTGGGTTGCTCCTATGTGCAGTAAGAGATCCCATCAAGGAGGCTGCAGTGTATTTCTTGCAGAGTGATACATATGACCAGAAATTTTGAAGTGTTGCATAAACATCCATAAATTAAACCTCAGTATTACATTGTGTCAGAAATTCAGTGTTTTCTCCTTTGTAAACTGAGGTATTATGTAGGCCTATTCCCCTGATATCATTGAGATTTCTGCTGCACAAAGAAAATCACATCTCTAGTCCTGTCTCTTCAGCTACAAAAATTAATGGATTTGATCCAGCAATTAGTTCTGAAATAACAAAGGATATGTAAGCAAACTTGGGTGTGGAAAATTGTGCCTAGGATTAAACAGAGCAAGTAAAATGAAATGCCTGATGTGTACAGAGACAGCAGCTGAGCTGCAAGGCAGACACAAGGCATGGTAAGGTCATTCTGGTTTAGGTACAATTCAGTGAATACACGTGAACTTTAACATCCCCCTGTCATCTTACTCCTCCTACATCCCTGGAGTATTGCTTTGTCCAAGTATTTGGGGAGCTGACCTTAACAGAAAGTGTGAGCTGAGGCTGTCACGTGGAGTATCCATAGGGACAGAAATCCTTTTCTGACACATCTGAAAAAAAGCTCTTGCTGGTCCTGCATAACATTTCATAAAGAATGCAGGGCACAGCTCTCCTAGCAGATCACCAGTCTATCTTCCTGCTAACTCTGACCTCTTAATCAAATTCTGTCTTGTATTTCAGCACACTTCCTCTCCCACACACCCCCTCCCATTGCCACATCAGGTTCAGTGACCCTTACGGGCTCTGCTTCTTCTTACCCCACACCCCTCTGATCCTGAAGTCATGCTTAAAATCAATTGATCAGATTCTAATCACACTCATAGCAAAAAAGGAGAAAGCTACAAAGTCGTATTTCATTAAAGGAGAAACAATCAACTACTTTTGCAAATAGAAAGATTTTTTTGTTTATAAAGGAAAGAAACAAAGCACGGTGGTACATTTTCATTTGTACACTTCTGTAGTACCAAGTCAGCCCATTTGAAATCACCCAGCTTTCCATCTCATTCCCCATACACAAACAAACAAATTCTGGCTACATTAGTAAATATTGCTAATACAGAAAATAATTTATCCTCAGCTGGTAAATCATGAATTAAGATTCAGCCTAAGTTACATTTCTCATGGCAGAAATACAGCCTCTGGAAAAGAGGGCATTTATAACACCCAAATTCTCAGGTACAATAGCATAAATGATGATGCTACAGTAACTTCAAAAATAATTCTTTCTATTAATTGGATCTTAAAATTTCAAACTCAAGCAAGATGTATGAGTCATATATACATGCTCACAGTACTGAGAAGGTTCGTATCTGCCATCCTGCCATGCTTCAGACAAATTGCAGAGAGAAAATTCTAACTTCCTTTAATCAGACGAAACTACCTAAAAGCAACCCCATGTTACCAGGCTCCTATCTCCTGTTACCATGGTTTATATTATCCTTCCACATTCTCAAGGGAACTGAACTTTCTATGAAGATTAATGCTACACTCAGTTCACTGCACATTAATGTAGAAGGCATTATTACTTTGAGCCCCAGGAATTCCACTGGTAAACGATATTAAATCCATGCATTGTCTCTCCAGGTATGCTGACATGTCAGCCCCAGACCTGCTGTAAGTTCAGCCATGGATGATAGCAGGACTTCAGCCAGAACTTTGATTGAAGCACCTACTTTAAAAAAAAAAAATATATATATATATATATGTATAAGCTACAATGGTTTCTTCCTATGCCTTTCAATTGGTTTCTATGGGAACACTAGAGAATCTGCCAAGTTTCACTCTGAAATATTAATATTTTTATAGAATTATAAGACCTTCATATATTGACATATTAATTATATTATTTAATGTAATGTATTCATCTGTAATGATATGTCTTTCAGAGCACTAATATTTGTAGAGATTTACCTCTACTTTTTAAGGGAAACATCCTTGAAACTGCTCTAAGGAAAATTTAAGGGATAAGAAAAAGATATTCCTTATATATTTCCTATGTGTTCTTCCCCAAATAAATAAGGAAACACTGAAAAATGTCAACATTCTATGGTGTCACCATTCTTTAGAATTAATATAATATATGTAGAGACTTAACAGGTTCCCTCCAACTGCAGATTTACTTCAGTACTTATCAAACTTAACTTCCCCTTCAAGCGCTACAAGATTTTGGGTTAGGAAAGGAAAATAAGCCCAAGTTGCTCAGATCTGAAAACTGTACAGATGCTTTCCTTCTCAGATGCATCTCTAACTGGTATTGTAGTAATTACATATAGAGATTGAAATTATATGTATCAATTTTGGTTCAAAAGTTAAGAGATGGGAAAGTGTTCATGAAGACTACCCTTAAGCCTTTAAAATTTTTGGAAAGCAGGATCTTATTCAGCAGCCCATCACCCAGCAAAATGCCTGTCAGGAAAAATCCATCTCTCTGGATTTGAAGGTGCATTGATGGTATTAAATCCCACAGCTTTGCATATTCCCACCTTAACACCTGAAGTAGCAAAGGTAGAAATTATGAAACAGGCCAAGAAGAATCTACAATCTAAAAGTCCTGTTTAACTTTACATTTTATATTTGGAGCAAGAAGCAAGACTTGGGGTATTTTCTATTTCTGTGTGACTTTAATATGGGTAGCAACAATTTAATGGTATTAATCTTCTGATCCCATATTATGGATTTCCAGTCTTAGAGTCAAAATTCCTTTCCTGAGAATTCCCAAGGGAACAGAGGCAGGCAACAAGCAAACACAGGTAAGGGGATGAAACTGATCAAAGTGATCTAACAGAACACAGGCACTTACCACATATATTAAGAGCAACAACAACTTTAAAAAAAATTTATATTATTTTAAATAAATATCATGAAGGCTTTACTTACCACAACCCTCTTCTTCAAAAATATGCTTTTAGTGATTTTTATGGTGAAACTCTTTCTGTTACAGGAAATATAACCCTGCAGAGTTCTATGTAGGTAAAAAAGTTACAGGTAAAGCAGCTCTTTGAGAAAAAAATGTCCTGTCAATCATATATTTGTAATAGTCATATCCTTCATCCTGAGAAGTTCTACTTCTTCCAAGTCATGCCAGTTTCAAGCTGCCTGTTTGATGGATGCACTCAGCTTGGACTAAAGAAGTCTGATTTGTGAAAGCTGGGTTTGGGTCCTAAAGGCTTCTCATAAGATTTTAGCATTCTAAACTAAATGTCAAATGAGAAGTGGGGCTTATTTTGATAATTTTCACATTTTAAGTCAATACAAATGTAATAAAAATAGTGCTATGGTGCAAGAAACTACTTTTTTATTCTTCCTTCTCATAACAGCTTAGATTTTGCACCCAAAACATAACAGAATTCACACCATTTCCCTTGAAATATTTTTAATTTTGTTTGGCTTTAGAAAGGATGAACTTGAACTTGTTCACTTTGTGTCAACTCTGCACCATGAAATACCATGGCTTCCGCTTATAGCCTTCTCCACTAGCTCAGAACTCTAATACTGCCAACATTTCCACAAAGCATTCAGGAGCAAAACATGGCCAGATTCACAGATGTGTCTGTCTTCCTCTCTGAATGTGATCCAGATATAAAAGCCTAGTGAACACACATGGCCTAGACCCTATGCACATCTTAGGTGTGTTAATAGTAATGTCAGAAAAAATGGCACATAGAGGCTGTTTTACATTTAGAAGTCATCAGTATCTGAAACTGAAATTACACCTTGAGCCGAGAAATTATTTTTCCATCATTAGACCCCAATTCAGAAAGATACTGAAAGGTGAAGGTAACTGTCCACATTAAAAACTCACTTTCAAATAATTGGCTTTTCAAATTACTAGACAAGATTGCATTCTTTAAAATGAGCCAATGAAAATATTCCTTGTTAATTCCTGTCAATGGGACACTGGTTTGGTTTTCTATAACAATAGCTGTTTACAGGCTACTTATCTTACCTCAGCATTAGCAAACCAAAACAACTATGAATACACGTTTTCAAAATTAGACCAGCATCTTCTAAGTACTTTAAAGCTACATATTTGATTTTAAATGTTATTACTGGATTTCTTTAAATACTTATTTGTATAATTTTTCATAATTTATGTCTCTGGTGCAAGATTCTTCAGAAATTTCTGGTATATAAAAGACCACTGCTCCTTCTGTTTTTTTTTTAAAGAAAATGCACTGTAAATCAACTTGGAGATCCAGGTTCTACAGATTCTAAAACTAATCGCACATTCTCTCCCTTCTTGATCTTTACATATGATCATTTTTGCTTGATTTTTAAGTGGAAAGAAAAAGTCAAAAGTATAAAGTCTAGGGCAATCTACTAACATTGATTCTTTTGTGAGTCACTGGCAGTAATTTATTCAACACAGTCATGAGGCTTTGGTGACTTCTTTCACCTGATAGAAGAAATCATGAAACTCTCTTCCTTTATTCAAACCCACGTGGGCCTCAGTGGTCATCATATAAGAAGGAAAGGTCTGGTCCTTCTTTTTTCATTCTTACCCAGCTTATAAATACTTTTTATGCTGTCCTGATTATCAGAGAACTGGACTGCTTATGAAACAAATACAATGAATAACATGTTTCAGGGATAGTGCTGCTGTTTCCTCCAAACTCTGCCATTTCCCAGAAAGCTAATTGTACCCTATGGCTAAAATATAGCTACTCTCTTGTCTTTCTTTAATAACTTGCGTATCAGAAACAATATTTTGTTAAGTAATGGCTTACACGCCTGGACAAGTCACAGTACTCAGCTAATGCTAATTGCATTTGCAGCTGACTGAGAGTGTGCCCTGTGGCAGTTCTTTCAGATCAGCAGCCAGCCCCAACCTGTCACTCCAAAGCAACATTTGTGTGACTGTGCTCTAATTACTCATCCATCCTGTTCATATGACCATGGGACTTCATGACTTGCTAATCTATGGAGAACTGCCAGACACCAGATTCTACATCTTCTATAACATTTAAGGCCAATATACAGTATTTCCGAAGAAATATTCTGCCCATTCCCACTGTGACTACGAACACAGCTGGCCCCAAAAGATACATTCTCAATGTCCATCTTTCAAAGAAAGAGGCTCAGATATAAAATTCCATAGAAGCTACCTGGGTTAAGGCTCTACCTGTTACAAGGAGGATTCCTGGAAAGAACAACCTGCAGAACAAGAGGCTAAATTAGTCTAGGAGAATTTCTACAAAAGAGAGACCAAGCCCATTTCAATAAACTCTATTCTCTGGATAAACAAACCCCACCTCTTCACATCACACATGTGAAGATTCTCCCTGGATTTTATTTCTGTCAGTTTCCTGTTGCACAGATAAAGGCTGTGAGTTTCCCTTAAAACCACCTCAATATGACTATTATGAGGAAGAGTTAATGGCCTATTGTTTCAGGACAAAAGGGAGTGGCCCTCCCAGTCTGTTATTTTGCAGGTAAGGAGCACACACAGACTTTTAGCTGTCTGATCAAAGCACAGCTATTGATTAAATGACAGTGGAAACAAAATGTCAGGTCGAGATTTTGGAATTACAGGAAAGTAAATGCCAGCTTATATGCATAGCCTCTTTATGTCTCAAAAATAGCTTTCTCCTTCATAAACAGTACCACTGATTGATGCTATTCAGGCAAACGTCTAAGAACAGTTTGTTCAGTAATTATTGTAGGTTTGAGCACAGACTATAGAAGAAAAATCTATTTTAAGCCCAAAACTCAGTGTGCCCTTCACTGCAGGCAGGGCTGTGACTAACAGAGATGTCATCCTTATTATCTTTACCAGATGCAGACGCTCAAAACAAACCATTGAGCTCATTAAAGACATAAGCATGGGATAGCATCCAACAGTCATAGCAACAAATTACTGGGCTCCAGGCAAACTAGCTAACTACAGACTGAAGTGGGAAAAAAGAGTGAGGGCAAGATACACAGTAATTCTCAAAATCCAAAAGTGATAGGTAAGAGTTAGAAGTGTAATTATCCACCCATCTCAGGCTTTTGGCTATACTGAAAAAAAACCCAAGCATTTTCTTCAATAACATAATTTTTATGTATTCTAATAAAAATTACCACCAAGAGGGTGATCAGTCAATGGAACAGGCTCACTCAGGAAGTGGACACAGCCCCAAGTCTGTCAGAAACCAAAGAGCATCTCAATGATACTCTAAGCCATATGGTTCATTTTGAGGTAGTAGGGAGTTGGATTCAATGATCCTTAGGAATCTCCTCCAGCTCCAAGATATCCCATGATTTTATTGTCTCCTTTGAAGGTCTGTTGCTCACAAAGTAGGCATCTACTTTATCAATGACACCAACAGTTTCATTCAAAAGTGAACTAGTGTTAAACTCACTAGATATATTCCAGCACCTGCATTGAAAGGTTTGGATAATCCTTGGAAAGGATCTGTGCAGAAAGCTGGAGTTCAAAAGGGCTCTTACTGTGGTCTCAAGTCCATGCCTAATTGCAATAGTAAGAGTAAAGGGCAACCAGAACCTGGTCATGAAAAAGCAACATCTTTCACCCTGAGACAGCCAAAGATATCATGGGAGGCTGCCAGGAGTATTAATACGTTTCAGCAAATCAATGGATAAATGCAAACTTTATTTCAGCATGAGACTATGAAATTGTTACCAGTTGTGGCTGAAAACCAATGACAACTTTGAGAAAGTGAACCAAAGTCTGCTTACATTTTATAGGCATTTTTTCTCCAGAAGAGCAGACTGGAAATCCTATTGGTTTGTTGCTATTCCTGAACAAACACATTATCACAGCATTTAAACCTAGGTCCATTTCAGTCAAACAGGAAAAATACTGCAGCCTCTTGCTCTGCACCTGCCATATTTTTCACCCCCTTCTGTTAGAATGCTATAATTCATTGTTACAAATGTGGAATTAAATCAACACCTCTGAATCCAATTAGAAAAATGGAATACAGTCAATCTAAGTTTTAACAAATATACATACCTGAGTGGAACATACCAGTATTCCATAAGAGTCTATTTTGTCTCTAGAAACATTTTCAGTGCCCATTCATTATCTCTAAAACATCAGCTTCTTTCATCCATAAAGATGAAAAAACTGTGCTGGTCAAAGTGCTAAGTTTCATGTAGACTTCTTGTGAAACTTTAAACTACTAAAGGAAATAGAATCATTATTATGGAAAAGTCTTTGTGTTAAGAGGTCTGCCAGCAGATATGAAGGGTCATCTTCAAGGCACAATCCAGTATCTGCCTTTGCAGAGGGTGTCAGAAAAAAAAGTCATCAAAGAGAAATAGCTAGGTCTAATACAAAGAATATGTTTCTTTCATCTGAGATTTTAAGCCTGAGTTAGCTTCCTGAGCACACTAAGATTTAAAAAATAGCATTTTACAGGTAGATATTCAGAATCTCCAAAAGAAGATGGTATAGACTAAAATCAATTCTCCATGGAATCATTTCATTTTACAGTATCCTACAATACTACAAAAGAGTTCAGCAACGTACAGGCTATGACTCATTTTTCATGGAAGTGTCTTAAAAATAAAGCACAGAAGCTCTTTATGAATTATCTCCCTCTGAAAAGACTTGAAAGACCAGACTGCAGATTGTTGACATGAAGATGTCAGATGAAAAGAAAAATTATCCAATCCATTTTATTGTACATTTGGATATATTTTCATTGTACTAGACTATGCACTCTCATGAATCACAATTCTAAGATGCCAGGAAAAATACAGTTTTAATACTTATTTAAGGGATATTGCTGTTGACCACTATGCCACTTAGAAAATAGGGCATAATTTTAAAATTACTAAGTGAAAGTTAAAAAATACAGTGATTAGCTCTTCATTAAACCGCAGTCGTTTACATTTTGATGGTCCATAATAGTTTTAGGATTGTTATGAAAACCTTTTGCATGCCTTTTTACACTGTAAAGGCTAAATCCCTGTGGAATTATTAGGACTTGACAGCTCTACATAAAGTTGAAATAATGAGGTTTGGCATCTGAAAGCTCCTTAATCCTCTTCCATCAATACTGCTGCAATAATTGCAAATGTCAGGCTAAAATGACTGTGAGCCTCAGACATCTGTCACTTACAATTACACAAAAAAATTGGTCTGATTATTACACTATATGTTTTATCACAGAACCACAGAATTGAACGAATAATTACTACAGCTTGTCCAGTTTGTTTCAAAAGAAAGAAAAATTAAAAAAAAAAAACAAAACACAAAAATCGAAGAAAAAAAACCAGAAAGACTAGCACATACAAAAAGCCCACCCAGATTGGACTTTCAAGGACGTCCTACTCAACTATCAGAACAAAATTTTCCTCTTCCATAGGACGAGACAAACTGTAGTTTCCATTCATCCATGTTTATAAAGAATGACATTGGTACTGTCACTGAAAATAACAGTTACACCAGACCTACATTAAGTAACAGAAACCAATAGTATTTAGATATACCCATGCCACCTCTTCAGAGCAGTGTTGTGATATTTGCAATTTTAATCAAGAATTTTTTTGCCATGCTCTTCCTCAAGATAATCTACCTTTTCTGACCTGTTGAGCTGTCACAGATCACTGTATACTGATGCATTAGTACACTGAAACTTCTCTTTTCCACAGACAATCCTCAGCTTTTTATCATCCTTATAGGTTATGGTGACTGCAAGCTGCTGAAGGATTATGCACATTTACCTCAGTCTGATCACATTGTGATAGAAAGATTGCTTGACATGGAATGTATAAGTACTTCAGCCAGCTTTGCTGAATCAGGATTATTTCAGTTAGTTCTTTTAATCCTGTTGCCTCATATAGCCTTCATAATATTACTTTCTCAGAGCTAAAAGCTTTTGCAGCTTTCAGTTACTTGGTAAATAAATGTGGTTAATTTTATTTCTTTTTTTCATTCTACAGTACAAGTGTGAGGGCTTGCACAAACTACCCATACATTCAAATTTCTGCTTGGAATAAGTGCTGTTCTTAAATAATTACAGTTGCTAGAACCATTAAAAAACTTACTATCTTACGAAAGAAAAATCCTTTCATTAATTGCCTCTCTATTCTTCCTAGGCATTTGGGTATGAAGGCTGAGGCACTGGCAGTCCACCAGACTTCTCAATAGATAATTTCCTCTAAATGATGAATTAAACTATTTTTACTTCTGCATTTTTAGATGCTCTGCCAGTTTTCTTTTTATTATTGGTATGAGGAAGTTATTTATTACACTGTTATGGGATACTCAGCATCTTCTCTTTATGTCCATCTCAAGATACAGATATATATCTGTATATATCACATACATATATCTGTTTACTCATTAAAGTAATTACCCAAACTCACTTTGATATCAGAACTAGGAAACTCACAATATTTTTATTTGCTTATGCAATTTGAAGTGAAATATTTGAAGGGAAATCCAGACTGTTCTAACACTGAGCCTTCAGGGCTGTCAGTCAAATAAGGAAGGAATAACAGTAACAGTCTTTGGAATCTCCCTTAGCAATTCCAGATTATTTTACTTAACATCTCCACTTACTAACTTTTTCCTGCTTATGTCCTAAATCTAGAGGAAAATGCTTATAAAGCAAGCTGCAACTCAGTCAGAAGTGAAATGTTATGCCCTAAAATTGTATAACAAGCTTATTGTCTATATATCTTCCATACAAGCCAGCTGCAACTTTCCTTCCACATTCCCTCTCATGATTGCAAGGATTCCCCTATGAATACTCTAAAGATAATCCCCTCGCCCTGCCCTTTATATCCTTTATAAAAACCTGGCCTTTCTGGGAAGCCTACAAAACCCTTGATGCTGACATGCCAGGAAGTAATCTGTCTCCCTAACTGGCACTATTTATTGGGTTTCTTTACTCTTCTATTTGTCATACCTACACACCATCTTATCTTAGACTTAATTCCTAAGCACCTGGGGTAAGGATCATTTATTAACTCTGTTTGTACAACATCAAGTGCAACAGGGTTATGATTTATGCCAGGCCTGACAAATTAAATAAATAGCTTGTCTGTCCCCTGGGAGTCTCAAACACTGGTTTTCACAACATTTGTAAAACAAGTACAGGAACTGAATAAAATTACTTGGAAGGTAAGCTCAAACAATAAATTCTATGGACATTCCTCTCAATCTTAGGAATACTTTTCAACTTTGCCAATTCTCCTAAAAATTTTCTATTTCAGGAAATCTTTCAACATTAGTTCCCAAACGTAAGTACCTAAATAAAGTGAATATGACTTTAGGGGCATGAATAGAAAACTACAAATGACAGACTTATAGATAGATCTGTCAATTACAAGAGAAGAAATATTTGTTCATTATTCTCTGATTCTCTGGCAAGCACTTGATCAAACCATAAAGATTCCCTTTTATCAGAAATTAAGTAAACACATATGGATACAGATTGGGTTTTAACATTTATAAATATTTCCTAAGGGGCCTATCCATCTATGGGTTCACATGACTTAGCTGTTTTATAAGGACTACATGGTTATATGTATGCAAACCAGGTATAATTTGGAATTCCAGATTTCTCAATGTGTATTATTCCTTCTGACTATTGAAAATAATATAAAAGAGATTTTTTAGAAATGGTTTTGATGAAAAACGGTTGCACTCCATTCACTGATTAGAGTCAAGCAGATTCAGTAGAAGCATTAGCCTATTTTTTCACTCAAAGGCTTTGAAATCAACTCAATGTTTAACAGCTACAGCTTACTGAATTTGGTAAATGTGTGTGGGTAAACACTTGCCTCTATTTCATTACAGGTGACAAAAAGATTATGTCCTTTCAATCTTTTCCTCCAATCCAGTTTAGCTAGTGTAAAGATTCTACTGAAGAATTAAAGCTGATGTTTTTAAAAGAAAGCAAGAATAAAGATGGGGGCACAGGGAAAACAGAAAGGAATTGTCACAACTAGTCAGGTTAATGCAATCTAACACATCCTAATTACCACACCAGGACAATATCTAGATTTTGAGTGACTTAGTACAGATGATAGGTCAAATTGGACTTGGAAAACTATATTACCATTAATCTCTCATAGATCTTTCAGTGCATTGCCATATGGTCCCACATATCCTATAACTTAGTAACAGAATTCAGTTTTTATGTTGTTTCATTATGAAAGACAGTTTTTCAATTTCACAAAATTTTCACAACTTGGAGACCAATACAAGCTTTTTATTCATGCAAGTGCACCTGCTGGTCTAAGGAAAGGCTAGTGTTACAGTTCTCATGTATGCTTACAGAAAGATCTTCAAGGATTCAGTTTCTCAGGTTTTTCTCCAATAAATATGGAAACGGACTGCATACTCCTAAAATTTAAGCCTGTATACTATATTGGAGAGAAATCAACTGTGGTTGTAAAAGGATGAAAGTATGAAAAGAAAGTATTTTCACACCATGTATATGACAAGTTGTTACTAT
Organism: Cyanoderma ruficeps; assembly: GCA_008694505.1. NCBI lineage: Eukaryota > Metazoa > Chordata > Aves > Passeriformes > Timaliidae > Cyanoderma > Cyanoderma ruficeps. Next base: position 6,919,757 of record VZDJ01001247.1, read on the forward strand.
TTCGGTACAGGGGCACTTAATCTGATCTGTAATCATGCTCAAATTGTACGCGCAAATTCTGACCTCAGTCAAACTACCGAAAGAATGAAGAAATAAGCAATCCATTCCTATAAAAGGTTGAATTCTCTGAAATCTGATCCTAGGAAAATAGATTTTCAAAACTGAAAAAAACATGTCCAGACTATTATTTTTCATCATTCACTCATATTTGGATGAAGTTTTCCCCTCTTTAACAGGCCCTACCTGTGCATTCATGCTGTTGAAACTGAAGAGCATATGATTAAGAAAGGACCAAGCAAAAGCAGAATGGTAAGAATGTAATATTACATTTCCTTAGGAAGATGGAAACATAGAAGATGGGTAATGGTAGAAAGAACAATAAATAGAATCCCTTAGTAACAGCTTTCCTTTCCTAATTGGGTAGAAATCCAGTTGATAAGACTGCTAAAGGATAAGACTGATAAATGAAATAGAAAGATATTATCACAATCTACATTAAAATAGTCTAGTTAAATTTGACTCAAGGGTATTCTCAGAAGGAACAAGTTTTCTGCCTAGGTAAAAACACCAAGGGAAAAAAAGAATTCTAACATGCACAAAAAACATGTTTCAAAACCCTGTGTCAGGAGAAAACCATTGTTACTTGGAAGAAGGGAAAGCACAAAGAAAGTGCTTTTCATATCAAAGGCAGTGTTTGGCAGGAGAATGGGCATTGGTTTCCTGAAAGAAAGAATTCTTGTTCTCAACCAGTCTGACATGAACGCCCTGGGACAGAAAAAGAACCAAGTCAAAAGTAGTGGCATAACAATGGCTCGTGGTCTTTAATCTTTGTTAACTGTATTTTGTACAACTTAGGAGACACGACTTCTGACAAAGCAAAAATTCTGGGGATTTAAGAATAAATCTTTCACAGTCTGCTCTATTCTAAAATTGCAGGCTCTAGTCATCTTATGTTTTTCTGGTTTTACTTCTGGAATAGCAACTAATGATATATCTTCATAGATACACAACTATTACATGATGAAGTAGCAATGGCATTTTGTAATCACTTCATGTCGATTTCTCACTTGCTGCTCATCTCTTTACACCCAGGTGACTTAAGTCATTTTGTAGTCATTGGCTATCCAACCATTTTAAAATGTTTTTCCAGTCTCAAGAAATTATAGTCAATGGATATCGATACAGTACAGCTGGATATTTAATAGACTGTGCTTTTTCTAAGTAAGGTCTTTGGAATTTTAATTTACACAGATTAATGCTAGAAACCACATATGATCAGTTATTAGACCAAACCAGATTGATCTGCGCTTTATCCTGTCTGGTCTTGAAAATCTCCAAACATGGAGACTTGGAGACTGTAGAGCTTCTCAGTCCAAACCACTTCATTGCTTAACTGTCCTCAGGATGAAAAACATTTCCCTAAATCCACTCAAGCAAATGCCAACCCTGAAAAAATAATGCATGAATAAGCTCCAGATACATTTTATAAACATTAAAAGGTTCCATTAACTGTTTGTATTTAATGGAGGGCTAAGCATGAAACCAAAGTTATCAGGGTGACTCCCTAAAAGCAGAAGAGAAGCACTGTATAACACCCACAAAATCTGCATCACAGTTTACTGAAATACACAGGAATTTCTGTTTTAATCACTCCTATATTCCAGCAGTGAAGGCTATATATGAATATATACTAAGATGCAGTAATATAAACAGGATCAGTTAGCAAAAATCAATATGCAGTGAACAGCAACAGAAGTGAAAATAGGTCAATGTATTCACATCACAAGGCTTATCATAGTGCTTGTTTTCTACTGAGTTAAATACTGCATGTGACACAGCTATACCCCATTATACATTACAGACACTGCAGGTTATAGTGCTATGCTTGGTCTATTCCATAATGGTGAAATTACTTATTTGCTTTTGTTCTTTAGATTTATGTCGTGCAGACTGAACTGTGCAAAGTGACAGCCTTGCAGTGAATCAGTAACAAGTAGTGCTTTGTTTCATTGTCCAAACACAAGAAAGGACATTTGTCTGAAGAACTGCATTTGCATTTAAATACTACTTCTTTATAAAAGCACCTTCTACAAGTATTAATTAGGCTACAGTAATGAAATACTGTCAAGGATGTGCTTAGTTTAATAATAGAATTTCATAAAAACTCATTTAATGCAAAAAACAGTATAGTGCAAAATTACGACTGTTTTACATTACTGAACACCATTCATACAAAAACAACAGGTTTACATATCTCTGAAATTTCTTTCATATACGAGTATCACAGACATCTTCTGTGGAGAATTAAGCAGTTATGCATTGCTTCTATAGAAGGCATATGCTACACAGGTTATCAGTTTGATATCAGTTCACCTGACTGCCAGGAGTTAAATCAAGCAAAGCTGCTATGGGGAAAACCAATAGAAAAGGGCACAATGGAAGAAATAAGATATTCACACTACTTCTAAGTGGTAAAAAATAACATTGGCTTGAGGTGTTCAGCATGTGAGAGCTAGTGGTCTGGCCTCACCCAGTCTTCTGGATAGTTTATTCTTTTCTGGCTGATAGTAGTGGAAGGAAATCCCAAACCTTAAAACATTGTCCAAGGAAATCAAGAAAAGCACAATAATTATCAGGATCTTATAGCTTAAAACCATGTGAAAGAAACAGGTGGACAGTTAGCATGGTACCAAATGTGTAAGAGAGAGGTAAAAAGAAGCCTGGTTTGCATACTAAGTAGCTAGACTTGAAGTCATTAATTTCCAGAGTTAACATTCAGGCACTTTAATATGCAGACATTTCTTTGGAAAATACAATCCCGGGCTGTCAATTTTCTAAAGCCATCTCCTGTTCCTGATTTTCCTCCTAGCTCTGCTGCTACACACTGCCTCTCCACTGCCAAAATTCTCATCCCCCTTTAGGAGAAGGCTGACCCACCCTTCTCTCTCTCTCTTTCTCTCTTCTCTCTCTCAAAGCAAACAGAGCTTGTTCTCCTTTCAAACACAGTACAGTTTGAAGAAACTGAGATGGGCTTTGAAGACAATTCTGTCATCTGCATATGTTAACATCTCTACACAATGCTATTTAGGGACCTACTAATAAACTTTCCATGATAAATATTTGTTTTCTCTTACAAAGTAAAGTACAAGTTCAGAATTTTAACTTATTTAAGTATCCTCTTACATCTCAGTCCATGCTTCCTCCATTTTATTCTTCCCAGTATCACCCAGTACCACTTCCATTTTCTTGGAGTAGAAACACCATATTCCAGTTATTTTTTTATACAACTGAAGCAAAATTTCTTACACACAAGATGAATCTTCTATAAAATATGTAAATTCCATTGAGCTAAGAAGGATGGACTACATCTCATTACCTAAACAGTAACAAACATTAGTACAAAATTCAAAAGGCAAAATTAGAGTGGTACCACATTCCAGCTTTAGAGAAAACAATATTCAAAAGGGGAATATTCAAAATATTACAGGGATGTAAATAGCCTCGGATGGGTGTAACCTGTGGGAATATGAGAAATAAGTGAAGGAAATACTTGAAAATTCTACAGGAATACCTGTCATTCCAAAGATGCTCACTGTAAAGCCTTTCAAGCAGACTGATACAGAGCTGCTCCAAAATAGCTTCTTCATGTAACATGAAATCAGCATACTGGATTCCACATTTTGGAATCATACCAACATACCTGCTTATCTTACATCTTTCCAAGGAAAGCCCTGCACGCCCAGTAAAAAGAGACGGAATCATGGATGACCTGGCAGTGACAGCAGAGCACCATTTTGCATTGCTCCTAACAGAAAAGACTGCTCAGACTCTGAAGTTCCATCATGATGCTGACTGCACGGAACACAAACAAGAAAAACTTTTAAAGCTTTCCTCTTAAAAAAGGGAAAAAAACCCAACTGCTTCCTCTCTCCCACCAGGCTGTTTCTCATGTATTGAATGAAATATCTATTCCGCATACAAGTACAAATATTTTACAGCATCTTCCATTCCACCATCTGAAGACTACCATGAAGATCCCAAATGACCTTTTAATGATTGACTAGACAGGGTTCTAGTTCTGTATAACTGAGGGGTGAAAAGGGGGTTGCACACAAGCTGTACTATCCTTTCAGGATTAAACTTAAAGATTAGATCCAACAGTACTTAAAGCTCTACATATTATAGCACTAACTTGCTAATACAGTAGGAATTAAGAAAATGTTTACAAAGTGTTTCGATGCAATGAAATGCTCTGCAACATACAATAGTATGGGCTTACCAAGGAGCCAGTCTCAGTCTGGCAAAAAAACTGAATCCAGGAAAAATTACTAGATACTACACTGTTAGTCTCTGAGCAGTCTCATGCCTGCCTGGTATATTTATAATGCTAAAGTATTCCTAAGGATAGGTTCCCATTGCTTACCGATATGAAGGAGAGGAAGTGCTAAATGAAGTAGAGTTGATCTTTCCCACTGAGCTGAGTAAATAATTACACTGTCCTTGCGATAGCAGTGGAGCTAATGGAGCAGAAAAGAGGCCAATTCTTTGCTCCTGAAACTTGGTACATCATCTGAGCAATGAAGGTTAACTCATCTGACATTCCTTTTGAAATACCTAGTGACTAATATGAAACAGGGAAAGAATGGGTTTATGCAAGACTTAAATGACTTAAATGAAAAATTAAATTACTTCCCTTGACTTTCTAGCCAAGTTCACAATATGCTGCGCATCTGCCACCTCTAATTCCTCCACAGGACAGTATATCATTTCCTTTGCTCCTCCTCTGCCTTTCAGAAGTAGAAAAGAAACCAGACAAACAATGACATAAAGATGATAAAATGCCTGTCCTCCTAGTTTGATCTGGTGCCTCTCTGGTAGCAGTTCAGTGTTTGTGCCAGACTACACTGGCTAATGCTCAGAGTGTTCTGTCCATGTACTGCCCCTTTCCTGTCGATCTACATACACATCTTTCACTCAGCTTTCACAATGGGAGGGGTCAGTGTACTTTCCCCATCTCTCTGATGAACTATTTCACAGTTCCCTCTTGTGAACTGCAACTTTTTCTCTGAAGTTGATCATGAATTGATGCAAAATGTGAACAGTTCAGATAATGACATATATTCCGATTGTTACCTGAGCATTTTGATGATTGTCCTCATGCAAAATTTTCCATTGCTGTGTGATGTACTTAATAAGTTCACTACATCTGAGAAAGTAAAAAAAAAAAATTACCATTGTGTCTGGTGCCCATGAAATTATTCAGTGCTGTTTTATTGAATTCCAGACTGTGGAATTCAAAATAAGAGATAAATTGATTAAATACTGTACATTGTTTTTCACATTCTGCTATTTTCCATCATTAAAATCACATCACATCACTTTTTGACATCTCATTTGGAGGCCCATCTGCTATAATTTTATCCATAGTGTAACTGGTAGCATGAACACAGGAATTTATTGTATCTCCAGAAAGCAATTCAAAGCCCTACTCTTAGGAACCAACTGGGCTAAACTTTGTTTAGAAAATTTGGTCTGGGTACATTCACACAGGAAAAAAAAAAACCAACAAAAAACAGGAAGGCAAGTTGAAGTCAGTAACATCTGATTGATACTGGTAAAATGCAGAGTAAATTTCACCTGGTAACTTATCATCAATTCAGTTTTAGTATGAAAAATTCTGAGTAACAAAAAAGCCAAGAGAGGAAGGAAAATCTTTCCTTTACTTTAGAGACACTAGAAACTCTTCCTATTGGGGAAGTAAAGGTACTTTAAAAATAACAGGTGCAGAAACAGCCCAACAACAGCAGCAGATACTCCAAGAGTCTCTAGGGTTATGTTTTGGTTCTGTCTCCCCATATTGTGCAAGTGGCTGTTCTGAGCTCCTTTTCTCCTTTTCTCTTTCTCTGCAGTATATTCAATTCACTGCCACTCCACCACTTCATTCCATTCTCCTTTTACTTTGTTATCAAAGCATTTCCTTCCCCCCAGCAATCACTTTGCTGGAAAAATGCCTCACCCACATTGAGTCTGTCCCAGCAGTTTGGGCTGAAAGCTGAGACAATCCCTGCACATTTCTGTGTTTGCTCACCCCGTGGTGTGGCAGTGACTCCTCTCTGCTGATCATCAGGGGCTACCCGCATCTACCTCATTAAGAATACCTACAACACCGGGGGCAACTCCACACTGGGAAGGGCTCCTGGGCACATGTTCCAATATAAAAGCCATGGCAACTAACTGTGTCACCAGTGGTATGTGAAAACTGAGTAAGTGGTGGTAGGAGGCTGCTGAGTGGTTAATTACATGCCTTGTGGATGCTGAGAGCTCTCGAGCTCTAATTTATACTGTTAGTCTAAACAGTATTGGCCAGCATTTACCATTTTGGCTAAGCTCTGTCAGCATTCATTTATAAGGGAACAAAAGTAATGCAGACTGCAGATACAAACAGAGCCATGGCCCATTTCCTTCTAAATAAAAACTGTAAATTTCTATTGGAAAGGATTTAAAAAGAGAAGTTCAGCTGATGGTGTTTTGTGTCAAATTCCAGAAATATACAGATCTATTTCTACTAAGCAATTGTGGTTTTTTTTCTATTGTGGAGTATGCTCATTTGGAGCAATAGAGAGCAGGAGCTTTAGGCTCTTGTGTGAACATGTCTGTCCATTACATTTTTGTCAAAAGCTGACACAAAACCATTTAATCATCCACTGATAACATCAGATGGTTAGATCAATGTAGGGAAACTATAATGTTTTCTACCAGAAAAAAAAAAAGTAACAAGTATCAAGGCCTTAACTCTGTTTGTAGCTCTGAAGAGTCCAGTTCTACACACTACTTTCAACTACTGCAATTTCTGATGGTCTTACAGGTGTAGACAAAAGAATTAATCTTAATGCAGGAATTTATGATTACTGGTGTCTCAAAATGTCTTCAGACCTTTCCAGAAGCAGGCAACAAAGGCAACAAGGACATCTTCAATGCCTTCACTGAGCTATATTCTCAAGTAATTTCAAGTGAAATTCAAGTCAGAGATGTGCAAAGCACAAAATAAAATAACACTAAATTGAACAATTCACTGTTTTGGTTTGAACAGAAAGCTGATCAATTCCAAACACTCTGAAAACCATGAAGATGCACTTACATTTATTTTTGTATTTATCAGTTTAACTCTCCCAGACAAATCTTAAAGTTAGTACCCACAGAGACAAGAAAATATTTTCCATGGACTCTTACGAAACCAAATTATTTACTCTTATATGCACCTAATAAAGGTTAACCATTCTGTTAAAACTACTTCTTATAATAAGCCCTTCTTTTCCCTCATGCAGCATGTGACTCACTAAGATTTATGGTACATTTGTAAAGATGCTGTCTTCATATTGCCTCTGTCATAGTCCAGGTTGTCAGAAGCATCCCCAGACTTCATCTTATAGTGATTAATCTTACAAAGGTCTCAGGCAACAACTCTGGGGCATGTAACATATATGGGACTAGGCTTAGACTAAAAAAGTGTTTTCTTTTAGCACGATGAAACATGGAAAATACCCACAAAGCCTCAAGTCTTTTTCAAGCTGTGATCTATGTTTTGTACACTTTTCTACTGTTAGCATATTAAGGCATCATCTTAATTTTTCATTTACTATATTCAACTTCCAAATTTCAAGCACTGCTCAGACAGCAAGAGAAAAAATCTCTCATGTGAGGATTACCACTAAGGTAGTAAATAGCCAATACAACCCAAAGGTAAAATAATCAATGTCCTAAAGCTGTATTTAGCTTTTTCACATGTATTGTAATCAAAGGATTATACATACACATACACACAGGCTGTACTCTTGAATCTTGTACTTTATCTATCAAATTCTTCCTTAATTTAGAGAGGAAAGGTTTTGTCTCCCCTTCTGGGATGGCATTGTGAGAATGCTGCAACATGCTAAAGTTTTCAATTTATAATAGAGGCTGTGATGTGTTTTTATCTACTCTTACTGAAGCACACCATTTAATACCTACACTAAGTTGCTGGCAAAGTGATAAATAAATAAGAATCAAAAGTATTGCAAACAGCCAGACAAGAGTAAACAATAATAATTTAAAAAATTAAAAATTGCACGGGCAAATTTGAAGCACCCATGGCACTTATAAATTATAACAAACCTCAAGTATAACTGATCACTTCCCTTATGGTCATGACACAGCTGGGCCTAAGATATTATTCAGTTCAGATATTTCTTTAATTTTGGCTATGTGCAGCCAAATCCTGAAAGACTTCAAGTACCTGCAAGCACTGCTTCAACTAATTAGTCTTGTTAGCCTCATAATTGCTTCTTCCAATCTTACTGAGGGGGTTTATTTTGCCTTCTGGATAGATTTTACACCAGGAGCTTCACAGCAAATGTAATTATTCACTATTGTTTATTTGCTATAAAATAACAGTTTGACTAGCATGAATTCTGCTCTTAAAAGGTAGTCTTCTTAAGGAACCAAATATTTTTCAGACTTTCAACTTAATGATACAGTGTCTACTTAGATACTAATTCAGAGGAACCCTGCAGTGAAAATGTTTCACACCAGAGTTGTTGAAGCCAAGTGTGAGGAAGTGCTAGGACTTTCCTTAAGTTATAACACTGACATCCCACAGGAGCTGAGAAGCAGAGAGGGAAAAACCCTCAAGAGAAGTTTCACAAAGCAAAGAAATTCAGAAAGCAGAGAAACAGTAACTTCTTAAATTAGAATGAATCATACCTCATCATCGAAAATACCCTTCGTATACTTTATTGTTCAGGTGAATAGAGGAACTCTGGAAATCATTAGCAATACAATATCACCACCACAAAATACTTCCAATAATCTTGCTGGAACAAGATTAAAATTGCTAGGTGTACCCTTTAATTCCCCTAATAGGTTGTCATCATTTAAACATTGGAATTCAGTATTGTTCGAGTGTTCAAGTTCTAAATGAATAATTAACATATGCATGGGAAATAGTGAATACCTACCAGTTACAAATTAGCATAATATGATTTTTTATTAATAAACAGTGTCTTCAATTTTATTCAAAAGCACACTTAATTAAATGTATACCATTTCTATTAAAGTCACTATTTACACATAAAAATATCAATTTGTAACAGCTCTTCCAATTACCAGAAAAATGTTTTCTTAAATTAAAATTTCTCACCTACACTACAACTTTATGTCCCTTTCCTGTCTTAAGAAAAATTTGGACCCTTTTTCTAGACCAGGAGTTCTGCTTCTCCCTCCCAGCCATGTATGTTTGCATTTGTTGTATCAAATGCTCTGCTTGGATTTACTATTCTAAATATTTCTTCAAGATGTGATTTTTACAGATCTATTAAAAAAAACTATCTGGAAAAGCTAACACACATATGGTGTACTTACAATCTCCCCTAAACTGAGATTACAAGTATTACCTTTTTTTAAAAAAATAAATTAAAAAATACAACTTTCAACAAAAGCAATCAGTACTTATTCCTGGCTTTATTTCTTTATCATTCAATAACTGCTTGCCCAAAGATACACAACATTTGTGTGTTGGCTTTCATCACCACATTAACAGGCACACAGTAAATCATTTCAAAGTAACTTCAGTATATAAACAGTGCCCAACTTTCAGTCAAAGCAAAAATTCTGCTGGCATAACCTGACATCATCAGAGCCACCAAGATGGACTTCAGAAGGTATTAGTCCAGGTTCTGTTTTCCTGTGCTGTACACAAAGGAATTGTGACCTTACTGGTCTGTAAGTTTTATTTCCATCCCGTATTTGTATACTCAGAAAAGTCAGTAAAACATTTCTTTTGAAACTGCTATAACTTCTGCAAATGTGATATATTGATTCGATGGCAAAGAATCAGTCATTGACTTCCTTATACACTGGCACTGAAGAACATCACAAGAAACTTACACTTACTTTCATTTATTAGTTTCCTGAGCTTAAAGGAAGCCTTTCTGGTTCATAGGTTGTTAATAGTACTGCTAAATTCCAAACCAAAAAAGCTGTTACAAAATCAGACTTCAAACACATTAAATGGAAAAATACACTTTGTATCCATCGAAGAAAGAAATGCAAGTGATGAAACATGAAGTACGAGGATAAATACAAACCACAATATTCTATAAACAAGTTTCCTTCCTCACACTGATGAGGAATGTGAGCTACATAGTAAAGGCTAGACTGGCCTAAAATAAGCACAATTGAGGTCAGAAACTGCCTCTGGTGAATTTAACCTAAAAGTTAATTAATCAAAATTATGAACAGATAGCTTTTCTGGTCTAATTTTTTGCCTGGTTTAAAGCAGGGAGCTTACACTCAGACCACGTTTGTATTTATATGGTTGGATTTTCCACTGGACTTTATACCATAGCCACCAATCCAAAGGAAGACTCTATGAAACAAGAAAGAAACACTTAAAATAGTGCTGAAGTAGTTAAATGAATCATCTGCAAATCAAAAGCAGCTGACTTCATTTCCTAAGGCATGGAATATGAGGAGATCATGAAGAGTGCTGAGCCTTTACATCAAGCAATACAAAAGGTGTTTATGTGTTCTAGCAGCTGTTGCATAAGTGCTTCTCAAGGATAGCCTGCAGGTTTCTTCCTGAATATTAGAGAATTTCATAATTGAATTGAATCATGTTAATAACCTAAAGAACTTAATTGAAAAGTGGTTTGTTGGACTGTGTACTAGAGGCAACTTAACAGATTTGTGGTTTTGCCTCCATTCTGCTGATGAGCCACATAAAGAACGCCATAGCTTTTATCATACAGAAAGTGAGAAAATTATAATACTTACCTTCTTCTTTCTCACCTACTGAGAACTGAAATATAAAAACTAAGTACAATGTTATTTATAAACTGACACCTTAACAGAAAAGAATGAAAAGTTATGTAAAAACACAGTAATTTTGATCTTTTGTGTCTAAAGATCATTTAGCAACATTAAAGCTTAAATGATAATCTAGATCATTACCTAAATGATAACCTAGAATAGTATGACAAGCTCTCATTTACCCTACTCTTTAAGCTCCTTATCTATGATACCTTTGTTAAAATCATGGCAGCTACTTAAGCTAAAAGCAGCATTGTTAGACTCGCTGTCATAAATACATCCTTTTCTTTTAAATTTATCACATTTGTGTTGGGAACATTTTCACTGCAGCATTCCAGTTGAAACATCCTCTCGTTTGGGACCACATATTGGGAAAACATGAAATTGCCTTCTGAGGAAGACGAAATATTGGCCAATTTTTCTGAAAATTAACAAATAAGTTGGAACACACTTTGGTGCCCTTGTACGATGATTATTAAACATGCATAAAGCATGATTCATTCATAGTTAAAACAGTCATGAAGTTTTTAAAAAGCAAACTCATTCTAACTATAAATACAGCTGAAGTCCATGGCATTGTACAAGGGATTTCCTAAATGCATGAAAGTAAGATTCAGACTTTCTTATGAATAAGGCATTTAGCCATTAGAAGTCTGAGTGACCCTTGCAGGCATGACTGTCAGTCTGACCCAGTAATTCCTTGCATTAGTATTACCCCCATGCCACCTTGGAGGAAAAAATTCCTTTCAGAACAAATTGTCAGCTCCCTTTTAGGACACTGCGATGAATTACAGGCTCTGGCATTGATTTGTAGACGTTTAAACCGGTCATGATTTGCTGCAGTCAATGGCTCTGGCTGCAGAGTGCAAACCAAAGCACCTCTCACAACATGCAGCTGGCTCAATATTTTCCCAGTGTAATTGCAATTCTTTTTATGGTGAGGAGATGGACTATGATTCATCTCATCTCCCACAATCCCTTCTTCATAACACACCGTATGAACAAGAACAAATGATTTTTAGGTTGTCACTGCCAGTTCTCTAGGGGGCAATCTATTTCTACTGCCTGATGGCAAGCATGTGCCATAGACCTTAGAATTTTGAAAACATTAAATTTGAAATAACCTTTCTAAAATCTATTGGAAACATATGGCCAAAACTAAAGCTATTAAAATGCTTCTATGTTCACCTTCCTTGTGAATACTCCTGCTGGGGGCACAATAGAGGTTCACAATATGTGCATATATGTGAACCTCTATTGTGGTTCTATGCATACTTTTAATTTCAATTATTACACAATTTTTCATTTACTGTGAACAGACAAGGATTTCAAGGTTCTGACAAGATCGCTTTCTAAGGAACTCTCAATTCTCTAAGCAAATTAAGAGATGAAGGAAAGGAAACCATTGCAGGACAAGATCTCCTGACCTGACAGAAATAAAGACAGGCTGGAAAGGACAACTGGATTGATAGTACAGAAGTACAGAAAAAAGATGAGACGTATTACACAGCGATTATATTCACCTGTAAATATCTAAACTATCTGCAATGAAAAAGAAATGCACAGAAGGATATATTTGGAGCTCAACTAGAGTTTGGTAGAATATGGTACTCCCCAAAATATCTGACCTGCAGTGTGCTGTGTCGACTCAGTTACATTGGTGCAATACATGTTGTTATAGACCTTCTCTCTGACAGGTTCCTTCTAACCTCAAACTCTTTTCTTACTCTCCTATCAGTTTAGATTTATGCATATTCTTCCCTAGGATCACCAAAGTATTTTCTATTATCTTCCCAAGTCTAAGAGAATTCTAATCTGCCTCTTCCAGTTTCTTCCAAGACTCACCTTCTGCCACAAGTAACAAGGAATACAATTTTCTTTACTTGCCACCACATCTCAATTTGGACTTACACGGAAAATTCTTAGGGGTGAGAGGATGACCTGATCTTGCTTGTTTCAGAGTGAGAGAATCCAACCATAGGAACCGATTGCCTAGGGTTTCCAGTTGTTAGGCAAATTTCTACTTAGAATAACAAAAGCAATTCTGCTTTTCTAGGATTCAAACTTTAGTCCAACCAGAAGTCTAAATAAACATTTCACTTAAACAAGATTCTTCATAAAAAGCAACTAAATGCAGCACTGTTTACTATGACTGGCCTCCTCAATTCTATAAAATTTTAATATTTGCAACTGCAGAAGCTCGTTTACAAAAATTATTTTAAAATATATCAAGTCCAGTGACAGTGTTGCAATACTCTAAAACAAACAAAAAACAACATAACCATCTATAAACATGGTTAGATATAACACAAGTAGGAAATAGACTTGTCAGAAATACTGTAGCATAAGCTAACACATTTGCCCTTGTAAGTCTTTTGGTCATCACCCTAAATTACCTGCTGTCTTAGGGCACTTAACAACTCATCTTCCTTACTAACCATCATTCCTCAAAAAGGCACAAAGCTGCGATCATAAAAGGTTATTAAATGAGCAGAGCACTCTAGTAACAGGAGTGAGCCCTCAGGAGTAAGAAAAACAAAGTATTTATCATTCACACTTTAACATATTTCACCTTTCACTAAAATTCTCTTTCTCTTAAAGACTGCACAAACTTGGAGAAACGTATAGTCAGAGGAAAATATGGAAATTCATGATCTGAACACAATGACAATGCCTGTTGTGTTTGCAACAAAATGAGCCAGTTTGACACCTTGACGTATTAGCCTGGGGACAGAAACAGTATTATGCAGCCAGATTTGCCTGCAATAAAGTTCACTGTCAGGTGAGCAATGAGCTCACAGGGATGTGTTCCCTTGCTGTTTCACAGCAGGATTATCTGAGGTCATGCTACTTGGATGAGCAGAAAGTTCTAAACATCTACAAGGACATGCAGTGGTAGGACAAAGGGCTGTAAACTGAGAGGGAGTAGTTTAGATTAGACATTAGAAAGAAATTCTTCCCTGTGAGGGTGGTGAGGCACTGGCATGGGTTGCCCAGACATGCTGTGGATGTTCCATCCCTGGAAATGTTCAAAGGCAGGTTGGATGAGGCTTGGAGCAGCCTGGTCTAGTGGGAGGTGTTTCTGCCCATAGATCTTTAAGGTCCCTTCCAACACACACCATTCTATGGTTCTAAGAATCCATAATCTACATGTGCACTAACTCCATATGACTGTCACCAGGAGTGACTGAAAACTAACTAACTTGCCAGTTTCTAACTGGCAAGTGATTACCAAATGTTCTAGTGGGAGAACTTTCCCCCCAAAAAGAGAAACTGAAAGCACATGAAAGAAAATTTTCCTTTGTAATTTCATGGTATTTGTAGTACTGAAGAATTTGTCATCTAGGTAAAGCAATAGGGAATTCATTGCATCTTTAAAATTTTGTCCAGATTTGTTTTTTTAAGCTTTTGGTTGGTTTCAGGTTTGGGGGTATTTTGGCTAAAATGAGCATAATTTTAAAAATCAAAACCACAATGACTAGAAAAAGTACCAAAACATTAGAGAAAACTGCTATTCAAAGCACAGTGTTAAAAAGCACAACATGAGATAGTCCAGCTGAGAAACAGAAAAAAGGCCAATAATTATGGGGGCAGGTAAAGAAACTAAAAACTGGGAAGAAAAGATAATGCTACAGGGATTAGTCATAGGAAGTGCTGAGGTGAAGAGCTAAAAATGGATCTGCTCTGCTTAGACACAAAATTTGTGTCTGAAGGTGATATCAAAGCTGTGCTTGCTCCAGATCTCATTTAGCAATTGTCAAGCAAAGGAATATGAAATGATCTCATTTTAAACTGTGACAGACTTCAAGACACTCCACATTTTAAAGAAGCTTTCAGGTGGATACATATTAAGATGTCTAAGCTGAAATAAAAACTTCCTACTCCTTTCCCTTTTCAGTGTCTTTACCATATATTTCTATGTAAATATTTTTATCTGTTTGTAAATGGAGATGTTGAAGGAAAAAAAAGAAGATGTTGAAATTGGAAAAAACCAAGAAGAGTCACAACAGTTACAATCTTGCCAACATACAACACAAGAAAAGCAAGTGATGAGCATAAGGCTAGTAATTTTTACTTATTAAATAAAAGCACTACAAGAGAGATAAAATTTAACAAGCAGTAAGGAAACAACAGAATATTTTTTCAGAGTATTAAATTACTCAGCTAGGGATGATCTTTTGAGACATCTGTATTACAAATACACAGAGATTAAATAAGCACCTGGTCCCAAATTTTATATCTCAGTATCCATAAAATTTTTCATGGGAAGCCCTTTTTGTATTGATCCATACAGGGCTTTTGCTTGCCATACCTACAGCAATTTCTCTTATTATTCATCTAGGGTGCAAAGAGGCTTTTTGCTCTGTAAATCATTAGGATTCAGATGCCAAGGGACTAGCTCATGGTGAAATCATCTTAGATGCTGAGAAAGTCACATACCACCAAGTTAGAGCCCTCGCAATCCAAAACTTAGAAGGCACTAAGTAGTACAAGCCCATAGAGTGTAAAAATGAAACACTTCACACTTTAACAAGATTATGAAAGCTAGGAAATATGGAAAAAGGCAAAAAGGCCGTTCCATTCTTTTGACACAGTGAACAAGAAGATCCAGAATTCAAACTACAGTGAGAAGTTAGCAGCACCCACTGATTCTCAAGGCCTGAGTTTTCTCTCTTCTCCAGTCAGCTCATCTGAACAGCCTCTTCTTGAAGCTAGAAAGGAGGGAAATATTTTTTCCATTAGGAGTGAAGTTCTTTTTCTGCTTGAACCAAGGGAATCCACACAGGCTGACCATGACATGTTCCCTTCTGTATTAGAGAGGATTCTTTGGCAATCTCTGCTCTTCCCAGATACTAGCATAAACTCAGAATGTACCATTTTTTCCAAAGCAAGTACCTAAAAATGTTACATTAGAAAAGCTTACGCTGCAGGAAAATCACAGACTATATTTGCTATGAAAATAAACGAAGTAAAACATGCTACACTGCTGTTGCAAGAGCAGATGCCAGCTTAACACAAGAAGTAGAAATATATTGGGCAGGTTATAATTAATATTTGCTTCTCTTGAATACAGACATAGGTATTCTAAACTAACACAAACATACATCGTCACCATATATAACCATTTGGTAATGCAGATAAGTATAAGACATAATAACAAATGGGAAAGGAGGATAGAAACATCTACAGTGGGAGAGAAAAATAGGGAAGGTTGGCTTTACCCACTGTGCTTCCATCTCCTGTCAGCAAAGAGCTCTATAGCACGATATCTCAATCTCAGTGACTATGAGCACATCCATCAGAACTAACTGTACAGCTCTGTGGCACCACCATTAATTTAGAATAAGCTTGTTAATAAGATTTGACTGCTCTGAAGTGCTGACAGTTATTAATAAATTTTACAAATGAGGCACTGGCAATATGTCTTGTTACTAAATGTCATTCTAGTACAGTTCTCTTTGAAGCTTCCAAGTGGCCTGATTTATCAGATTCTAAATACTCTCATTGCTGAAATCTTTCAATCTCTTATTCCCTAACTTGCATATACTTACATTCACTTGCAGCTGAGCAGATAAGAAAAACATTACTGCAAAATAAACTGTGAAAATACTGATGCTAAAGGTTTGGAAACTAATTTTGACCTCACCAAAGTTTACAAGTCTGCATTTCTAGAATTTAGAAGGAAAATAATAACTTTTTAACCGCAGTCTCAACCTGTCAGTAAAAGACTTTTTTACTGAGTTCTGATCTTCTGCTGGCACTATAACTATCAACTGACTCCACAGCAGAGTGCAGGAGTGTGTCTTCTGCTTTAGGCCTCTACATCAACAGCAGCAGCCACCACGCAAGCCCCAGGGTCCATTCCCAGAGGGGCTGTGCTGTACAGCACCCCTCTTCCCCATCAAACAACCCTATCTCCTTCCTCCAGCATTTCTCTAGCATGCTCCAGGGCACCTCCATCTCCCTTCACACCTCCCTCCAACGTGCAGAGTCTAAAGCACTGGATTCACAATATTCAAGCATCTGTGCTGTTATTCCCCACAGCTATTGCCTTATGGCTTAGCATAAAGTGGAGATTTTAAATAACAGTTTACATAATAGTTTTTAAAAAGTATCAATAATATTGTGGGATCAGGCAGGTCCAAGGAATTTAAAGAGAGAAGAAATACTATTATTGATAAAAGTGTGTTAATTTAATCTCTAAAGGTAAGGTTAAGCCTGCAGGATATAGGATATCTGCTGCCTTACACCAGCTAACTTTACTTCTAGACCAACAGAAAATTTAACACAAGGGAAAAGGAGAATGTGTGTGCAACTGAGGGCATAGAAGGATTTCCTTGGAGAACAAAGTTAGACCCCAGACTTGGCCTGTGGTACAGCACCAGCACATGGTGCAAATCTCTGGCAAAAATAGCAATTATTGCCCATGCCCACTATGACCTCAAATCACCTCTATTCAATTCTTGGGTACATTCCTTCATACATCAGACACGTTCCTTCCTACAGCACTCAGTCAAAGTGGTGGAGTGTTAGGAAAGAGAAAGAACAGGCTCACTTGGTGCTCCTTCCTGAAGCTTCATGATGTGGCTGCTTGTGGCTCCCCACAGTGTTCTGACAAGTGTGGCCTCGGGACACCTCCAGTAGCATGAAGGAAGAACACATAAGCAGTAAAGAGTTCAAGGACATACAGTTTCAAAAGGTTTCTGCTGTTGTTTATTCTGTTTCTTGCGCAACCTGTTCTTGACACTGTTTATGCTTCTGTGCAAATGATATTTTAATAACAATGTTATGAATAGCAAGTCATTAGAAGCAGAGAGAATAAATGAATAAAATAAATTAATGAAAAGCAAAGGCAAGAGAATTTCAGGGGTGAAAATGCAGAGCTTTGCTTACTGATGCTTTTCTCTTGCTACACCACTTGATTCATTTTTAAATGGTCTCTAAAACACTAAAGAAAAAAATGCACAAAAGCTTCATGCTGGAGGTGTGTTGTAGACTAGTTGAGCAGTTTATATGTATTTGTTGCATCTGCTCTTCTCTAAAAGGTCTCTTGCATGTGATGTACTTAATGCTGTTTACAGAATGCTGTTGTTTTGAGGAATCTCCAAAGAAATTCTGTTTAATCCTAACACCAATATGGAGTTCAGCAGTTTCTGCATTCCACATTCCTTAGAATTAGGTTTCTTATTTGAAGCAGAGGAAAAACTATTAAAAAGTATGCATGTTTCCTGCTTTTAGAGGTAATCTTCCCCATGCAAGGCATCAGCAATAAAACAACAAAACCCAAAGTCAAAGTGGCATGAGGAGCTGTGTTTCCAATTAAATTTGCATCAGAGTGGCATTGGGAGAGAATGAGATAGCAGTGAGAGCCCAAGGATATAAGAGGTCATCTTATACATAATTAATTTGTTAATCTTCCATGGCATTTCAGTGAAATGTGTTATTTTCCTAAATACATCCAGAAGTATGACAAACTGTCTTTTCAAGTGGTTTTATGTGCCTCTGCTCCACATTCTGTATTTCAACAGGAAATAGAAGAGGATGATATTTTAACCACTTTTAAACAACCCTCTCAGCATTCTGGAATTTGTTTACTTTGACATCTGCTATTTAATGGCATGTTCATGTTCAGTCAGAATGTTCAACCACAAAAATCTAAAAATGACAAATGGCCTGGGTTTTTTTCTTCACAAAGAAATCACAGGAAATTGACTCAAAAAGTAATTCCTCACAATCCTTTATGTTTGATGTTCCAGGTGTTTCCAGTATTTTGGGTTTCATTAACAGTTCAGAGGTAAGAATGCAAGTCTTTTGATTCATTTAACAGAACTGGGTTTTTTGTTTTACTAATTGTTTATATATTATTACTAAAATTTGTTCAAGGTGTGGTTTAAAATGTAGAATTAGATAATTCTTTAATAAAGCGATGTGATAAAATTGTTTTGAGTTCAATATGGGGAATCATCACTTAGAGTGTGACAGATTTTATGAGGAACACACCAATAAATGCATGCACTCCTGGATGGCTTTGTTATTTTGTGAGACATTTTATCGTTTTGTACTTCTCAAATTCTCTCTGAGAAAATAACAATTATGAAGATGATTTAAATATATACATCTAAGGAGGAGCTATATTATAAAGTGGTTTTATTCAGGTTTTAAATGGTTAAACACATATCTAACTGAAAAGATACCCTAGCTCAGAATGCTCTCTGTCTGCATGTAGTATCAAAAGAGAAATCTTGCTTTCAATACAAAGAGCAAAACCTGTACCTCAATGAATATTACAAACAATATTTATAGGAAGAAATTGATGCTGACCTTGAACAGAGAACTATCTAGTGCTCTCTGTCAGTGCTGACTCATAGGATGATGTTGACCTACATTAACATTTGATCACCTTTTGGCAGTGTTTTTAGGCTGAGGCAAGATAACACTCAGGCATTACTAATTCCTTCACTGTACCTGTTTAAAATGGAGCCATCTAAGTGAAAATCAGAGAAAGGAAGAAGAAATTAAATCCACAACAAAATGTACTTACATTTAGATTGAAGAGATATGTCAAATATTCTTCGTGACATATGTATTTAAAATAGCAGTTTTCTGTTCTCAGCTGCTGCAATCTTTTGTTATTCAAAATGTGAAGTTACATGGCCATTTTTAAATTAAAATTCTTACCAGGTAGCTACCTTCAATACTCTGTTTTAGATAATGCTTGAAGGTGCAGGTAGTAGAAACTATTTCAAGGAGATGATGAATAGATAGATAGATTCCAGATCAGTTTGTAAATTACCACCTTCTAAGGCATAATGTTTTAGATTCTTAATAATCTTTAGCTGGTTTAGGCTAAATTACTTCAAACCTAGCATGACAATTGCATTATTGCCAGACTGTCAAGCAAGTGAAGAACTTCAGGAAGCCAGAAGTCAATGTCCTCAGAATTACACAGGCATTTAAGAGGGAGTCTAGAGGGCATAATCTGGCCATTGTCATACTCTGAGCCTAGTGGTTTCCTCAGCCTTCACTACAGAAAACTGTGGTCTGGAAACTTTTCCTCCTTCCTCACTGATGTTGTCATCAAACACTCACATGGTTCTAGACTCAGCAAAGAAAACTCAAGAAACAAACTAAATAATAATGTCTAGGGACACAGAATCCCAACCTAAAACCCCGAAATACTCAACAATTGTCCTCAACAGCCAATTACCAGCTTCACTGATCTTTTAGTGTAGCTTTATCCCCTTTGATGTTGAAACTATTTTTGTCCTGCTACAGTTAACCTGCATTCAGGAGATCCATAGCTCCAATGCAAGAGAGTGAACTTAATCTATAAATTGCACTTCAGAAACTTTTTAAAGCCCGTGGGCAGAGAAAAAGAAAAAAATGCTTACAGGGAGAAATTATGTTTTGCAAATGGAAGAGACAGCTTGAAATTAATGTTATTTCATCCATAAATACATGAGGATAAATACAATACTAAAGCTTCATAAAGCTTCTGTGATGGTTGAAGGAAACCACTATTACACTACTACAAATGTATAGAAATGTAATTAGAAGGGAACTTTTTTTTTGTCTAAAATTAATTTCATAAGCAAATGGAATGTATTTAGACTGGAAACAGAAGAAATGCAAATCTGCCTTTGAGTACCAAAGTCTTTCAGTCTTTGTTAATGAAAGCAGAAAGAAGGCAAGAAACAAGAAGAGGAGACAAGGGAGAGAAAAGGAAAACAATGGCTTCATGTTATAATAAATAAACTTTTAAGCACAATAATTTAAGCTGATAGCTGTTGAATTTAAATACAGCCAGACACATCACTTCGAGCCTTGTGATCAACCTTCCAATGGTGTGGTAGATTTCTAGGGTGAAAGAGATATGAAAAACAATGCTCAAAGACAGGAAAAATCAGACCTATTACTTGAAAAACTTTCTTTAACATCCTTAGAATAAAAAAATAGTTTTCGAACAGCTGGATAATAAATATCAGCTGTATAAACCATAATGCTCAGTGCCAAATGGACTAACACATTTCCAGTACCTGCAAAACCACATAAGACTAGGCAAGTCTTGTTCCTCTACTACAAGCAGCGGGAAAATTTATGTGCACCAAGTGAAGCGCCTGCGAAAGAGAAGTATGAATACGAGAATGTAGTCCATGGCTTCTGGTCCCTGAAAAGACCGACCCAAAAGTGCATTTCCCATAATCTAATTTTTCCTCATTTTATAAACGGTGACAAGAGAGTATGTGGAAATATCTGTATTCTGTATCTGAGTTGGTTCTACTCCAATTAACTATAATTCAATATTGTAAAACAAAGTATAGCCTTGATGCACATAACACCCTACCCTATGTTCTTCAAAAAGGCACACAAGGGAAGGAATAAAATTGCTCCATCAGGCAAAAAGATTCAAAAGCCTAAGAACTAACTAATAGCAATCATTCCTGGATTTTTAAATACAAAGTCAAACCCATACTTAGCCTTTCATCTTCTTCATAATATCTACTTTCTACGAATTCCAGCTCTCCTTCAATAAAACACAAAACTTGAAAGGCTTGAATTAATGTTAGCACAACACTCCAATTTTCTAGAAAATGCATAAGTTATAATAAGGAGCCACAGAGTATTGGCACTACCTCTCCAGGGAGGCAAAACCAGGGTGCCTCGCTCCTGCTTTCATTAATATCCCTCAGGACCTTCATTTGCATGCTATTTGCCAACTTCAGAGTCAAAGGTATTTGGGTTTCCTCTCCAAATCAGATCAGCAATTTCCCCTCATCATTCTACACAGACTGAAACATGAATACCTCTCCCAGCTTTTTAATGAATTTACTGTATTTTGAGATATCTACAAGGCTCATTTAGTATCTACATTTTCTTCATGCAGCACACTACAGTTAGAACCTTTGATCTTTACTACAGTACTGGAGCTCTGATAGGCAGCTAGTTTAGTTACTGCAGTGCTAGGTATACTTTGAGTTTTTCAAACTGGTCCTCAAGCTGTGCCTATGTACACAATAGTGAGCACTGGAATTGACACTCCATTTGAAAAACCTCACTTTTAGTTCTGGCTTCCTCTCAAGTACAAATAAATGACTGAATACACTAAAAACAGTGATGCATAATTTTATTCCATCCATCTTCTGTTGTTTTATCCATGTTACACCAATAATTTGATTTCTTCCTTTCAAAATTCAAAAATTGCTTTAGTAACTGTAAATTATGATCGGGAATTTGAAACAATTTTCTCCCCAGAAATTTTTCCCAGCTGTGATGATCAATAGTCGATATCTAAATTATAGACGTATATACAAAGATATAATGTAGATATATATGCATAATGTAAATGTAAATATAGATGGTGCATATACAAACTAATTACCAACGTAGAATTAAGTTCACAATGAAATCATAAGAAACATAAAATGAAAACAACAAAACCACAGGAACACGGAAGATTTAATATAAAGAACATTTTTAGTTCTTTTCTTAGTGTTTATCCAATAATTTTCCAATTCAGAGACAACTGTGTATTGTCATCCAGAAGTCTGGTATATCAGCTGCCAAATGAGAAGGAAGACACCGAAGCATGGACAGCACAGTCAGTCACTGTGACTGGAAACGGCCAGAGAGAGAAACTGGGAAATAGCTGGACAAAAAGCATAAGGCAGGGAGATCCAGCAGGGGCATGAACTGACAGTGCAGGGATGATTGACAGGGTTCACGCCCTGCAGTATAAATAGGAATAGCCTGCATTCAAGGGTACACTGACAACAGAAATGATGACCCAGACCACTGAATAACAAGAAACACAAACTTTCCTGGAAAAGAAAATCAGGCACACTGCCATACATGACGCCATATTTTTGGAGGGACTGGGACTCTTTTTCTAATCTATTAAAATGTAGGAATAAAAATCTCATTCATTATACTTTTCTGAATGGGTCATAACAGGCAATGAATCAAATCTCTTGCTGTTTTTCATGTCCTTAAATAAATGAGTGGGGTTAGATATCCAGTTAGAAAGACAGAACTTGTTTTGTATTAATGAACTGCCTGTAGAGAAAAAATACACAAAGGAGTATGTATTTCATACTACAAGTCACCTTAAACAAAACAAACTGAAATAAACCAACTTATCACACATTTATCACATAAAGTTATTCAGGCAATTTCAACAATTGGAGAGATTTTCTACCATCATCAACCTCTAAACACAGCTCTATGCAAACACAGTTTATGAAGAAAGTGGTACAAGTCTGCACAGAGGCAGAATTGAGAAGGAAGAAAAGCTCGAGGCATACATATATTGATATGGCATTCACTTTTTCCATTAAAGACTAAATTAGCAAAGAATTAAAGAATTCTTAAAGACTCTACCACACATTGCCTCAGAAATGCCAAAGGACACCAGTGACAGAAATAAATGGAAGCAGGGTAAATTCTGTTAGAAGGCAGAATTTTAGAAATGACTGCATGATCAGTAGTCAATAGCAGGAGGAATGGTTTATAGTAGCATTAGTAGCAGCAGTAGTACCAGTACCACAGTATCAATAGCTAGTATTAATCTCAGTCAGACCAGCAGTTGTCATGATGGATGGGTTTTTTTGAATGTGTATGTCAGATGATGTAAATACCTTTTTCTCACCCTTGGTAAAAAGAAGAATACTTTTATGTGAAGAATTCTTACAAGAATTCATAAAATATAAAGTTTTCACTACAGAGAGCAAAGTTTTCTTCTTCTGTCATGAATGCCAAGCTCTTCTAGCCATTACAATAACAAAGAAGAGGCTGTAGAAAAGGCAGATACACCATCTTCCCCCTCAATCCCCCTTGACCCTTTCAGACACACCTTCCATTTCCTTTGGGCTGTTTTTTAGGAGAGGCATTGTTGTGAAGGTTGCTGGAACAATAAAGTGTTTCAGGAAGACCACAGGAACTCAAAAAGCCGCTCCAGCTGAAAAGGAGGGAGCTGGTACCCTGCAACTATGCAACAAAGAATGCATGAACATTAATTTCAATGATTCCACCATTTTGGGTAACAAACTGCTTTAAAGCAAACTGTCCCCATAATCTCTTCCTTATTTCAACCTGAAAATTCACCACTGGAATCACTTCTGCTCAGTCTTAATTTTTACATTCTCATTGAATGTGTACTTATAAAGGCCTGAGATAGAACCTTTCCTTGCAGACAGGCAGGATAATGGGTTTTTATACATAAAAGTGTACTGAAAGCACCTCAAAAACTTTTCTTAGAGCTGTCTTATATCTGGACCTCTGATTAAAACTGGTCTTGCACTTTGGGGAATAATTTCAATGATAATAAGCTTCTTTAATTTTTCCAGTATGTTCCTTCTTTGCTTGGGAACTTTTTTTTTCCTGCACAAGAGAGATATGGGGATGAAGGAAGCAACGTGACTATATTTAGATAATTGTTTGTATAAGATACTGTTAATGTTTACAGAATCATGACAAAGGGGATTTTTTGAATAATGAAGTTACTCAATTAAAAATAATTTAGTGTGCTGGATTAGCAGGGTGCTGGGAAAAGACTGAAACAGTTACCTGGCAATTGATCAAGCAGCCTTGTCTCACAGTACAATACTAGCATAAAAATAGCTCATAAATCTGAAAAGCTGATTACTAAAACTGTTGTGGGAGCTTTATTTTTTAGAAGAATATTGAATTAATGAGAAATAATACAATGGGAGAATTTAATTATTCTGAATAGAAAAATTTTCTACTCTGGCCTCTTAGGATGAGTGTGATTATGTAGGTCACATATCTAAAATGACTTTTATGCATATTTCATTAAAAGCCACATCTTTTCATGAAGGATGGGAAACAATAAGCCCTCTTCAGATAGTACTTTCTCTATAGTGCCTTAAAAGAAAGCTATTTCCTCTGTGGTTATGGAGCTGCTAAGATGAGCCATCAATAAACAAAACCAGGCATATCTCATTTTCAGGTTATTGCTTTCACACAACAATAAATTGTTTTCTTTCCCACTCTCTCCAAGCCCTCACGATCATTTCAAGTGTACAATAATTAGACATTGACCAGGATTCTTAGTCTGCTTGTACCTCTGGAGGGCTACTATCAAACCAATGAGAATACTAGGTAAGCATTTTCATGTTCCTCCAAACAATGAAGTCTTGATTTTGAGTCAATTTGTAAGAATTTTCAATGAAATTTTACACATACAAATGAAATTAAAGAATCAATAATGAAATTATTGAACAAATATATTGATTTTTTTCAGTTGACAGCCACTTTACTGTTTGCAGAAAGGAAACATTTTTACATCCCATTTTAGTGTTTTTCTGCTTTAATTTTTAACTGGGTTTCAGAATTTTTTTCAATGTAATAAAACAGTTCTCACTGGATTTACACATCTCAGTGTTTTCAGTTTTTTAATCATTGTTGTCACCTTTTCTTAGCTGCAAGAGTGAGATTTAGTGTACTGCACATACTTAGGAGAGAAACGGTGGAAATGTTTGATTCATTAAGCATGAGAAAGACTAATTAAAACTTAAATGATCTATTTTTTTGCCTAGTCTTAAAAAGCTAATATGCATCGGGGAGCATTAGAAGGCTGATAAGATATTGTCATACATTGATAAGATATTGTCACACATAATGCCAGATCCTGGATGTCTCAGCTCAGTGACTGAATGTGTTTGTAGTTTATCCACTACATTCTACTGGTGAACCCAACCACGTGTCTTCACTGAAAAAGACACATAAACCAAAGGCCTAGTGATTAACTTACACACTATCACATCCACTTAGAGTCCTAAAAAATTGCTTTCAGTTTTGAGGTATTCCCAGGTATTCCTGAACTCCCATTAGGAACAATAAAGATAAAACTGCTGTTGTTAAATTATGAAGCCACAGTTTCTACCACAACTTGGTATATATCTCGGCTGTGGTATTTCTGAGGCTGAAATGTTTGATGAAGCTTCAGAATTATTCCTCCAAACTTCAAATATCAAAATGAATTCCATGACTATTTTTACAGCTGAACTATTTCAGTCTTCAATGAACACTATTTTATAGAAAAGGTAGTTGGAGTTGTTAAAAAGAAATCAGGAAAGAAAGACATTGTGCAAGAGATGGTTTACCTAAGCAAAAACATTAGTTCAGCACTGCCTCAAACAGCACAGATCACAGTATATTACACGATTGTTTCTCTTGATAAGAGAACTGTCATCAGTCACTCTACTGTTGAGGCTGCACAGCCTTCTCTTGAAGCTTTTTACCCAATTCCTCCCTGAGTGTTCTAACCCTCCTCAGCACCTTCTTGATTGCCATTGTGCTCTAGTGGCTTATTAAGGTTCCAGTTCCCTTCTGACCAGACTGTGCCAGCAATCCGTTACCTGATGAAATGTGGCATTCTGAACTATCTTCTCAATAGACAAGACACACAGAAGTGCTTTGGTTGGTGTGAAGTTTCCAAACTGCACTAACCTGAGAGGAAAAGCCTCCCATTCACCAGAGAGACTAAAACACTTGAAGCTGACAAAAAAGCCCAGACACCTTGGAAGGGTGGAAGCTGTACTCTTAGTGTGGGACAGAGTTCAAGCCAGAAACTGCACAGGATTTGCAGACACTCCATCTTGTGTGCAGAAACTTACTGCACTTACCATCAGTGTTATTCTCATGCCTCACACCACCAAATACTGTCCACTAAGAGAAAACCTTCCTTATCTCCTCCTTACATCAATGTAATTTTATAGTCCTCTTCCTACAGGCACATGCTAAACATCTGAAACTGTGAGAGCCCCTCAGACAGGATCCCAAGCAAGAGGAGTCATCTTCCAAAGAACCCCTGTCCTCCTGCAACAAGAATACAGAGGGCAAGGATAGACAGGGTCTACACTTGGGTCTAGTACAAACAAATGACATTAAATTCTGTCACTATTTCTCCTGACCCATTTTTCCCCAGAGGAATTCATAGGCTTTAGCAAATCCCATATTAGCCCATTCTTTTAGTGATTCATACATAAAGCAGTTGGAACAGGTAAGAAATATGAACTTCTTCAGTGTTGCAAGTGATTCATGAGCTAATGCCTTGGGGGTATTAAATTCCTACAAGAGAGTGAGAAATAATATCGATTTTGACATGTTTCTTAACACAAAGACCCTAATGCTACATGCTTACACCTATGAATATCTTTTGTGCTTTCCATTTTTCTTGTGATGTTTCTTTTTGCTTAATTTTCATGTGCTGTTGATATTTCGAGTATTTAATCTGGCACAGAAATAACTCCTAGTCTATACAAGACCATATGTTCCACTTAGAGACTAGAGCAAATACAAACAAGGAGCTTTCATCTAATCTTTCACTTAATTTGCAAAGATCCAGACCACTGTAATATGAAGGAGGACCATACCAACACCAACATATAAAATCAGCAAAATACTCCAGACAGCAGACCTTCTACATCAACTACATTGTGCCTGACCTCACCCACATATAAACTGTGACTGGGCACAATGTGGGTAGCTTATCACAGGGCTCAGAGGAAATTAACATTTTTCCAGCAATTACGCCTCTGAAATGTATAGAAGAAACAAAAATGGTACCCAGGATCTGTGCACTCCACTGTTTTTAACTGGCAACAACAGAGAGTGTTAGAGAGACTTAGTCTCTGTTTCCAGTATTTACTTGATAGTTCCTGGTCTGAGCCTAGTAGAGAAACCAGAAGACAAAACTGGACTAGTTTTTATAAGTACAATTAAAAATAGATAAAATCATTGCATTTTGACAGGTAAAAAGTAAGAACTGAGTAAACTTTGCTTTGTCCAAGTAGACATGGGTAAGTTCCAGCTAGTTGTATTCCTTCTTTGCTACTGAGCCTAACTGAGGTTTAGCTCACACATATTCTCTCATGCCACTTTTTGATAGCAAGGCAGCAGGTGTGCATTCTTCAAGAGCTCTTCTCAAACAGCTTCTGAGAGAGAAGAAAAGACAGTCTTGCTTCAATTCTGACTACGATTCAGATGTTGAGATACAAAAGGGACAACAAAAACATAAACACCAATATTTTCCAGTATAAGGGACACTTCATCATCTGAGCAATTAAACTACATTTTAAGATCACTGTGCCTTATACAAGGGACAAAAAAACCCAACAACAACCATATCCTAAAGGGTTGTTTTCTTCTGCCTGAAAGTTAAGTGACATTAAACATTTCTAAGGCTCTGTGCTACACAATAGAAACAGCTTTCTTAGCCATGTATGCATGTTATCTATGTCATTTACACTGACTGACAGTGACTTAAATGTCAGCATCCAAGCAAACCAAGACTCTTGGGAATGGCATATTGCAAATTAATGATGAGTAAATTTCAAAAGGTTCCTCAATTTCAAGTCAGCTCACCCTCTGTAAGTATGGGATGCCATACGTATAAAAAGAAGTGTGTCTGCAACACAGGGCTGTATCACAAGTCTTTGCTAATTAAGAGTTGATTACAAACATTACAAATGCAATTACATGGGATTTTTTTTGCATTTTCAGTTTTAGTTAGTCAAAACTCAAACTTTATAACATAACTCAAAATAATACAAATTCAGTAAAACATGTTTTTACATGTGCTTAAGGTTGGGGCTTTTTAAGCTAAGTAAGTAATCAGAAATTCTGAAAAAATTAGATAATTTTTCTGGATTTTCCTCATTTTCTGTTTTGCTTGTCACTCAATATTTTTTGTTTCAGTCAGTCATTTCCCTCTTTTTTACTTCTGTTCACAGCCTTTCCCCTTCTGTTACCTTCATTTCCCTCCTACTGCTATGTGTATAATAAATATCTGCATTCCATAAACATTGTCTAAGATATGACTCCAAACTTTTTTTAAAAACTCCTAACTGGTGAGGCCAGAAAATATCAAGACTAATCAAAAAGATTTCCTTCTAATTCATGTTCTCTTAGGTACCAAAACCCACCATTTTTCCTCACAAATAATGAAAATTATTTGAAATATATAATGAAAATAAAATTATTTGAAATTATAATGAAAATACAAAACCCAGGAATACTATTTCAGTCAGTCTTCCCTCTGTGTAAAGAAGTTCTATGCATATAAAAATAA
The DNA here is from genome assembly GCA_008694505.1 of Cyanoderma ruficeps. Lineage (NCBI taxonomy): Eukaryota > Metazoa > Chordata > Aves > Passeriformes > Timaliidae > Cyanoderma > Cyanoderma ruficeps. Next base: position 6,948,693 of record VZDJ01001247.1, read on the forward strand.
ATTAATATAAACAGTTTCACATGCAACTTTTCAACCAACCTACCTGAAGACTACAGGTGAAATTCTGAAATACAAAAAGCAAAATTTTATTTAAGCACCTCTAACATCTCCTTACTGGCCTGGAGAGCTGTGCCATCTTTACATCTTTATTGTGTTCTGCAAAGCTTCTTGAGAAAGGACCTACTGCTTATATCTGGTTTTGTTTTTTATGAATGCCTTTGATCCTGCTTTGATCTTGTTCCAGTCAGTCTCACAGAATGGGAACCCAGGTTGCATTAAAATCCTTAGCATGTTTCTAAAAGCCATCATGTAATACTTTGGAAAAAGCGAGACCATTAAAAATCTTTTATGGAGATTTCTATAGAGCTTTCATTAAAAAGGGTAGTTTTTAATTCTTAGATTAATATCAATATAGTTCATAGAATTAATTTGCTAAATCTAGTTAGGCAACACATTTTCTCAATTTAAAATGAATAATAAAATCAAGATCCTCTAGTTCAGTGTTTTTTGAACAATCAAAATATGCAGAGTGCCTTTAATTTCATTTAGGTGAAGGCAACTAATTGGAAAATTGCATTTTAGAACGTAGCTAACCACATTCCTACAGAATCCAACAAGGAAATGTCAGTGACAATGGCCTCTTGCCAGCCCAGGGACCCTGCTCTTTCAAAGGCAATTGTAGTCCTCTATCTAACACTCAAACATGTTTGAATATGAGTAGTAGTTACAGGTCTATAAGATAACACCATTTAGTACTATTCTAATATATTTTGTCACTGACCCATATAGTACACAGATAGATATTGATCAATTTGAAAACTGATACATCCCAGATTATTTTTTCTAAGCATTTGTACATAGAAAATGGATTCTTTAACAAGAAATTATCAAACCAATGTCATTGACTCCAACTGAAGATTCATAATAAAAGATTAGGAATACTTTCCAACTCAAAATGTGCTTGCCTTGTTCAAGGACTTCTCAATATCAAATGCATAAGAGGTTCCTTTGGTCCATGACTGCTTCAGAAGTAAAGATATGCTGATCACCTTGTTAGCAAACAGAACAGTGAAATGTAAGACCTCTCAGCAAGCAGTGCTCATATAGGTCTCTCCTTTGTACCACCACTAGTACTTTTCCCCAAAATTCTAATATTAAAATAATTTCCTTGACACATCTATCCTTGTCTTAAATTTGGATTAAATTGGTCAATGTTTCATTTCAAAAAAATAAGGGGAAGAGGGACAGAAAAAACAAAGTGTTTGCATTTTTCTCCTGTAGGAAACAATCAAAAAACCTCCAAGCTTGTCAATCCAAACACTTTCTAACATAGTTAAATATGCATTTGTGGAAATGTCATATTTGTGTTTTAACATTTGAAACACTGGGCTTCTGAATTGTACTCTACTGGTTGTATACATTTTCTTTCTTCCAACACAGTGGTATTCTAGGAAGAAAATTATCTAATTCCACAATTAATTTCTACCTGCTGTGACAGTGCACCCTCAGGGTAAATATGGTATTTGATATTAACACACTGAAAACTTCCATTGTGATTGACCTTAAAGACACTCACAAATTAATTACTTTGCTCATCAGTATGGCATGGCAGCTAAGAGATGTGAGCAGATACCCAGTTAACATGCATGCTGCCATCTGCTGAATATGATGACAAGGGACTTGTGCTACTCTCTCTGAAAGAAAAGCTGTGCTGCTTCCCAAGAAGTATGTTATCAAACTCCTCATGTCCAAGTCAAATAAAGACTGTTCATGTTCTTTAAAAGAATTGGTAGTGTCTCATGGGTTTTTTCACCCATGGGTTTAAAACTAAAAAGGAGACTATCTCAGCAAATTCATTAAAACTTTGGAGTTGAGTCCACTGCTTAACAGCTGAAGCTAGGTTATATTCCAAATTAACATTAGATTTATATGAACACTCATGCAGTGCAGGTGTGAGAAAGGAATTCCACAATTTATGTACCTCATTGTCCACCCTCAGTATTACTCTGATTTAAAATGCTCTCCTCTGGCTTGGGACAAAAAAAACAAGTGGTATTAATGTGCAAGCAAAAATTTCTGTAAAACAATGGTCAGGGACCAGCACAGAGAAACAACTTTTTAAAATAATTAATTATGAAAGAGTATATATATATATATATANATATATATATATATAAATATACATCATATGGGTCAAAAAACCCATACTGATGGAAAATGCAGCACCTACAGTTTCTCAAATATGCTGAGGAATAAGATAGGTGGTGGGCTCCAAGTCCTGCTCACAGCAGAAGAGACAAGCCAGCTGTATAGATCACCAGCATTCACATTGTTACAGGGTAATTCAGGCTGGAGGAGACCCCAGGAGGTCTCCAGCTCAAACTGCTGCTCAAAGCAGGGTCAGCTGTGAGGTCAGACTTCAAAGTTACTCAACGTTTTATTCAATATGGTCTAGGAAACCTCCAAGGACACAGATGGTAGGGCCTTGCTGGGCAACCTGTTCCACTGCTTGGCTTAATAATGAAAAAGGGTTCCCTTATGTCTTAAAATGCGAGGTATGTGTAGCTTTTATGCTCCCTGAATATTATTTATTGTAGGTAAGTTTCACTTTTTAGACATACTAGTTATAAATCAGGGGCAGCTTTATAAAAGATAACAAAATTACTGGAATGGAAACCACAGTTTGAGGGAAAAACATGACATTTTGCTCCAAAGCACAGCTTTACTACAATTTTTTTTTATGGCTTATTTAATCCAATAGTTCCCTCTACAATTTACAAATGGGTTGGTATCTTACAGAAAATGGAATAAAATCTTCATAAACTTTCTTCTCTAAAGACGAGAGCCCACGTTTACTTTGACCAAGTATCATAGCCAGAGCTATGAGTGGAACTGGAATGAATGGAATCATTGTATCCGTCCCTCTGTGGCTGCTGAGCAATGGGACAGGAGGAAAAACAAAACAGTATCAGAGCCAACTCCCAAGCATTTGAGGTAACACTGGGCAAATATGTCCCACATGAGAGTCACAGACTCCTAAATCTGACACTGTAATGAGAAAATCAAAAACAAATGACACTGAACATTGTGGAATGCAGAAGCAGCTGAGCTGTTCAGCCCAGCCAGCACAACTATTAACTCCCTGCACTGCTTTGAGAACACCTTTCTAAACTATTTCTTGGATGTCACCTTCTAAAATATCTCTCTTCCTAACATTTACCTCCTGAAGAGCTGCCTACCTACTCAAACTGATCTCAGAGAGCACACTGACAGACTCCTTCTACTGCACCCACATCATTATTCAAAAGCTAATCCTAAAGAAGCACCCAGGGGATTTCAGTAAGCATCATCTTGAAAAATTACCTTTTTTTTTTCAAATTAATTATATTCTAAGTCTACCTTAATTAAAATTTAATTAAAGTATCAAATATGTGTCAACTTACAAAAAGTACCCTAACAGTGCCTGAGTCTATGTCATCAGCTATAACAAGCCCTTGGCTATATGGGACAGAATCATGAGGATTGTAATAGTACCACAAATAGCACCACACTGGTAGGTTCTCTTAAAAACTGAAACTTATTAAAAATCAAAGCAATGAACTACTGTATTACAGAAAACACCCACCTCTTAAGCCCATTTGTCTTTGTGACATGTTCTTATGCAAACTTTTCTTTCTCCATTCCAGCAGAAATTTCTGCACTCAAGAAAGAGATACTACATACACTGATTCTTCATTTGGGGAAAAATATCAGGTATGATGGTTAATTCAAAACCTTAAAATGAACCAGAACACAAAGTCCATCAGAATGTTTGCAGCATCATTTGTAATCACCTAATCATTCCCTCAATACTTAATGCACCCTTAGTGATTATGACAAAGACTGGTATTGCAACTGAATTTTTAGCAGTGATTCCTTACTATTATTTTATTACTCTGAGACCCAGTCCTGCAAGATGCTGAGTCCCAGGAACTCTTGTCCAACAGCTGAGGATACTCTGGCTTTTCAATTCCACAAACTTCATGTTGCTACACCAGAATATTGCAAGCAGCCTCTTTACTACGACACTTTGGTCAATAAATATTCATATAAATGCTATGAGACACAAACTAGTTTTGCCTTCATATAAATATTTAGAGAATATACCAAAATAAATTCATACACGTGTCATCATACAAAACACTGCTCTTTGTTACTTCTGCAGTTGTATTTGCAAAGTACATTAAAAACACATAAATTAGAAGAGATATTTAATATTAAATTGTCTACAGATTCTTGTGACTGAGAGGGAGACTTAATCAGCTACTTAGCCCAATTTTAATTGTGACGTGACAGGCTAAAAATTATGTATTTTTAAATATAATAGTCAATTTTAAATATTGCCGAGTGAGTGTTCTAGCATTTTAAAAATGTATTAGTCTTACTCATTTTGAGTCAGACAAACCAAACTCTATCAAACAACTTCTGGATTTTTCTATCTCCACTCTATTCTGAAATAAAAAGTATTTTAATCTTAATTCTCTGAGTTTCATTTATTCTACAGGATCATATTTTTTTGTGATCTTGTAGAAGAGAATCTTAATTCTTAAGTTTTACAATTTTTACAAAATTGTAAAATTCACACATTCGCAGCAACACGATTAAAGGCTACTCTGACAGGATCTGTTGTAAAGTACTTGTCCATACTGGAAGGGGAAAATGCCAGAACACTTCTGAGCAAGTTCAATAATCTTCTAGGAAAAGCCTATTTGATAAAGAAACATTCTTTATAGATGCTGTCACTTTTACAAAGAATGCCCTTTCTACATTTCACACTGATGAAATATTTAATTACATTTTCTCATTTCTATTCATAGTGATTCAAATATAACTGAACTATAAATCTGAATATCCTTTAGCTATATTGTATTCTAAAGATTATGTTAACTCCTAAGAGGCCAGAAAGAGGATTTATTTTATAGATTTGTTTTTGATGCATTTATGAAGTCCTGAATTTAAAAGTAAATAAATAAGCATGGTATCTAAAAGAAAAACAAAGCAAGCCAAATCACAGAAATGCTTAAAAATAATGATCTTAGCTTTATATACAATTTAAACTTCCACAGAGTTAAGTCTTTCTTGTATTTCATGTGAACTGTAAATATGTGGGAATACTTTTACTAAGGCCACTTCTTCTCCAATGAAAACTAAGGTCAAACTTAAACTTCAACAAAAGCAAATTCTAGATACAGATTAGCTTTAAACAAAGAGTTAAAGAGGTGCCTGACTCACTGGTTTTCTGTTAAACCTGTCCACATCACCCAGAATCTAAATATTTCTGTCCATGTGTCAGGTATTTGGTGTTTGTTGAGGGAGGCAGTAACAGTGATGCTGACTCACAGCTCCTCACATCACAGCACACCTCACACCGGCATTGGCACCAGCTCACCGGGAAACACCAGCACGGCCCTTCTGCAGAAACCGGGATTTCAACTACTTCCATAGGGCTACTTCCAGCGCACTCTGACAGAGATATGCAAAGAAAGGCAATATCCACTTAAAAGTTCCTAAAACAATTCTGAGTAACAAAAATTCTTTTGAAAGATTCACTTCTCGAAAGCGAGGAGTAGGAAAAACACCAACTCATAAGTTTATTTGCAATAATTATTTAGTCACCTTTTAATTCTGATAATGTAAAAAAGAATCAAAATACATTTTTCAGGTAATAGTAGGACTTCAAAAAATTCTCTGCTTAGAAAAATAATCATCACTAGGACAGTTACACTGTCAAAATATGCGCCTAAAGCCTCATTTTGATATTTTAAATAACATAATTTGGATTAGAAAGCAAGGTCGTAGTATTGACAGATGCCAAAAATTACTCTGCTAATCTGACTGATAATCATAAATTTTACTGCAATCTGATGGTAAAAACTATCCAAATATTAGCAAATTTAATCATTTAATGTAGTCCCACTGTGAATTTTATCCCACATGTACAATATTTTTATATTTTATTTAACAGCTATGTACTCTTCACTGGCTAAATGAAACTAATTTTTTGCTAATTTTTATAATCATCTGATTTTAAAGAACTTCAGGTGTTCTGTTTCTGTTTATAAATGTAAACAAATGTAATGTGTCAAAATTTTAGCTTCCGTACCATTGATAGCTTGACTTTGTTTGTACCTTTTTCTCTCTCTTTAGCTTCCTTGAGACATCAAAATCTTCTATATAGCGAAGAACATATTTGTCCTCTTCAAGGACATTTCAGAGCAGCTAACATTAACAAGGGTCAGTATTCAATCCTTCTTTCCAATTCCCTAAACTTTTAATTCTCACAATCAGGAGAATGCCTGAAATTCAAAATCCAGACCACCTTCTTAACTTAGCAGAAAATTCAACACCCATGAAATATTAGGTATAAGGCCAAGTTAATGAAGAATTTTCCTGTTTGGAAAAAATATTTGTTAGCACTGCAATTCAAAAGTTTTCAGATGTTACCTGCTACAACTTTCCGCAGATGCACGTGTGCAGTGTCCTTTTTCATAACTCCCACCACTACTTTCAAGCTGCCAAGCTCAGATAGCAGAACCTCAAACTTATTTATTTATGTATAATTTGGTACCCACAGCCAATTTATCAACTTCACTTTCCATGCACCCAAGTGAACAAGTCTCTGTCTTACTCCAACTGCCAGCAATACATCTTGCAATATGGTGTGAAGAAAAGTTTCTGTAATTCAGGCACACACTGAAAACATCCTTCCCCATCTAGACAAGCTGTATTCACAGTGTGCCTCCATTCTGCTAACACTCTGTCCCTTGATGCCTGCAGGAAAGCTTTTGGTATCTCTTTTCTTTTCTCTCACAATGTATTTCACACTGACTGTCACAGTCAGACTCCATACAAAGACCTCCAGAAGAAATGTCATCCACACAGAATTTCATAGGTTTTTAAGGATGATTAAAAGCTTTGCTAGAGAGAGATCTTCACAATCAGGTATTCCCTTGCTGCTTCAGGGCATATGGCAGAAATGAAAACTTCTCATGAGAACTTGATTTTTGTTTAATTTTTCAGATAAACTTTAACAAACAGAATTATTTCAGGTACTAATTGTTAATGATTCTCACCAGTCTTCAGACAGTCTTTTCTGGCAAAAAAAAAAAAAAAAAATTACTTGTCAGGTTGCTAGAGGGTGGAAGAATAAGTCTATTACGTATTTTCATTTTCTTCCGAATGATTTATTAAAATCAAGCAGAAAAGAATTGGGTCATTTCATGATATCCTTTTGAAATGTGTTTTGGTACCTTTTCATATATCAAACAAATTATTACTTTGCAAAACATAAAAGTATCTGAGAAGTTCAGGAGTTCTGAAGGGTTATGTTTTTAGGGGAACCGCTGGTTTTAGTTTTCAACTTTACTCTTCAATATGATTGAAAGAGATTTGAAAGATTTGAACTGATTTCCAAGACAGATATTCCAAACAGCATCAGGAAGGGGAAAAACATACTGCATCACTGAAGGTCCTTACAAAGTTTGCATTCTATGATTAATTTAAGAGTTAATATGCTTTGCCAACTTTATGATAGACTGAGAAAAAAAGGGGAGAAAAGCATGGGGAAAATAAAACTAGGGGAAATTAGAGAACTAATCACTGAAGTGCTCTAGAAAAGATTCAAATACCTTCAATCCTGCCTTTGTGGCTTTGAATCTACGTTCTTTTTCCATATGAAATTGTTTCTGCTGAAAGCACCACTCACTTTGTCCTTTAGACAACTTGAGGTTTTCAGTGCATTGGTACCATTATTTTATATTGAATTCATATAAATCTATGTGGTTGTCCCCTTTTATATTTTTTTAGTGCTATTTAATAGAAAATAGGGCTTTTACATACTTTCTACAGGAGGGTAAAAAAAAAAAAGAATTCTCCTTTCTATATCTTATATCTTCCTTGTAGAAGGCAATTCAAAAGCAGCTCTATCAGAGCAGAGTCTCTTTCCACTGCTGACCCTGGAATGTCAATGAAAGCTCATTCATGATTTCCTTTCTACGTCATAAGGAAAGATAATTTGTAGACCTACCTTCCAAGGAAATGAAAGACTGTATCTCTGTAAAAGATACTGCTGATGAAAAGGGAGTGTCTGAGACATCTTAGCATAAAACGTAAATTTTAATTCACTGACAAAACAAAATCTAGTTATTGTAATCCTAGAGGCAATTCAAAAATGTAATAAAACACTCAGAATCACAGGAAAAGCCAGCATTTTTGATCTGGGAACACTATGCCAAGGACATGCAATCTTTTCAGATAGCCTGTAAGCACAAAACTCCATTTGTCTTTCAGCAGTGGTCTTAGCTCCTGAAGACAAACACCAATCTTGTAGACTTGGAAACAGAAAACTATGTTTTGTTCACACTTAACCTAACACCCTCACAAACTTGAGGTTTTGTTTTGTCTGGAGTTTGGTATTTTAACACTTAAGTTTTTCTTTTTTAAAGATATTTTTATCCTTTTCCCTTAGTTAAGATTATATAGCACCTAAAAAAAAAACAAACCAAAAATTGCCAACTGTAAAGCTAATACATTTTTACCACACACAGCTGAAAACCACATTTATAATAATTTTGACTGCATCATAAATAATAATACTCTGACCATAGACCTTGAGTTTGAGTCTTCTAAGAGAAAATAATTGAACCATTAAGATTCTTTACTCATGTTAACAGGATAGTGCCGCTATTTACACCTGACATATGCTGAAGCCACATCCCAGAGGAAGCCAAATCCCATCGCTGCCTGTCCTGTGAAACTGACCCGCACAGGGGACAGCGGCCACGCCCAGAGCCCCGGCTGGCAAAGCACTGCTGTCCTGCCTGCAAAGAAGCCGGCTGATGTAGGGAAAAGGAAACTCCTGATGGCCCTTGGGAAGGCTTTCAAGGGTTCCTCTCAGCAAATGACTTCCACTACCTGCACCTTCACCGGCTTTCCCACCTCAGCTCACAGACCAAACCAAGGACACGCAATGGTCCCTTGCGGCCCATGGCCAGATGGTAAGCGTAGGTGCGAGGGCGGGCGATAACCCGCGGCCGGATGCACGGTCCGGCGCTGACCCCCAGCCGGGCGCGGGATCAAGGGCTAACATGCGGCCGGGTGCGGGACCAGGGGCTAACATGCGGCCGGGTGCGGGACCAGGGGCTAACATGCGGCCGGGTGCGGGGTGTTGCGCTGACGGCCGGCTGGGCGCGGAGCCGGGCTCTAACCCGCAGCCGGGTGCGGTGGAGCCGCCCCTCACAGGGGGCACCGCGCCCCCCAGCGGCCCGGCCACGCCTCCCCTCAGCCCGCGGCCGCTGCCCGGAGCCCCCGCGCCCCCCGCCCGCGCGCCCCCCGCCGGCGCTGATGTCACATCCGCCGCCCGCTCCCGCGCCCGTCCAGCCGCGCTGGCTCCGCCGTCTCCCGGGCCCAAACTTTCGCGGTGGGCTGGCCGGGGGGAGGGGAGGGGCGGGGTGGGACGGGGCCGTGGAGCTGCTCCGCCAGCTCGGGCAGCGCCGTCCTCGCCCGCCCTCCCCGCGCCGAGGCTGCCCGCGGAATGAGCGTCCCCCGGGCGGCTGCCGCTGCCGCCTCCACTCGGGCTCCGGCGGGCGGGCAGAGAGCGCGGCTGCCGGCGCGGTCGCTGCGGCGGGAGCGGAGTGAATGACCGAGAGGAGCGGCGCGGAGAGGCAGCCCCGGGATCAGGATGCGGGCGCCCGCCAGCATCCTCAACCTCCTGCTGCTGTCCTTGCTGGCCGGCCTCGATCCCTCCAAGGTAGGAGCCGGCCGGGCGGCAAGTTCGCAGCGGCGGAGCCCTGTCCGCACACGGCGTATGCGGTGGCGGGCGATGCGCCCGATGGCTCCGGGGAGAGGCGGGAGCGTGTCCTTGGCTGCCCGAGCGGCCGGGAGGGAGAGGAGAGCTCGCGTCGGGAGCGGCTGGCCCCGGTTGCCGGACCGGGAGGGGGGCGCGGTGCCCGCCGTCAGCGGGTGCAGATGCCGTGCAGCGGGGCCTGGGCCGGGCGCGCAGGGCAGGGCACCCCCGCGGCTGCCCGCGGCCCCCGGCAGCAGCCCTGGCTCGCCGGAGCTGAGCTGTGTCCGCCGCAGAGGGACGGGGCTGCCGTGCCCGGTAGCTGTCCAAGGCCGGGCGCTGTCCAGCGCAAACCAGCGGCGATCCATCCCGCTCCCGGCAAGGAGGCATTTATAGCGCCGGGTGACCGCGCCAGTTCTGGGGAAGCAGCGAGGCGCTGGAAGCAGGGATCGGCAGCCTCCGACTGGAAATAAATTTGTTTAGAGTGAAACTGGAGGCGTCACGTGAAGATACTGAATTTAGTACTATAGCCACCCTCCGGGCTGCTGCAGTTCTGTTATTTACAAACGTGTTCAAGTCGCCAAGAGATCGCAGCTGAAATTGAAATAATGATAAAACTAAACAATAGGTTTTAGCCATGCAGCCTGGCTGGTGAAGGAGATTGCAGATTAAGTCATTTAGAAAACTGGAATTGCACTCTACCACTTACAAGCACTAGTGACTGAAAGCACCCAGGTCTGCAGATATCTGTATTGCTGTATTTTATAGATGTAGAACTTGTCTCAGTTATCCGTTTATTGTGGCATACAGTCTTGTAACGGTGAGCATTATAAAAACGTGACAAGAGACAACATTGCTATAGTATTGCAGTCCATTACCAGCAGCACTCCATACTGTGTGGCCACGATTTATATTGCATGCTGGTGAATGTCATATTAATGATACCAGTTAGGTACCAGACAGCCATGTGAGGCAATGCTCAGCTCTTCTGGCAGGTTTTTCATTTAAAATAAAGATATTAATCTGTAAATAAAGATATTAATCTGTACATATACAAATGTGTACTTGATGTCCAACAGTATGGAAGGGATACTCCTCTTTAAAAACAAAAACAGAACCTAAAAAGCAATTCAGTGGAAATCTGATTTACTGCTGCAGTATTCTGACTGCTTTTCAATCAGTAAGATACAGTGACTGCTTAAAAAAGCAGGAGGTGGTAGAGGATTAATAACATTACCTAAGAAATTAGTTATATCAGCACTATTAAATAAGAGCTTATTTGAAAGTATCAGATATTGCTGTGCCTGTAAGGAGACTCCTCAGGCAATGCACACACAGGAGTTTCATATCTGTGTGAATAGCAGCACATGGTCTCATTATAACTTCAGGTTTCCACACACTCATTTTCTTTATTTTTCTGTCTTCCATTACACTTAGCAAGATCTACTAAAGAGACTGTATAAAAGCGGGAAAAGCAATTTTATATCATCCTCTGTCCACAGAATAGTAAAACCACTAATGAAACAAACAGATCCGGCAGAAAAATTCTTAGTAGTTCAGACCCCAAAATAACATTGGGAAAAAATGTTCCATTTTCTGTCTCTGTCCCCATCCAGCACTGAAAAACAGGATGAGGCGCTGGAATGAAATGGCACAAATGAACTTTGGAAACTTTGCTTCTGGCCCTTTTTGCTGTGGCATGCTTTGCAGAGGGCATGAAAATGCCCTTTTATTCTTCACTCCATGTGACATTTTCAGAGATATTCAGATGTTTTTGCCAGGCTCCTTTGACTTTGTCAAGGGTCACAAATAAAAAAGTTCGAAAGTCCTTAAGATTACATTAAAATTAGCAATCTGTTTTTTATCAGAACTAATTGGGTTTTTATAAACTAAAAAAAAGGGAGATCAAGTGGATCCTACACCACATTAAATATAAGAAAGTGTCACATGGCAAACAGTAATTTAATTTTGTTGACTATGAACAGTATATTTCATATTTCTGGGGAAAATTATATATGTAAAAATTTTAACAACATTTTTCTAGCAAAAAAGTGCAAGTTCTAACTGAACACACTTCAGAAATGGGACTAGTGCTCAATTATTTATATCTTGATTCATGCTAAATTGAAATAGAATAATAATTTTCTGCCCTGCAGGTTGGGAAGTAAATCTGTGATATGAATGTAATTGTAGGAAACAAGGGGATGGTAAATTCTTTCTTTTCCTGAAAGAATTGTGCAGTATGCTCATGCCTAGAAAGACAACTTTCTATGTGCCCTTGACACTCACAAACTATTTATCTTATGGAGATGAATCACGACAGATATTTCCAGTATACACAATACAATTTTAATCATGTCCTACATAATTTTCAGTAATAATTTATTTTATTGATCAACTATTTTAAAATAATGCCTTGGGGAGTAAAAAAGTCTTTAATTTAGTACCAGGCTATCACTGAGTCAAGACTGCTGCCTTCAGGCACTCTTATTATGACAGAGATGTTGTGCTCAACTTACCCACTTATTTACTGATAGTAACGTGTTTATGTATTGCCATCTTATGGTAAAATATGTAACAAAAAATTATATATAGTTTATTCCCCAATCTCTGAAACATTAAAATTTTATTTCAACCATAGTAATTTATTGTGCATGCTCTTGAATTCTTTCTTTTAAACTTGAAACAAAATATTGATCAACTGGAGAAATTCTTCTTTAACAACTGAAAGGCAGCGCACTAATGATAAATTTTAACACAGTGCTTATTAATGAAATTCCATTTAAGATAATTATTAAATGTTATATTTGTTGACTTTATTCTATTTTTGCTCTGTATTTACATAGGAAAATTTTAAAAAAATCCATGATAATATATTTCATTAAAGATTTATTTCCAACAGGGTGGCTAGACATTCAGCAGAAAGCCAGCTACAGGAAAGGATTTGGATAGAAAATCTTCCTTTCTCCTAGTCATAAGTGCACTATTTCGAAAGGAAGTATCCAGTATTAGGAAGTTTCTAAGAGTTACTGCTAGATGGCATCTCTGTGCTGCTTTTCTCCACCTAGAGCTTTCTGTAATGCCCTTCACAGTATGTAAAGTGGAGTTCTTTTACAAGGGTTGCTTTGCTGACCATCATTTGATAATCACAATGGTATAACCAAGTAAGCATTTTGTAGTGTGGTAAAGCTGCTCCACATAGAAATCAAGGTCAGCATTTTTCAGAGTCTAGGTGGCACTTTGTAAGTTTAATTTTGTAAATCTAAATAGATCTGATTAAAATGTTCATGTTTCAGTGCAGTTAGTGACCTTTAGGCCTTTAAATTTTATAATGGCTTTATATCCTACATCTATTTATTTTCCACTGTTTGAATTTTGCAAAAAAAAACATTTCAGAAAATGACTGTCAAGTACAATCCCAGACAGAAACTAAGTACAGTATTATTAAGGACAGTTACAGAAAGGAACTGTGATTTATATTCATTGCATGGGATAATGGGATGATTTGGAATATTAACATTATGAAACAAAACTTGGTTGCAAATCAGTCATCTGTTTTTGAATCCTTAAACTTTGCATCTTTGGAATGGCTGTGTTTCTAGATTTTAAAACCTATGATTTTCATACATAATCAGACCATACAAATAGCCTTTATTTTATTTTTATTAAATTTTATTTTTATTTAAATCTTTATTTTTCCCAGATTTCAAGAACTTGTCAGTAGGAAGACTGCACTGCTTTAGTGCTGGTTAGCAATACAAATTAATTTAGAACTTGTCAGTAGGAAGACTGCACTGCTTTAGTGCTGGTTAGCAATACAAATTAATTTATCCCTTTTGCAAGAATTTATAAGAATACTATGTACAGCAAAGGGTTACCACAATAAACTATTTTACTGAAAATATGACTCATAGGAGTACAATACACTGCTAAATTAAATCTTGTTACCTACTTGGAAATTAATTTACTTTGTTTACAGTGTTAGTAGTTAGTCAGTATGAAAATCATTCATAATTATTTAACTTCCAAGGTTTAAGAATGCTCTAAATCATTAATTGCTGACTGTGGTCGAGTCTCGCTTGGTGTCTGCTCTCCCATGTCTGAGGAACATGAATCAATAGCCATTGAAGAACATCCGTTTACTATCAATATGCCCTAGGCTCTCTCCCAGGTGTCATTCCAGATATTTTACTCTCACTCTAGTAACTTCAGTCAATATGTTAAGAGCTAAGATTACAGTTAACACTTCTTGTTCTTTCTGCAGTAATCAACCTTTCAGTCCTGGGAAAAAAGGATGCTGCATGTATTTCCACTTTATCTACACTCAGTGACATACATCCACTAGTACCTTATATAAAATAACAGAAAGGTATTCACTACATCATTCTAAGTAACATATATTAAGATACTGGAAGAGAATGTGCAAAAGAACCCACATGTGAGTGACATCTGCATGAGTGCTAACTCCCCTGTTGCTATCAGATATCAGTGGTCTTTAAGGGTTTTAATGATGCTGTGAGAAGGGGTCTCTTTTTTCCTCTGGTTAAAAACTGATTCCTCTATTGCTCATGGCTATTTTGACTTCTACTCATTTGAATGCACTCAAAACTAATTATATATGTTATACAAAATGTCAAAAGCAGTTGTATATGTGTACATATACACAGACAGACATATCCTCACAGGAAACAATTATTTTTCCAGTAGAGGCATATTGCCTTCAGGTAACCTGGCTTCTACCTTTCTTCTATGTTTGGCCAAGTCATGAGCCAGTGGAACAGAATCAATTTACTAAGTCTGCAAAGAAGAAAACGCTGAAGCAGAGAAGGCAATCGTCAGGAACAAGAAATGCAGTATTGAAGCTATTAAAACAACAGCAGCTCTAAAAATGGTGTTTCTTGTTGGCTGCAGATTTAACACAGTGGTGTTAAAATTGCAAGTTCAAATACGTGAAATTCGTAAGGGGCCTATTAAGAAATGAACAAGGAGTCTTCAGAGGGGGTCCAGTCTATTTGGGGCACTGAAATGCCATATTTCAAAACTGTAGTATGACAAAAATGGTTCAGGGCATCACTTAGGCATTCTTAGTGAATCTTGACTGAAAGCCAGGGAAAATTCAAAAGTGTTCTGTAAACCTTTGCAGCAGGAGTGTGGGACACACAAGTCCTCACAAGGACCATCTTTCACAAGAACAGCAATCTATCCTACTGCTATCTACCGCAAGGCAGTAGATTTCTTGTCTAGGACCAAACCTAGAAAAAGCAAGGACATAGTGTGCCTGGGTTTGAGTACAGAATTCTTTTCATGAGTGAGAATTCAGAAACAGTGAAAAAGTAACCTGACTTTCAGAATTTCAGAACTTATTGGATTTACCCAGAATTCCAGACCAGATCTATTATTCACATGTTTTTAAATCAAGATATGAGGCCCAAGCACATGGTTCTGTCCACATTAATCATTCTGCCTAAGATTCTAGCCAGCAGAGTTTTTAGTGCTCTAAGTCAGTATGAAACCAGAAATACAGTAGCAATACATATTCTTCTTAAAAGTACTTTGAAATTTATCTGGGGCATTTAATGTGACAGCATTACTTCCAAGATTCAGTGACACTTCACTCTAAGCATGGACTGCAGCTTCCAATTTTTTTTTAGTCACTGAAAGAAAACTGAACTTCTATCAGCAGCATTATTTACTAGAACACTTGAAACTATTTCAAAAACATCACCATTTTTATTGTCTTTAATTCCTGACATTAAAGGGCTTTAAAGTCTAAACTTGGTGTTATTTGGAATTGAGTAATTTATATTTCTGTCTTAAAGAGACACTAAAATGCAAAATAACAAGGCCCCCTGTACAGATTATTTTATCTCCATCCCATCCTGTTTGGAATAGGACTAAAAGATTTTTTAATAAATAGGGAAATAACTGATGTATCAGATTAAAAAAGTTAGTACCGTTTGTCTAGTTAGGCATGTATTGTCTAAAACTAGATGATCTCTAGTCTTCATCTTTACTGGCCAGCTTCTAAAGATGGTTTCCAAATAACTGCTTTTTCTGACAACAGAACTGATTCATACCAATTAACTGAATACACCACAAAATATGTTCCTGCCTAGGGAAGGAAACAGAGCATGAAATATTGGTGATACAAGCAGCTGACATTAAGAAGTAACTGTATCAATGGATATAGGAGTGTACACAATAATTTGCATACTGAAAGGTTTGTGGTGAAATACTTTCCTTTCATACTATGCTATGCTGCCTTCAACTATGACAGAGGTTTGTATACCAGAAAAGATAAAGAAACAACCAGGTATATTTTTCATAAGTTAGTAAACAATCTTAAATTGGAATTTGAGTTATAGCCAAAAGTAGATTGAATACCAGGCCTATGGATATGGCATTTTGTAAATTCCTACCCAGCTGCTTCTGCAGCTATGTCTTTTCACAAGAAAGAAGATTTTATGTAATTACTCATAAAATATGCAGTCCTCTTTATTTAAAGCATTTTTTTCCTCAGGAGGAATTAAAGAAACTTTAATATTCTGACCTCTTCTGAGCCTTTTTCAGACTTTTAAATCACTTAAGTAACTAACCTAAAGCCCCAGATAACACAAATGCAATGTTTTTCATCCTGCATTCCCCTGAAGAGCAGTCATCTGTCTGCTGCACTGCGTTGTAACCAAACAAATCCTTGTAACTCTGATTTAATGATTCTGTTTACTTGTTTCACTGAAAAGCATGTATCAGTCAGCATAGCAACAGCCTAAGCAAATTCTGAGAAGAAATAGCCCTCTTCACTTCTATGGTTTTGGGAAATAGTGTTTGCACCCTCCTCAAGCAAAGTAACCCATAAGGGGGCAACCAGAAGAACTGGAAAAAGCTAACTCCATTCTGAGTGAGAACTGAGTGAACTCTCTTATTAAGTGTTATTCATAACAAGGTGAATATTATTCTTAAATTATTAGGGCATGTTATTAAAAAATAGAAAAAATTTTATAGAGATTTTCATGGACTTCCTTTCTTAGAACCACAGCTAGAGGAATATACTTCAAAATATGTTTCAGCATGTCCCTTTCAAGGAGACAACTAGGCACATAAGTGGTTTTGCATGTATGAAATTGTAAATGCTATTTGAGTTTGAACTTCAGATTTAAAATCAGATTTCCACAAATACTAACTGCATTTAAAATACATTAATACTTGGGATGATACAGCAAATATTATTGATCTGAGATCTCATAAACACAGACCTATCACACCCTTCCTTACTCATTAATTGTGATTGTTCAGTCTCAGCCTCCCTACTAAATTTTTTTTTCATATTCTTTTTGTATAACCTCCTACATATTATTTGAACTATTCTACCTTCTTATAATAAGGCTGTGCATTTTCAATATATGGTATTGAGATGCTTTTCCCAAGAAAATTCGTAGAAGGCAGTGTAGTTGTAACAAACTGCTGTACTGAGTAACCAACAGTACACAGAGTAGATGATGGTACAAAAAACATAGATCCAGTCCTGAAACCAGGTGTGTGACAGGTTTGTATTTATAATGAGATCTTAGATCAATGTTATTTGCTGTCATCACAGGTGTTTCTGGGCACCTGCATGAAGAATATAGAGATGCATGTCAGGCAGGGTAGCCTAAATACAAAGATTGCCACTGACCTGGTTTCTGTCCTTTCTCTGAATACACGCACAACTACCAAAACACCAAAAACATACATGTTGACAATATCCCATTGAGAATCAGCTTTAGCCACAAGCAAAGAGGATGGTTTCCTGCATTTCTGACTTTTTAAAGCCTCAAGTTCACTTCTGACTCTTTAACCTGGAGGCTAATCCTACTGCTACCTCTGCCTGCCACATAACAAGCAGGAATTTACTGACTTCTAGATACATCCTCAGTCTCCAACAAAAATTTTGCAAATGTTCTTGCTTTTCTTTGTGATTAATATGTTGATATTAAAATAATATGGACTTTACTATTCAACAAGCTCAACAGTACATACATACTATAACATATGTGATTAAGCTAGATATGCAAAAATGCAGCTGGAAAGGCAAATGAGTTAACTGGAAGCCATATTCTGTAATATGTCACACAAAACTTAAGAGTTTTTAGTCATACAGAAGTCTCCTGGCCCTGAAAAATACACTGAAACCAGTATATGCAAAGATGCAAAGAACAAAACAAGTTCCTCTAAGGTAGGAGGGCATGTAAATAGTAGGAGTGGCTGTGTCTTTACCCTTCAACTGAATTGTCATTAAAAACCTGTTAAGTTACATATGCACCACATAATCCTACATTCTTTGATGTAAGATGTTCACTTATGACATCAAAAAAATCTGTCAGCTGTGGCTCTTACAAGGTTAAATAGCTGATATGCATTCTGATCCTTTTCAAGAGAGAGTTTATAAAAATAATTTTAATGACCTTCTGCTATACTAGTTCTGCAGACACTGCTAAAATAAATACTTCCATATTAGCAGATGATACAAATATATATTTCTACCTTGTTTCCTTCCCATACATCTTGCTGTGATCAGCACTCTGTCCAGCACAATTCAAGAAGCTCAGATTTCTGTGCTGTGGTTGTTTTTTGCTGATCTTTGCCCTCTGGACTTGCTTTCTCGTGAAGCCACATACGTCTGCTGCTCAAGTTCAAGTCAGTGAATGTGAATATCTTCACTGTGGTGATAGAGCAAAATAAGTGTGTCCAAAATCCTGGGTACTGGCCATGCATCTACATGTGGTACCCTGCTTTAAATGGTTGGGGTTGTCCTTATCTGGAGTGGATGTTGTTGTTACCATTCTGTGAAATCTCACAACACCAGCAATGTTCTGTCATTTCTTTAAAATGGCAAAATACAGTTTTAGCCTACAGATGCACACACACACACACACACACACAGATTCTAAATTCCNCCCCTCTTTTTTCAGTGAAAAAGAGCATTCATCTAATGAAAATTTTGAATGGAAATATTTACTGAATCAGTGTTCTCAGAATGCTCCATTTATTTAGAGCATGGTGTTTATCTTTTTTAGAACAAAGTTCTCCCTCTCTAGGGTGGTCTTTCTCATCTCAAGCACTCAGGAGAAAAACTGTATTGACTAAAACACTCAGTCATCATTAAAAGTGTTTCATGAAGCAATAACTTGATTTTGTGAGCATCACCAGGGACGAGGTTGTAGAATTTTGGAGCAGGTGGAGAAGTAATTTCTTGTCCCCAAAATACCTTTATTGATACTTCAGTCAGTGATAGCTTTCTCCTTCTTCCACCTCCCACTCTGAGCTTCAGACAGTAGCACATGAAGATGACCACAAATGCCACTCATCTGTTCTTCCAACTCCTTCAGCATCATCTGTGTGTGGAGGGATGTACAGGCACATCTGTTCCTCTACTTGTCAGACTAGACAGTGAAATTATCCTGGTGGATATGATGCACAAGGAGAAGGACTGTGTTGGCTCAGTTTAGGCTTCTTCCACCTTGTTCAGACCCTGCAAACAGTTCAGGTTTTCTCATGTGGTTCCCCAAATCACTTTCTAAATGCATGTTAGAATGATGCTGATTACTGAAAAATATGCCTGATAAGCCCTAACTGCCCAGTTCTTCTGTTAAATAGACACTAGGTTGCATCTTTTCTCCTTCAGAATTTTCCCAAACCACATGCAGTTAGATATCATCCAACACTCACATTCCTGTTCCCATTAGCATTCCTGGATATGTGCTATTTGGATTTTGTGATTATCTGATTTTAGTAGCCTCTAATACTTAAGATTGACCAATGTTACCTTTTCACTTTCTAGTCCCTCTGGGCCTCTACCTTCAGAAAGTATTCTTTCAGGCAAATATTTTTGTGTTGAATTATCACTCTTTGTTTATCCATTGGCATAAATTCCTTACATTTCTAGTGACTTACTGTATCATATCATCATTAGTTTCCCAAACTGAGGCATATTTTATGAAACTAATGAATGGGATATTTTTCTTTTCTAGTATTTCTGCTTCCTCTGCAAAAAATCTGCTATCATTAGCTAATTTAATATCAAGGTCCTCAGGCTTCTCCTTTCTTCTCTCTCCAAAATGCTGATTGTTATTCCGTACCCACACACTTCTTGTTTGCAATCTTGGAGTGGTTTCTGACTAGACACGTCCTTTAGAGATCCCCTAACAGCTAGGGATTTGTGTTTGCCATTCAGTTTTCTCTAGAGGATGGCTCCTTTTTCCAGGAATCTTTTTGATACTTTTCAGCTTTGAGAGATTCAGAGTTTTGCTAAGTTTTGACAGATTCCTTCTGTATTATTTCATATGCTGGACTTTGTTATTTTTATTTACTTTAATAATAATTGAAATTAATTCCTCTGAGCTACAGATAGGAGCATGTCAAACCAAAGGCACTGTTTACCTAGGAAAAATATCCCAGACTTCCAACAATTCACATGATTGTGGTTCATGCCTCATATATGTTTGATTTTACTTAAAAGTATGTAACAGACAGATCTAGTAACTTGTTTGTTGGGCTGGAAAGACTTTCAGCTATCCTTCCAAGGGCATATATCCAAATTCTGGATCTGTTACTCCAATTAGTATCAGCTTAATTGCAATGCTTCATGTCAGACATTGGGCAGGGCAGGAAGTGAAGGCAGGGAGGGTAAAGAACGCACCACAGCCTAAAGGAGCCATTTTTTATATATTTGTTGTTTTGGGACAGCCTCTTATAACACAAGTCTGTTTGAACAAAGTTTTGACTGTAACATGAGGAACTAATGATCATCCCACCTCCCACCATCAGCTTAAACATTAGGTAAAGAAATGTTTTTAATAATTTACTTTGTTGTTTAAATTTTTTTAAACTAATATCCAGAAAGACAAGTCCCATTTGTAGATCAATCATATTACTTCAGGGTCTCTGCATTTTCCACTGAAGGCTTTGAGTTCAGAACATTTTAAAATTTGCAACATCCTGTTAGAGACATCTTCACACCAAACAGAGCATGTCCTCCCCGTTTCCAGTCAGTAGGGATTTGCACTTCTGTTTTCATTAGGACCAGTGTGCTCAGACCCACAGACCCTGATGGAATTCTTGCCTGAGCAAGTGACAGGGCTGATTCCACAGTATAAGTGAGTGCCACGGTATCTGTTCATTACAAGGCTCTACTTGGAGATGAGAGTAACTGGCTGAAAGACCAAAGATAACACTGGAGGTAACGGGGAATTCAGAACAAACCCTTCAGTGCCTGACTGTGGATGCAGGCTATGCCACTGCTGACTCCGAAAAGTGAGCTCTAAATCCAGCTCAAAGCTATATGCAAGACCACCTGCATTGTGTCCCTTGAGACAACTTCTGTTGTCACATGGCACCAAAATTGTTTGGTTTGAATTGTGTCGTTTGGAACAATACATACATTATAAAATGCACAAGATATGAGCCTTACAGGATAAAATGTAAAATCCATCTCAAATGAACAGGCTGTGAAACTGAGAGTTTGTGATGAAAAGAATGATGAAAGTAATAAGCTAAATAATGGACATGATGTGATAAATGTACTAGGTACTCTGAAAAATTGAAAGAATAGGCTTAGAAAGGGAAGATAAAAAAATCCAAATTATATAATGTGAGGTTAAAATAAATCATTCTACTAGGAACAGCCTGGAAACACTGAAAATGGAAATATCTGAAAAAACTTGCTAATACCTGAACACTATTTTGTCTTTCATAAAGGCACTGACCTATTAATAAAAATAAGCCTAACAGTACCCAAGAAGATTGTGACTGGGATATATTTCATTAAAAAATATACTGCTGAGTGCCTGAAGAAAGCCCTGTGGCTATACCTCCCTCTGCCCATCCATCAGTTGTGAGTTAGAATGTTCCCATACCTTTGGCTGGGTCAGCAGGCCTGTGCCCATTAAAGACTGGACAGAAGATTACTGTGGACAAGCACATCAGTGCAAGATGTCTATGAAGAAAATGAGGATGAAAAAACAAATTATTCAATATTTATATTTCCTAGCACACTGCCCTCAGTGCATAGGAAAGAAAACAGAAGTAAAATCTTCCACAAATAGTTATTCCAACTTTTAAACAAATGTAGGTTAAAAATTGTTTGTACTACTTTCCTATCAAGCAAAATCAATGATGAAGCAGAATGTTAGGTGAATACTATAATTTTGAATACACACTTATAATTTGTACTCGCATTTGTGTAAGATAGCAAACTTTGTGTACTCATGTGAGAAATACCAATATATTTATGGCTTATCAATCCAAAGTTGCTCAAATTTTAGCATTCATATTTGTGAATTATTCATAAAATAGCTGTGCACTAGGAATTATTTATAGAAATATTGCTGAAAATAGCACTCTTTGTAGACTGATTCTAGTACAAGAGAAAGCTAATTTTGTTAAATTGTTTAGATCAAATATTCTGCTTAGCCTTATTATTGAGAATACAGTGCAGTCTATTTTTAACTAGGCAGTGGGGCTCTCAGCACTTCTGAGAAGAGTGAGATAGAGCCCAACACATACCACTGCTGCTGTTCTGGAGGCCTGCTGTGAATATGCAATTATGAATGGATTCAGTGTGTGAATTTGCTTTGAACTGCACTATCTGTTATTGTGTTTCTGGGAACTGCTAAGCCGCCCTGTTCTTTTTCTGTCCAGAATTTTGTCTTTTGAGGATATCATACATTACTGCAAAAGAAATAAAAGAAATCTTCCAGTTGAGAAAGAGTAAGCAGAGCAAAAACACGACTGTTTTTGTGGGATTCACAAGGGATTCGTATAGTACAATCTCAAGACAATAGATTGCCTCATTCTGTAGCTAGAAAGAGAATGTGTTGGAGTCTGAGGTACAATTTAAATGTGTTAGGACCCCTAGGCCAGTTTCTGCACAAGGACCAGTGTAGTTGAAAACACTGTCTGCACTGCAGCAGGGAAACAGTGGCAAGGGCTGAGGATTGACTTACGGCCTTATCTCTGGTCTCTGTAATTGAGAGATGCTACAGCCCCTGAGCACTGTCTAAAGTCAAACAAGTTATACCCGTTGAAGATCTGACCATAACTAAGTTCCCAGTTGTAATTTTGTGGTGTTACTGAGTCTAGAGTGATCCTGCCATCCTCAAGCCAATAGTTACTGGCTGTGCCTGGGCCTGACATCAGCACGGCACTAAAGGTGAGGTCTGGCCACCATTATTTAATATACTTGCCCCCATTTTCTTCCTTCCCTCCTCACTAAAGGAATCCTAAGCTGAAATAATAAGACATTTTTTGCATCATTTCTGTCACCACAGGTTCTCAGGGAAGTCTGGCTGAGTGAGGACCCATTCTAGTGCTGAAGTCTGTTTTCTGTGCAGTGGAATTCTTAATTGCCTTTTCTCCTCTCCTTGAAACCTTTTTAACAAAGAAGGTCATGCTGCTATTTACTCCCTGTTCATCCTTAGCTAAATAAAACTCCATAAATATTTCATTTTGGTAAAACCTTAACATTCAAATAAACCAACATACTCCACCAAACACATTCATTATTACAGATTGCTCGGAGTTGATCGGGCACATATAAAGACTTTTTTCTGCCCTGAACAATAGTTGTTTTTTATGTTTGGAAAGAGAAGAAAATAATCCTGAATGTCTTCATTCTTATTTGTCTGGTGAACCAGTGAGCAAAAGCAATTTCCAGAGAACAAAATTGTGATATCCTTAGTGGTGTAAACTAGGTACCATACTGAAGACAGTCACTTCAGGGTTAGTCCTAGATATCAGAAGACACAATGTGCCTCTATAATTTTTAAAAAGACAGATACACTTGCATAATACAGTGACATTCAATGCTTAGAGTCATCACTAGCAACCACCCTAAAGTACACTCAGAGTTGCACTTCATACACAGAAATGTCTATGGAATTAAACATAATTTATATTCAGTAAGGATTTTGCTCATCATTTTTCTATTAGTTGTCATGCGGACACCGTTTCATTTTTTGCTAACACCAGGACTGGACAGACACAAAGCACAGATAGGGTAGTTTGAATTCATGCTTCTGGGGGGAGGTTTCCAGCTCAATTTTCAAGGACTAGTTTGAGAACAGTGCAATAGCAGAGTGTGAAAAAGAGAATAGTTCCATTCTTTCTGGGCACAGTGACTGACAGACGATTTCTTTTACCATGCACACTCGTAACCAAGTAATTAGTTTAGTAAAGAGGCAGTACAGAACAAAATTTTTAATCCTTATTCCTAACTAACTGAGTAAGAATTTAGGGATTTAGTTCTGCATAACAGTTGCTTCACATTATTAATATATGATTACCTTTACCCTGTGTAATGGTGAGAGAATATGTTGTTACCTAGTGCTTAGTATTTATTGTACTCAATCTAGAAACAAAGTGCTTTTATGTGATGTTGTCTCACACATTTCTATTTCTCTATATGTTGTGAAATAGGATATAAATATGCTACTTCCTTGTACACAAGTTACATTTTAATTATACCATATCTGCACCTCACGGGCTAGATTTCACCACCAGTGTATTCAATTACAATCAATAGAGGTCACTTCCAGTTCTACCTCCCTTGCTGTCACTCCAGAGATTTAGCAATTTAATTGTCGGTTCATACCCGTGACAAGAACACACATTCTTCATGTCACATGGAGAGTAGCAGGATTTTAGAATTCCTCTTTGTTGGTAGGCTGGACTGAACACATTAAAATATTATTACATCCTTAGGTTAAATTCTTGTCTAAATTAAAATCAGTATTATTATTATCAAAAAGAAATTAAAGAGAAATTTGAAACACAGTGAAATGGAAAATAATTCAGTCAGACTTGTCCCAGACTTAAATACTTTCTGTGAATTCAAATTTAGTTGACCAAAGAATCAAGCTTGGATAACCTAAGATTAACCCTTATGAGGGAGTTTTGTGGAGTCCTTCTGAGAAGCTCCTGTGGCACTTGGGAGCTGGCTGATTAACTGCACTGCTGGGGCAGCTTCCCCCTCCATGGAGTTTCCACAGGGTGCCTGTCAGGAAACCCTCACTGCATTATTAGTCTGCTCCTTACTGACTGAACCTGAAAAGGTGAAAGTGCAGTGGAATTATTTGCCAAGTGACACAAGGTGATCCCTTGTCCTTAATGAAAATTATGTTCCAAAACCTTCAAGCTTTTCTAGCATGTAGAGTACAACTCATTTCCAGATGAAGTGAAACATTCTTTCTCTCTTTATAAAATTGTAAAGGAAGGCTTTGGAAAGTATATAGGTCATCTACTTCCAAATTATGCCCTGGGGATACAATTCTCAATGATCATTAGATTGGTTTACTATTATATGAACAGCACAAAGAAAGAATTGTTTCCCCCTTTAATTCCAAAGATGTTAATTATTGCTATTAATAAAAGAAAGTATTTATTATTCTTGTCACACTGCCTCATTTGCAATGGCTTATTATCTTGGGAAGAGAATTGTTTTTGTATTCCTCCCTGTTCTGAAATTCTCTATAGCTCCCTGTGGGAAGAACAAAAGAACAGGACTCATTCTTCCTCCGCAGTCACACAGCTGATCTCACAATATGATGCTGAGTTCATAATGCTTCCAAGTGTTTACCAAAATAAGAGAGAGAATGATGATTGTTGTGTTTGACTTCAGATTATGAGATTTCAGGAGTATATTCTCCTGTACCAATGAGAGGAGGGAAAGACTGGTCCAGAGCTCATTTTCGTTTTTAATGTTTCTTGTTCTTTTCATTCTTATTCCTTCCCCATTTACAAAAGGAATAATGTGGAAGAAAAAGTATTTGTAAAGGAACACAGGAGGGACCCTTCCTTTGTTCACTCTGACACTTACTTGGCATTTATTTTATCTCATTTTGGCAAAATTACATCGCAGCTGTCTGGAAGTGATATTCAGTCTGTTATGAACTCTGCATGAAGTATTTTTAGATTTGATTTTGGTGAGCCTCCTCTTAGTAAATTATTTCTAATTCATATGAGTTACATGAACCCAGAGAGTTCCATTAACCTTCATTATGCCTTCTCCTCACTTTGTAGTCTGAGCCCACATACAAAGATTTAAATGAAGCAGCACCTTTAAAAAGATTTCAAACTTTACTGATTTAAAGAGGCACAGCTGCCTCATCTATGCTGAGATCCCACCGTTGTTCTGTTCTTAGTGGATCAGAGCCTAATCAATAGTTTCTGACATTAGCCTCGGTTTCTTGTCAGCTCAGAAAAGCTCATTTTCTGTCACTTTGCTGCCCTCTAAAAACATTGCTCATTTTAATGGTATTCTGGGGGATCCGATGCCCCACTTTAATCTCAAATGAAAAGCAAAAAAGCCTCTTAGGTACTTGGGAAATTTTTCTCCTTCCCAGTTCACTGCCTCCACCCAGAAAGAAATCTTGTGCTCCCTACCTTCATCAGAACACTCACAGAATCATAGAAGATAAACTAGAAACAGAAACTTCAAAATGTCTTTAACCCATTTCTCCAAAACAGAACAATTTAACATACTTGCATCATAAACTCTTAGCCCTGCATCATCCTAGAAATACAGCCAAAATATGAGTGCTTTATGCTGACAGGTGATGTCATAAGAGCATTTTCTCAAAAGTGAAATGAACATATTTGTCCCAAACTAAGACTTCAGGCCGTGCAGCTCTTCCATTTTGCTCTAAATTCTTCAAATTAATTGAATTAATTGTCTGAGCAATACAGAGTTTTCACTCCTCCTAACTTTTAACTGTGTGCAGCTGGCTGATTCATTGTGCAGGTGTGATTGAGCAGTGCTATGGAAAAGAAAGGAAAACAGCTGATCAAGTTAGTGCTTGATCAAATGTCACAAATTATATGCAGCCTGTAGTTCAAGAATGTTATTCTAAAGATATCTGGCATTCCTTATGTTCCCCTTTAGGCTTTATATCACTTTCAGTTCATTAACTCCTTTGTTAGGGTTGTCTCAGTTACAATAGATGATAACCTACATCATGACTTTAAAAAATGTGGTCCAAAGAAGGGACTTTACCCTGATTTCCTAGGAAAGTTTCTTGGAGCCCTTCTATTTCAATCAACAGGATGCTGCTTGTATTTAAACAACCTGAGCCCCTTAGCACTGTGCAAGGTCTGGGTTCAGGAAGTGGGGGTGTTGCTGTCCTCTGGAGGTGCTCTTCTCTTCAGTACAGCACAGGATGGACTTGCCTGGAAAGGTTTACCTCAGTCTCCTGTTTCAGAAACCCACTGAAATACAGATATCTGTGAAGTCAATGATACTTGGTCATGTAACATTGCAAGTAGCAACGTGCTATTGATGGAAAGTCTGAGACAGTATTATAAATTCATACTATATTTTATAAAACACTTTAAAAAGCTGCAGTACGGGTTCCTCAAATCTAAGTGTTCTTTTCAAAGAGTAACTGGTAATTTGCATATTACTTCAAGAGCAGAGGCAGAAGCCATGTTCAGTCTTAGGCATATTCCTTTAGTTATAGGATATCCATGAATCCATATTATAAGTAGGCAAAAATAAGTGCTGAAATAACAATTAGTAAGGTTCCATAAGGTGAAATATGAGGTTTTCTCTTCTAATTTCAGGGATTAAATAATCAATTCATACAGAAAATTCTCTCCAGTTGTTGATTAGAACAACAGATGTTTCACTGAGCCATAAAAGTTTTTTATTCATAATGACACTCCTCTGTACTTCAGTAAAATTAAATCAGTTCAGGGTAGAGCGATTCTTCCATGCACGGAATAATAACCATCAAAAAGCACCAGTGTAGACAAGATTGTTAGGGATACGTGCACACTCCTTTACTATTGATAAGGAACTCATGAGAGATGACAACACACCCATCCTTTTCCCATATATTTGTGTCTCAGTACTAGAGCCTGGCATTTCTGCTGCATTTTCCTAAAGATTACAGGTTTGCCTTTCAGGACCCTCTGACATGTATCCAGTAAAAACACCAGAGAAGGACTGGCATGGTCATAAATCACTTGCTGTGCAGCCTTGGCATTGCCAGGAGTCCCTGCTTATTGCAGCATAACCCAGAGCTGAGTGCAGCCCGTGATGTCAACTAATGCCTCAGAAGTCCAGGAAGACAGTGAGCAAGAGTCATGTAATGCAGAGAGCTCTTCGTGCTCAGACATCCCTTCTCAGCCACTGCAGGACGGCTAGAGTCCCAGAGCATCCCAACACAAATCAGAAAGCTCCTGTTTCTCGATTTTTGTCCTGTGTCTCGATTTTAAGCTTTCACTCTTACACTTCCATCCTGCTCTCTCTGTGAAAGAGCTCAGTTTTCAGCTGCAGTAGTTTTCTTTGGCAGCCTGTGAGCATATTCACCCAGCAGGAGCACCATACTAGACTGAGGAAAAGTCTTAAGAAAGGGTCATGTAGAATAAGGAATAGAGCATATTATCTTGTTCAGTTTAATCTGTTATTTTGATTTGTATTCTTTTTCCCTGCTTTCTTCTTCAATCTTATATTAGCATGCGAAGTATTTTTTCTTTTTTTTTCCTCTCTTACAATAGATTGCAGACAACTGTTTGCCAACCCAGAAGGCTGAAATTACAATATGAATACAGACTGTGAATTGCCTTAGATTCTTCATAATTACTGAAGACTGACTTTGTGCAGCAACATAACTGTCTGTATAGAATGCTGAAAGGCTTTTATCCTGATGGTTACATTCAGAATGCATAAAACAGTGTACTGTGTTACAGCTACGTTGCAGCTCTTATGCCTTTGGCGTAAGTAACAGCATTAAGTCATTTGGAAATATAATCAGTCCTCTAACATCTGATAAAGCATGTTCTTTTTTAGGGGTCTGTTGTCCTCCAAGATACTGATATTCCCAACTGTCAGTCCTTTCAGTTTCTTTTGCATCTTTAAAGGATCTGTATTGCCATATCAGCCACATTATTTTCCTCAGATTGTCTTAGAGATAAATAATATTTTATTATCATCTCTAGAGGCATCTAGTGTTTAAAATTTGAAATTTTTCACCTGCAGACTGTAATGCCAGTTTTTTCTGGTTATATTATTTGTAAAGTTCCTTGAGAATTTTTTTTATCTAATGGAGCAGCACTTGCACTTTGTGCTCTGAAACAATGTTGTTTCCAATTCATTACATAAGGAGAAATGAGGCATCTTGTGAAGTATTAGAATATGAAGTTAGAAAGTCTGCACTGCTAAGCCAGATTGGTCTTTGGGGAAATTGGATATGTCCACTCCACCAAAAAGCTATTATAATAACATTCTTTTGACAGCCAAGCAGGCTGCACTAGAGACTTCATTTGCTCCCTGCTTAATGTATCTGACTTCTGATACCTCACTTTTGAGTCAAAGCAAGAGATTTTACCTTTTTTTCTGTGAATCTCTTGCACCTACTAATTGCCAGCCTTCATTTCTGTACTGGTTTAATAAGATTCTAGTATCCTTGCCAAGTCCAGGACAACATAAACTTGCAGCAATGGAGGAACAATATCTTCTGAGTGAAACACTAATTCTTCCAAGACTCAGAGCGCAAAGAGAAAGAGTAAAAACAATAAATGACATTTGTATCTAGATAACATTTGCATTATACATTCAACCTTGGCTTTCCAGCTTTATCTCTAGAACACAGTGCTACTGAAGTAAAAGCTGAAGTCTCATCTGCCTTGTAAACCAGGGGTTTTATCTCCTCCATTCTGCCTTCTTGCTCTGGTGTGTTACCTGATCTTGTTACATTTTGAAATAAATATTTCCAAATCCAATATATTCTGTCTCTGAGACTGCTGATCAGCTCAAGGGATTTATGGCTGTGACATTTCCTGTACATTCTAGGAATTCATAGCAGATATGAAAACCTTCAAGGAACGTTGATTGAGATACTAATTTGTGTTTTCCTATCTGGTAGTAGTGCACAGCCCAAAATTTATTTATAGGTAATTCATTATACCCTCAAGGAACAAGGAGGGAAGTCCAAACTAGGAAGGCTTATCATACTAGTGGGACTTAGCAAAACTACATCTACAGTCTGATACCTCAGTTACTTAATACAGGTACCCTCAAGCTCCAGTTCCTAGGAGAGTCTGTGACCCTGCAAGGGAAGATGGAAAATCTGGAGCCAGAGTTCTTCTGTGAAGAGCTCCATATCTGTGAATCTCATCTGAACTCAAATGTTCTAATCCCAGAAATCAAACTGCAGCACAGAAAACTAATACACATTAAGGAAGTGTTCTAGGATAGAGACAATGGTTTGCTAAGGGAAAAAATCAGCAAGTTATATGGCTTAAGAAACCATAACCAGTTCTGAAGAAACAAAAATACACAAGAGCTGCAAACAGCTTCTGTATAGCTCAGACATGTAACTTAACAACAAACAAACATGAAAGACTGCCAGCAGCAAAACACGAGGGTACAATTCAGGATAAAACAAGATTGCTTGGATGTTCCCAGTTAGGTGTGTGTTTGTAGCCTGCTTTCCAGGCACTGGAGCATTCCCATAGAATGTGGGTATAAGTAACTTGTCAAGCAACAAAATAAATGTATTTCAGATCTCTAACAATTTTTCAAAAGAAATAAAGTACCTAAGCTGATATTTATTCTAAACACTTCTAAAAATAATTTGATGCTTAGCCAAAAATATCCATTCTTCTTACTAATAAGCCATTGAATTTATGTGAAATGACTTGATTGACAAGTTTCTGAGGATCAAAAAGTCATTTACACCCTAAGGACTTGTCTTTCACCTATTAATAACTGATTAAAAAGAAGCTTTCCAAGACATTTATTTTTATATCAGTTGTATAATAAAATCCCCAATGATAAATTTAATATTTTAAATTCATCAGAATATTTTAAATTCATACTATGGATGAAAAATGCGCATGTCACAAATTTTATCTACTGTGTTTCCCTTTAACTCATGAACTTCTCTATATCCCGTGTATCAAAAATCTCACAGTCCAGAGCAGAGATTAACAATTTGAGCAAAGGTAATTTATCCAAACCCCGAGGATTGTATAGAGCTCTGATGTAAATCTTGCAAGTCACACTCAGCCTTTAAACTGATTTTGACTATAATGAGCAAAAACTGCAGAGTGACTGTCGTGTAATTAAGTTACTCCAGAGCTAAAATTTAGCACTTTATTTTAAAACTCCCCTTAAATCATTCCAAGAAAATGTGGTATAAATTTAAGTTGGGTTTTGTTGATGTGCCCTTCAGAAAATGACTTGTATTCTCTGTAAAACTTCTGTGTAGTAGTAAAACAAAAAGATCTTCCAACAGGGATAATTTAGGAAAGTATTATTAACAGTTTTCAGGCTAAAGTTGTCATCCCTTGCATCAGATAAAAGACCGGCAGAAGTCTGTTTCCTAAATAGTCTAAAGTAGATGAGAAGCTGCAACAAACTAGTGCTTCGTTTGTTTGGATTTATTTCTACTGAAAAAGCCAGTGTGTTTTAAATTGGCTGTTACTGCCTGTTCACTAGGGAAGTTCTCCTGTTATTCCTGATGGTCCCCTGCTAAAAACCTGCATTAGTGTGCCTGCCTGCCTTCGCCCTTGACCACAAGAGAGCTTACAGGAAGTAGGAAACAGAGAAGAGGTGTTTCCCTGCGCCAGCCATATTTTCATACTAGAGAATGTATTTTCGCCTTCTTTTTTCTTCATTATATGCTACACTTAAAAAAAAAAANAAAAAAAAAAAAAAAAAAACACAAAAAGCAAAAACTAATTTTTGCCCTATGGCATTCCATCTGGTCCCAAAGAAGACAAATATTTTCCCAAAGCACTGGCTGAGGTAGATTCCATCTGGAATCACTTTTCTCCTTATTTGTGACAGATTGACTCTGTTGTATTCTTAAGAAAGCAAATAAGCAATAATTTGTTAGTCCATCAAAAGCAAAAAGTCAATAAAAAAGAAGTATGTGTGAAATGCAGTTCCTTCAGTTTCCCACTTTTGAGTTCCACAATATTATCTTCAGCATCTTCCTATTTCTGTCAAACCATCTCTTTTAATATAGATTTTAAATCATTTTATTATAGCTATAAATTTAAAATGGATTTTCAAAGCTAACAATTATGGGCCTTAGTGCTTTTTTTATTGCTATTTAATTGCCTTAACACCACAAGCACTTTGACAAATTGGCTAAGTTTTTTTTTCCAGTTTCATGTTAGTAGCTTTTACTGTTATTGTTTAATGTCTTGGCGCTTTTTTAGAAGCAGGAGATGTGAATCTTGGCTAGGAATACACTAATGCAAGACAAAAACTAAGAACAGAATTTTTGCTTGGTCAAGACAGAGGGCTATAAAATATAGATAAGAACTTTATAGTCTGAACTGTACAGTGGCTTTGATTGAAATTTCCTTTTCCTGTTCTGTGGTCCTTGATATGAGTTTCTGCACGTTTTTAAAATTGTATTTTTGGATTGAAAACACTTTCAGGAGCTCCAGCACAAGTTGTGTGTCCAAAGTTATTTTTTGCTCATGTAGAAATAGCTCTACTTTCTATAGCATTGCTAGCCAAGCTGCAGAAACTAATTACAAGATTTAGTAGAACTATTTTATTCAATTTCTCTGTCATTTGCTAATAAGTTAGCTAAATCTCCCTGTAAAATTAATGTCAAATCTTGAAGGTTATGTAAATGCCTTCATTAATCAAAATCTTGGCCCTTTTTTATTAATTAGATCTAAAAGCTTATGTAAAATTTCACCAGCATTGCCCATGAATTTTATTCTCATAGTCACATTGCTAAGCAGTCCTTTAAAGACTCACTGACTTTGTGATTCTTAATTGGTGATTCTTAATTTCCCCTCATTAAAGCAAGAAAGAAGACCTGCATTGAACTTCTTGTGGACAGAAACCTTTTTCTCTGTAAATGAAATCTTTGCTTCTAAGCTCTTCATTGATGCTCACTCCTCACACATTTAATTTTTTTCTCCTGTGAGATAATAGTGGTGTTTTAATTTTGATATTGTAAACAGAGGATTATGACTGCACACAGGGATATGTGCTGGAGATGATAAAAGAATAGCCTTAAAGTGCTGAAGAGACATTTCAAAAATATAAGTTATGGAGAGTGTCAGTCAACAGAAGGATTCTGATGGGGTATCGCCTGAGTCGTCATCATTTGTACTCCACTTGTCAGCTCACTAAATCCCACAAATCTGCAAAATTCCAGTCACATCCTAAATTGGGAATGACCTTGTTTCCTTTGGTCATAAACTGCAACTGTAAAAGAGTGACTGTAATGTGACTTGATGTGCATTGTTGTTGTTTTTTAGAACACATTTTCATCTTCATTTGGAAGATGAAAAGTGAAATTTTCATGTGGGATAAGTCATTGATGAGTTTGATGTCAGAAGTGCTTACTGAGCTGTAGCAGCTTTGTTCTCTTCCACTGTCACAGCCTGGAGTATCAGACACTGCTCTGTACGACTGCAAAGCAACACAAAGCCCTGCCGTTTCCCACCAGCTCCTCAACTGCTGCAGTCCTGGTCTGTAGCAGCTGAAAACCCACCCAGTATTAGTCCAAGGCCACAACTTCCTAGCTCAGAACAGGATTCAATGCCTCTTTTAGAGACACCAAGAGGGGGAAGGGGTTAACACATGACAGGGTGAAGAATCACTAGTGTTGAAGTTACTAACCTTTAAGTACCACCATGCAAGCTGCATACTTATATTGTGAACATAGTTGTTTAGATTATGCCTCCAGTTTTCATTTTCCACAAGTTTGAAAAAACACCTACATTTATGTCAGTGTTTACTTTGGCTCACAATTTTCTATGCTAGTTTTGCAAGAACTTTCAATGTACACCACTATGTTGTAATGAAAAGAATGTGGCCTTTCCTAATAGTTGCTAACTGCTGCCCTTATGGGTTTTTCTGAGCATTGTGCTGATGATAAAAGTCTACACAGTGGTGTGGCAATCACACCTGAGTCAAACCCCTGGTAGAAATGGAGAATTCAAATCACTTCTTTCAAAGCAATGTAGAGATCTCTGGTTATCCAACACATTTGCTGAAGCTGAAATCCTGGAATTTCCTGAGCTATATGAACTACAGTAGCCTTATTTGTCTCTAAAAAGAGGCAACTAAGAACAAATATTAACCAGTTCAGGATTTTATTAAGTCCCAGGGAAGGATCTCAACCTTCACACAGCAGGCAGAGTGCCCGAGGTGACAGAATGACCAGGCTGAGGATGGGCACATTACCATGACTGCCACTGTGCCCATACATAAATACTAAATTTATCTTAAAAGATGCTTTGTCTTTTAGGCATCTTTCTTTTGGTATAAAGTGACAAGCTAGGAGCAAAGAGGCAGTGATCCCTAATAGCTCCTCACTAAGTATGTCTTAGTTTTTTCAGACCCATTTTTTCCCTATCTTTTCCTTCCTGCAGCTTTTTCTTTCCTCCTAAGAGTTTTACAAAGATATTATAAACTTCTCATGTTTACAGCAGCTTTTACAATCTTGCTTCTCACCCATATGCAGAAATCTCAATCATCCAAATCAAAACTTAGAGAATTAGCATTTTATTATTTCAAGGAAATGGTAGCCAAGATTAAACCACACATTATTTAGTTTTTATATATTTACACAAGCCACTGTTACTGCCTTAGAACACTGATCTTCAGAAGATCTGGGATACATTTGGGGGATTTTTTGTATTTGTATTTGGCCTTGTTCGTTGCTGTGCATTACAGAAGTGCATTTCCCACAGTACTACCTTCAGACAGCAGCACCAATTTAATAAATATCTCTTTTTTGCTCACAGGGAGCTGGGAACAGAACTTTGGACCTTCAAATTTGATACTCAAATTCCTCATCCATGGGAAGGTGTGCTATTGCTAATAGTATTCTGGCCCTCAGCAGCCCTATGGAGGGCAGCACCCATTCCTTACAAGGATGGATTTAACCCCTCAGGGTCACACACCAATTTAAATGATTTCAGTAAAAAAAAGAAAAACAATAGGGTAGAAGGGGAAGATTAATAGAAATGAGCAATTGAATCCCTTAAAGTGAAATATTATTTAAAACTTTTATTTCTGTTCTATAAAACATTAATAGGAAAATAAAAAATGCAGCAAGAAAAACAGTATGTCATAACTTCAGTCAGGTTTATGGATAATTCTCTATTCTTTTTAAGTCCTACAATTTTGATTCTTTCCCAAATAAACACCTTCAGTTCTTCTCAGCATTATTCAGTTCAGAAACGTCCAGGATTTTTGCAGCCTTAGAAAACAGCAAGTGTTTGCTTTTTATACCCTTATTTAAACATAAAAGTATTTTACAGCATCTGGGATCATGCATTGTGGCATATGCATTGTTTTACTCACTGTTGAAATGCAGCATGTTTTACTGAGCTGAAACACAGCACCTGCCTTGTATTCAAAGCACTACACAGCATTTAGAACAGATTAAGTGTCCAGCTGAAACTGCAAGAAGCATTTTACTAGACAGAACACAGCTAACTACTGGAATTTGGCCACAGCATTTGGATTAACACCTCTGTCTTGCAGGCAAGATTGCCCACAGAATTTTCTCAATATTCACTTACATCCCTATTTAAAAGTAAACTAGGCCTTCCAAGATGGTGTCAAGAGGCAGTATATATTAAAAACAGATTTTCTTGCAATGAGACACATTCACAAAATCTTGTTATTTTAAGATGTTGCAGGAAATGTGTGGTGCTTCCTGAACAGAGATGTAATTTTCTTTCTTGGACTTTCTGCCTACAGAAAAAGGTCTTCATATCTCAGGAAGGAAATGTTAATGCCACCATTGTTAGAAAATCCAAACATGAAGATGCTACAGCCTTTAAATGCCATTATCAGTGCCATGCTGGTTAAACCTATAGACTCTTGGGTAGTACTGTAGCCTGTGGGTTGCCAGACCACTGGGAGTAAGGTCAACTTTAAACTTCTGAAGTTTATTTCATCTCTATAGAGAATATGACAGGGATTTGTTAGAAAAGGTATCAGCATGATGTGACAGTTTAAGAGACTTGCCAAAAGAATGTATGGAAACATGGTGGGATGAAGGGCAAGTCAGCAGGATAACCCTCCCCACCTTGCCTTTTATTAGCCAGTCTTGACAATTATCTGCATTGGGAAATACAGGAGAATACAGCCAAGTATTTCTGTAATGCAAAGCTGTAAATTTACAAAGAACAGACAAAGACTTGCTTGTCAGAATGCAGCAGAAATCAAACAGTAGATGGTTCCTTTGCTCTCAGGTCCAAAGACAGCACTTGGCCAAATGCAAATACAGCCATGCTGCTAAATAAAAAAGGAGATGAGCTGATTTCTGGGCTCTGAGGGACAGCTCCTTTCCACACAGCAAAACTACTCCTTCCCTCTTGAAATGCTGCACCCATGTCCAAACCATGTAACTGAATCATACCCAGGCATAAAAGGAAAATGTAATTAGGGTGTGTGGCACCAACAAACACTACAGTTTGCTATGGGCCAACATTCAACCCCATATCCCAAACCTGTTGTATTTTATAAGTGCAGAGATACCCCACTAAGACTTCCCAAAGACAAAATTCACCTTTGACAGAGAATTTTATTTTGCAAACCCTTTCCACTTTCTTCATTTCTGTCTTCTACTCACTTGCAAAGATTTTAAAAAGGCACTGAACCAGATTTACCTGTATCTATTAAATGTGACAGTCCACAGTCAAGCTCCAGTTCAGGGGTGTGTAAGTGCTGACTGCAAAGCTGTAAGCTTACATTAACCAGGGGAGGGGCCAGCTATGCTGCCCATTTTCACAGTGTAAATGCACTTTGGCTCTAAGTAGCTTAGGTCTGTGTTTTCAAACATCTAGTTGCAGTCAGAGCCAGCTGAAACCACTTATTTTATTAAATTACCACAGAATTTACTGATTTTCATTGCTCAAGCTCTCTCCAGGATTATGTATGATCTAACTTTGTGCGTAATTTCAGTTTCAGCTCCTTTAATTTCTTAAAATTTACTCTTGATGAAAGCCAGTACACCTACCTCACCCAGCATGAACAGAAAAATACGTATTTTGAGGATGCAAAACCAAAATTGTACATTAAGTGTGATAATTAATCCAGAAAGAATTCTGTATAAATTCTCATTTCCAATCAGTACATTTTGCAAAGGAAAGCAAAACTGCAACAAATTCCAGACTCAGAACCATTCAGCATTGCACCCTGCCATTCTGTGAATGCTCACAGCAAGATAAGGGATCCCAGAATCCTCTAAAAACATGCAGATTTCCAGCCCCTGTTAAAGGAAAAAGGACTGTCTGCAGGACAATCTTTAGTCATTATCTACTAAATAGATGTGTCCATATATTTTAGAAAATGTGCTCTTTCTCCCATTAGATCCATTATCATATCACACATTTGAGGGAAAAGCTTATGAGGTTTTATTGAGTACCTGATATAAACGTTATTGGAAATTAAAATGGTGGGAAATCAACAGAAGCAGCTTTTCTTTTCGTTTCACTTAGTCATTCCCCACCCATTTGTTTTTCCCAGCTGTTTCAATTAACTGCAGGCTTTCCTAATGCAGACTGCCCATCCTGCTTCCTGTTTCAGTCAATTCTCATAATAAACTAATTCTTCCGTGGAGACACTGCTTTGTTATTCTGTACACTTGGGATTTGTTAACAGCAGAACACAAGAGAATAGGTGTGAAAAAAACATGAAAATGTTCTTTAATGTCTTCATTGAAAAGAAGCTCCCTGAAGCCTGGAAAACGAACAAGCAGATAGCTAAGACCACTTCAGAAAGGTCACCTCAAGAGCATTGGTACAGAAGCATATAATGGACAACAGACTAAAAATCCCTTGCTCAATACTTCTCTTAATGGAGACACCTGACTGTAGAATGTCACTGTATATGCACTGATGAGCTGTGGAAAGAGATTTTCTGGAAAGGGCACATACCTCTCAAACGGCCCTTAAAAAAACCTGGATATTGCTACTCACAAGTAGTGCTGCAAAGCCACAGGGTTTTGTTGAATAAAAGCAGAGTAAGAGGCAGAAGGCACAGTTCTCTAAATTCAGAGAATTGCAGTCCAAGTCTCTGCTTTCTCAGTCCATCAACAGCTCTATGAATGTTAATTGCCATTCCAGTTCTGAGGGCTTTGCTTTGTGCATGCATTAACCTAATGTGAATAAATAATCATGCTCAGGAACATGACTAATGTGCTGCCATTTTTTAAACCAATGTATTACTGAGCACAATATATCACACGAAGATAAAGAACTAAATACACTATAGAACAACAGTGCAATGAGGGAAGCTTTGGCTTTTCTTTTTGAGCTTACTTTCTAAGCCTAACCTGTCAAAGTACAAACTTACTGAGATTTAAGGTTCCTGATTTTGCTCTGCTTCAAAGGAATCTAATTAAGCCAGCTGAGCCAGGAGTATGCAATCACTTCTACATAAAATGCAAGTCTTCAGGTGTTTACGTGGTAGCATTTACCTATGAACACAATTTTGAATTGTAAGAAATTTTTAAAGTAGTATTTTTTTTTTACATCTATTAAATACACTGGGGGTTAAGTGACTGCTGCTGATCTTCAACATTTCCTCTTTCTCACAATTAGTATTTTCCTCTGGCCAGCAGGTAATTAGCCTTTGGGGTGGGTGGCTGGGTGTATTTTCACATGTTGCTGACTCAGGACATTTGCTCTAGGAATAGTTGCTATTCCTAATACTGATGTTAATTACTTTTTACAGTACAGAGATCCTACTAC
Source organism: Cyanoderma ruficeps (assembly GCA_008694505.1). NCBI lineage: Eukaryota > Metazoa > Chordata > Aves > Passeriformes > Timaliidae > Cyanoderma > Cyanoderma ruficeps. Next base: position 6,987,238 of record VZDJ01001247.1, read on the forward strand.
CTCAGTTGTAATAAGATAATGTTGGGATGTAATCTCATTTTCAGTAGACTTAATCAAAATGTAACAGGATCTCAAAATGAAAGTAAATATCAGAGACTAGAAGAGCTTTCAGACTATTTATTAAATAAGGGTCTTAAATAATACCTTTCATAACCCTACTAATTTGTAATATAGTGATTGAATATTACAGGACTAGCATACAATAACATTAACAACATTGACATTGCTACAAATTGACAGACTTTTATGTAAGATCAAAATATGGCATCTGAAGTTATTCTGTATAGATGCTTCAGCTTTTACTGACTTTAGAAGAAGTTAACTAAAAAAGGAAGTTGTCATACCATTAGAAATTTAGGATAATAAAAAATATTGTTCATATTTTAGAATTGCTGTTGTGTTCTATCTTTTGTTCAGAAAATTAATTCACAGCAGTTAATCATGAACTAGAAATGTGAAAATGCAGCTTTAAAAAAAAACAGGAAATAAAGAGCTGAAATAAAACACAGATCACAAAGTTTTGTTTCTACTTCCTAACAATATGAGTGTACCTCTTCAGTTGTTCTGTGGCTTCTGGTATGATCTTTGTATATGTGACCTCAGACATGGTAGAAAAAAATTCTACTGTTTGCTTGCCATTTTTAAATTTACCCAATCAATTATTTATGGTAAAAATACAGCTAAAATTACTTCAACATTTTATTTCCTTAACAAAAAGGGGAGCTGAACACTTACACGGTTCTGGTAAAAACACAATCAAAATATAGTTTCATTGAGTATTTCCACTGTTCAGGAAGGAAACCTTTTCAAGGCTGTGTTCCCATGCACATCTTCTCTAGCAATAGTGCTCTGAAGCACTACTTGACAAATGAGTGCACAAAATGGGAAATACCAGATACACGGAATATTGGCAATCCCACAGAGCCTGTGCTGTCCCTGTGTGTGTAAGCACACCCAGGGCTGGCATTACGTTTGCAGCAGCCCAGGAGGCAGCTGCCATCTATTTGCAGCCCCAGGAGAAAGGGTTTCCAGCTGCCCAGGGTGAGCCTCCCTCGAGCAGCCCCCGGGCTCCCAGACGAGCTGCCCTGGTCCCCGCACTGCAGCACTGAGGGGCTGTGGAGCCCCTGTCAGCAGATCTGACTTCAGCACCATGGGCATGCCAGTGCTCTGGTAATGTTCAATTGTATAACCAGCCAAGAGGACTAGAGGATCACCCCCTGCTGAGCTCTGTGAGGATGTATCCAGCAGCAGTGCCGGGAATCACATGGCAGCAAGCTTTCTCTGTCGCACTTAAACCAGTTGGAAGATAAAGTGCTGAACGGCATTAATGAATATTCTGTCACAAGAATCAAAGACAGCATCATCTGTTAGGGATAATCATAATAACTCAACAAACAGCAGTCTTTCCAGGAGCTGACAGTACCCTGGATGAGGGATAATCAGCAATAATTTTTAATCTGGGCATCAAAAAAGTCATTTATTGCCTTTTGAATGTATTTTGTCCAATTTAAAATTTAGGAGGAGACCAATTACGTTCTTCTGTGAAATGGCAAATGTTGAAGAGAAGAAAACCAAAAATGTCAAAAGTTGCAATTCAGTGTGGTAAAACAAAATTCTATCATTGCATTCAGGAAATGTCTTGGAAATGAGGGAATTAGTGTGCTTATTAAACTTCTGAAAGAGGACAGGAATAAAAAAAGGCAATAAAACTGATGAATTAGAATCTTTTTCCATATTAGGTCTAGATAGGATGCTGAGACACTTCAGAAGAATCTAATAAAACTAGAAAATTATCCAACATTACCAAGTGTTACCTAATCCATATTGGAAGTAATCAGTGGAGGTCCTTGGGTAATTGACAAATTGCCAATGAAATGTGACATTTCAGCAAAAAGCCTCACTTTTGATGTCAGTCTGGACAGTTCAGTTTGCACATCTGTTCAGGGGACAGCTTTGAGCCCCTCTCCACAGAAACCCTGACTCAGGGAAAGGCTCAAATGCCTCTACCCACTAAGCCCTTCATCAGGGTGAGCTCAAGGCCTGACTCACCTGTCAGTCTCAAAACCACCATATCAAGGATGGACCACAGGGACTCTGTCTACAGAGAAATGTACATAATGACCACCATCAGGCAGTCCAAGCTTATAGGAACCTCTATCTCCTGAAATACAGAAAATACTCTGAATAAAACAGCTGTGATCACATAGCATTTCTCAAATTTGTGATCTATGCACAACTTCTAGCAAAGTTTTTTCACAAAAGACATCATTCAGTTGTGGAACTCCAGGCAGGTGAATGTTGTGCCTCCTGAAAGTACAGATGACTTTACAAATTACTTGATAAATTCAGAAAAAAGCATCATGAACACAAAGTTGCAAAGTCTGGCCCAGTAAGTGTCAGTTTGCTGGAAGGTTACCCCAAGGAATTATCACTCTACCTCTGTTCTGTTCTTGACTCCTCTTTCAAGCACCCACAGCTGACCATTAGAGTCAAGGGAGCTAGATGGATCAGGGAGACTGATCTAGTGCAGCTTTTTTTCACTGGGATGGTTTTCTTGTAAATCAGCAAAAAAATCATGTTTTCTTGTTCAGACATCAGCAACTAGCATTTAATAGTTTCAAAGCAGTTCTAGTTCTCTGCAGAAAATGGTCCTTGTGTTTGCTCCAGGACTTGTAGAAAAGGTATGTGAAATAAGTCAGAAAGCAGGTAAACCAGCGTGTGCAGTCAGTATGCTGCAGGTAAATAAAACTAAAATGTATTTAGTATTTAATTATTTTCATATTTAGGTATTTTAGTGCAATATTTATATATAGAGGAAAACTAGCAAAAAGGTTATTTTCCTGTGCAGAAGCTTTACATATACAAACTCATCCTTTCACTATATTCAGATATTTCATCAGTGAATTAATTTTTTGAGTATTTGAAACACTTCACAGCTCACTTTACTGTGTAACTACCACAAGATACTTAATACCTGGATATACAGATTTTCTATTTTCTGTTGCTGAGCAGCTCCTTAAGTTTATGTAATAGCTCTCAATGGGTTTTTCAATTTCTTTTTTTTAAAAAAAAGTTTACATGTGTCTTCCTTAAACTGCAGAGATTTATGGAAATCATTCTGAATGGATATTGAAAGAGAAATGTCTAGCCTGGTTTGGTGTACAAGCTCTGAGAATCTGAAAAACTGTTTGCAGGGTTACAGCAGCTTTAATAAATACATCCATGATGACACACCCATAAATATACATCCCTTCAGTTTCATTGCATGCAGGGTTCCTTCACAGAAATGCCTCAAGTCCTTAAGAAAAAGTGATTTGCTTTTTTGAAGCAAATTCAGAAACTAAGTCCATAACTGCCCTGGGGAAAATGCAGTAGCCTGTCTCTCAGCAAACTTTATGCAAGTTTCTCTTAAATAACTGCCATTAGAAGTCCTCACTCAGCACTTCTTTTACAAATAATTCTTACAAAGTAAAACTGCCCCTATGGCACAGTGATTTCTAGACTGTTTTTTCTGCTTTTCCTTCCACCCCCTACACTCAATATATGAGTAAGGTAAATTGCTACAGAGCCTGCAGCTCATTCTACAGCACTAGGGAGCAGTGGATTTAACAGCAAAGCCAAAAGAAGTCACAAAATGTGTGATCCCCAGTTTATCTCCTGTTCACATCTAAGCACCAATGAAGACATAGTGAGTCTGCCAACCCTGGGAGTAATGCAATAACTCTTGGTACAAAAACTTGTAAACTAACAAGAACACTGAGAAATGTGACTCTTCAGAGCCTCAGTCTTCTTTTATGATCAATAAAGATCTTCATAACAAGTTCTGCAAATAATGAAGTCACTGATGTTTGTAATTTATGAGATCAGCAAATCACGGGAGGTCCAGAAAGATTTCTGGTGCTTTGAAGGGCAGATTGACAGTCCTGCCCCTTCCTCATGGACAAGTATAGAACCATATTTACAAACAGACTTCAGCATATTTCTGCCAAAGAAATGAGAAATGGGAGGGTTCTTTGTGCTCAGGCTTTTGCATTTCAGACAGGAACACACTGCTCTGCCTGGACTGAACTAATTAAGGGCTAATTGACTGTCTAGCACCTATAAAGAGATAATTCACCCACACGGATCTCCCATTGGAAACTGCAGTGACTATTAGCATAGAAAGGATTGTTTATTTAGTGGTCAGCATAAGACAGTAATAAGTATTTGCTAGTAAGAGCAGGAAGAGGGCAAATGAGGATATGAATGTTTTTAATGGATGATTAAATCTGGGTAGCCTGATCTCCTTTCATGCTGTGGATGTTGTGTGCTGCAGTCACGCCTCTCACTGCCAGCCTGCACTGGGATGATAATCACTCACTATGAAAACTCATTAGCTCCACAGCAATGAGTCCTCCACTGCTGAAGCTTGGTGCTGTTCTTAGTACCATGGCAATGATCTCTAACTGGATGTCCCAAACTCTCCCTTCTCTGGTAGGACTAAATACCACCAGAATAACCACTTCAGAAACTCTAGTAAGTAGCTGTTATTTGTTGCAAGCTATCTTAATGCTGAATTAGTATTTAAGTGCCAGCGAAAGTGTTAGTTTGTTGCCTCTTGGTAAATCTCTTTTCTAGCTACTAATCTTCCTGTCATCTCTTAATGCATGCTTCTTTTGGGGCATCATAAAACTGCACACTGGTGAGCATGTTGTGGTCTTACTATGAAAGGGAAGGTTTCAAAATAGTATCCTTGAATGTGTAAGAACAAATGCCTTCATCTTGAGCATGAAATGCTAAAAAGAGTACAGCAATGCCTTTTCATTTGTCTAGACAGTTCTTCATATCTTTACTGCTCCAGAAAAACGCATTGTGTTGTTTAGAAAAATTATATCCGGCAGTAGCTTTCTTTTTGGAAATTGGATAATGTTACCTAGTAACTGTTCACTACAATATTCAAAGGGTCTGATTCCTTCCTACTTTTCTTTATTGGAATACAGTTTAAAAAAATAAAGAGCTATTAGAAACAAAATAAAATTGGTACTAGGAGGTTAGATACCAGTATTTTGTAAAGGCTGATAATGAGAATAATACAAATGACAGAAATATCACTTTGTTTCATTGATGCTCATATACAGCAGCCTTTGTTAATAAAAACCTACAGGAAAGCTGTGAATAGCTATGAATTCATGAGGAGCCTAAAAAGTCAAGTAATGCTTTAATTGCATGAGGGGGAACACTGTCCTGGTATTCATATATTGAATTAGAACATCATTTTCCTAAATGCTTAATAAAACACTCTTGTCTATGTATCTTTTTGTGTAACTGCAATCAGATGTTTACATAATAGTAGGTTATGTAAAATATAAATTTAACTATTTGTATAGTAGTTCACAATTCTCAAAACTCAGAATTTTGTAACTAAAATGTATGCATTTACTAACCCACATGTAATAATTGAATATATGCATGCAGGAAAAATACTACTGCAGAAAATCACTATATTCAGTCTACAAATACTACTATTTCAAATTTAATTATGTTGTAAGAAAAAATTCAGTTATCTTTTAGAACAGCAAGATGAGAATACAAAGAAATGGTCTATTTTCTTTTCCTTAAATGTAATTTTGCCTCTCTGAGTTACAGTATATATTGCTAGTTCTTGTGGCTGTATAAGTAGAAGTTCCCTATCACATTTACATCCAAGTTTAAAGTTGCAACTGAGTAACTGCAATATGCACACTAATTATTATGATATATATATATACTTATATTTATAGACATACAAATATGTGTTTATACTGATATTTTCAGATTCCAAGTAGTATCATGCTCCCCTTGGCTACAACAGGGCACTGCTGATAGAAATCCCTTCTAAATATTATTTCAAGAATCCTCTTTTCACTCATTGGGTTGAGCTATATGCATACTTTTTGTTTTAATAAGGGCAGCAGTAGTGCCAGTAGAGCTGGGAAGGTGATCATAAAAACTTGATTATCTGAGCTCGGCAACATCTGCCAAATAAAGAAAACATGAATAGTGTTTCAGTCATGTAGGGTTCTTTTTGCACAAAACCAAGCACCACAAATCTGGTACCTTTCATAAAACTTCAGATGTTGGTTGAAAGCCTTTATGCCCCAAGTGCTCAGTAATACCAGGGTCATCACTGACTGATTTTTGGCTGCCATCCAGAGTTCCCCACTGGCAGCTTCTCCAGTGAACTCTGCAGCATGAGCACTTCTTCAGAATTTCTCTCCTAGCACATACACAGCTCATAAATTGTGTATATTGTACAATGTAAAAAAAAGAACAAAACCTCCCAATTTCCTCCCTTCAGCTGGAAGAATTGTACAAGGATGTGGGGTCAGGTAAAGAGCCTCCTCCTTTCAGCTCTGTTTCAGTACCAGGGTTGAAATTGCAAGACAAACCAGAAAATAATGTTTATATTTAGGTAAACATCCTAAGTAAGGTACTGCCATTTGACCTGTCACTATAGTAACAGAGGTAGCTGTAACAGTTTTATCAGAATATATAAAAGTGCAAGTGAAAAAATAAACCTTTCAGAGGTGAAATAAGTAATACAACAGCCTACCACGGTAGTAGTTAATATTGGGCTTTATAGGGACTCCTCTGTTTTCCCCAGATTGTCCCCAGAAAATTTATTAATTGTTATAGCAAAACTTATTATTGTTGTTTTCCACATGTTATTTCTTTTCTTGCTGTTTACTAAGGCCTGTCAGCAGTAAGCTTGCATTTGAAAAGCTGATGCTGTAGCTTCTGTAAGGTTTTGATGACTTCTAGCTCTTTTGCTGCACAGCAGTTTCTGCTTGAAATAGGGTTTAAATGTCAAAGCAAAACAGTAATAGAAAAATAAAGAAAACTGCACCTTTGCACACATGCATGTTTTTCTCTGCCATCACTCCCATTACCCATCCTAATTAATGAAGGAAGCCTAAAATTCCAAATAGAGGGAGTGACAGAAAAATTCATAGAAATGTAGCCTAAATTTTGTATTTTAGACACCAAAAGAGAATACCTAAGTTAATCATTAAAATGTTTTCTATTTCCTTAGATAAAGCCTAGAGAGACACTTACAACCTCTCTGGCATAAATAAGTACCTTTGATAATTCAGACAGGATTATGCAGCTTTACTATGGACTGCATGATCCCGGGCTCTCATGCATTGCCCACTGTAGAAAACTTACTTGAATCCAGTGAAAACAGTTTCCCTCAATCTAAATGTAGAAGGCATAAGGCTCAAATATAATAAGTTTTTGTGAAGTTATATTAATTACTAAAGGAATTATAAACAGAAGCTCTGGGTTCCTGAACATGTTCCTGAACTTCGACAAAAAATTTGTTTCCTTGCTGTTGCAAGTAAACTGTTTGGCCATAAGTTCTACAAACATGGAAACTACTGGGGTAAATGGAGCTTACACTTTTCAAGGGTTACAGCCTTGAAAGGCTTCACTTGTTAAAGCTTGCAATTTTAATAGCTTCTCAAAACCAATTTAAATTGTCTCTGCAGATGTAATTTTATTTAGTTTTTATTGTTCTCCATGTCTTAAGCTAAATTCCCTTTGCCCTAAAAATTAAGGTGCAGAGAATGCCACAGAAGCAGTGTCATTTAGCCCTGGACACTGGTTGTGCCTTTCTAACAAAACCTAAGGCAAGATCATCTTCTTACAGGAGAGAGAGAATGGGCAAGGTTGGAAGGGACACAGTGGGTCACCTGGTCCAACCTCCCTGCTCAAAGTGACCCTGGAGCACCGGGCACAGGATTGTGTCAGACATTTCTGGGAGATCTCCAGTCAGGGAGACTCCACACCAGCAAAGGTTCCAGTGCATGGTCAGCTGCACAGTAAAGAAGTTCTTCCTCATGTCCAGATGGAACTCCCTGTGCATCAGTTCCTGCCCATTGCCTCTTGTCCTGCTGCTCAGCACCCCTGAGCCGAGCCTGGTCCCTCCTCTGACAGCTCCCTGCAGATACAGACATTGATGAGGTCCCCTCTCAGTCATCTCTTCTCAAAGCCCAACAGGCCAAGCTCCCTCATCCCTTCAGGTCACCTACATTCTAGCACTTTGTTTTTCCTTGCAAAACACGGTAATAACACAATTTTGATAGTTCTATTAACTGCAGTAGAATTTCACTGCCATCTTCAATGACTTCTTCAGAGGAGTCACTGTTGTGAAAAGCCTTTGCTCTTTTCTTACCTCAGTCCACAGAGATACTGGCACCTCTTCAGAGATGAGAAACTCTGCAACTCCTGCACTAAGCTGCCAGGAAAGCATCAATATCAAAGCTCCCCACTTTAAATAATCACTTTCTTTGCTGGCACTGAGTACAATTTCATAATATAAATAGCAACTGATTCCAACTGTGTCCAAACCAAAATTACTTCAATGATATCCATTAGCATCTGTACTATGAAATTCATCACCCAGTACAATATTAGGAAAGAATAAAAGACAATGTTAACTTTAAATTACAGTTTAAAAAGAAAGTTCAAAAACTGCTTCTTATATCTTGTATTAAGTTCCATCACCTGAATGCTTTCAATCATCTCATTATATTATTTTCTGTCATTCCTACACTACTTCTGTACATCCCATTAAAGAGACACCAAATCCCACACAAACATTAAATGCAGCTCAGTGTTACTCTGCTCTGCAAACAAATATGATTTCTTTTCCTTTTTTTTTTTCCCCCCTTTCTTTCTCGGTTATGGTTGCTGTAAAAAGAACAGGTTAGGAATTTCCAGATTTCTGCTGTCCCAGTGAAGAACATGCAGTGTCTTAATCACTGTGTGGCTTGCTAAGAGCCCCATTCCCCTGGCGTAACCAGACCCTTTTCCATCTTCCCTGAGCAAGCCCCTGTTCCCTTGGCTAAGTGCAGTGAAAGCCCCTGGAGAACAGTTCCTGTGAGGTGCAGCTTCAAGAGCAGACCTGTCCCCCACATCCAAAGTGCTGCTGAGCCAATTCCCACCTGTGAGTCACACACCGTGCTCTCCCCAGGCTCAGATGTTTGTTCTTTCCTGTCTTTGTTGTTTCCATTAGTCTAAAGTAAAAGTCATCCAGGTTGAAAGGATATGTTTGTTCTCTGCTGATGAAAAGCTGTAATGTCCCTTTGCGAAGAATTAAATCACCAGGTTTTGTGCTGAATCACAAGTAGAACACCATTCTCATCTGCCCTGGAAACTGTGTGTGCTAAACTCTTCTAGAGAACTATTGCAAAGGTGTGAGAAATGGCAAAACTGGGAAAATACAAACTAATTAGTTAAGAGTAATAATTGCTGATTAGTAGGAAACCTCATTGCAGACAGGTACTGCAAAAATAAAAATATTTTGCTGCAGTGTTTTTTCCAAACAATAAAAAATCAGTTCAGTTCCTTTGATTGTTACCATTTTGTTGTTACAGACTCAGATTAGCCCCAAGGAAGGGTGGCAAGTTTATAGTTCAGCCCAGGATCCTGATGGCCGCTGCATTTGCACTGTTGTTGCACCTGAACAAAACCTATGTTCAAGAGATGCCAAAAGCAGGCAACTCAGACAACTACTAGAGAAGGTAAGTCTTCCCAAAAAATTCCTCGTCTTGGTCATTACCTTCCATGGAAATCTACTGCCTTCCCTCTCAGTAAATACATAAAAATTGTTCTTCAGGGTATATCCCCTACCTGTGTTCTCATCTCTGGTTGTTATTTATCTATTTTCCTTACCTTTCCCAACCCAAGTTGTAGCTTCTCTCTTAGTCACTCTTCCGAAATTCTTTCTTACATACAACAGGATAGATTTTTCTGTGTAAAACCAGCTACAAATCCCACCTCAAACTGGCTTGGTGCTGTGGGATTTAAACTACAGCTTCTGCTTCAATCATATGAGACTGCTGAAGGTCATTGCTCATATCTTATCAAAAAATAATGAGAGAAACACCACAGCATCTTGAAAGCAAACGGCACAGAACATAAACAGTTCTCATTTTTTCATTGTTTCTTGACAAGTTTATTTATTTATTTTCTAGTGGTGCAAGTTTTTCCCAACTGCCCAATTCTTAATTCCAGTATTATCCACTATTGCATATATGGTGAAACCAATTAAGTCTTGTTTTGCATCAACAGAAAAAATGCTGCAAGTATGAAAACACAAACGTTCTGCATTCCCTGTGTAAGTAACCAAGGTTATAGTTACTGTATTACAGCCAGTGGTACAGAACCTAAGGCCTGAGAGAGTGTTTGAACGGCAGCAAAAATCAACATAAAACATAGACTTTTAAATATATTTTTAGCACACAATTCTTAGTATTTTTCTAGCTATAGAAAAATCAGTCCAGTGTTAATATAGTGCCAGATCCCCATAGATTTTTGCTCCCTGTGCTTCCATGACCTTCAGAAGTTTCAGGTTGACAGAGCCCATAACATGAGATCCATGGAGAGGACATTGATGGACCAGCAGAGAAGAAAGGAGCTGCTCTCCTCATGTGTCTGTTTACTTAAGACAGGAACAGTTCAGTCTTTGCTCCAGCATATTCCCCAAATACTAAAATATTACTGGAAAAAAAAACAACAAAACCCACATTCTTTTGAGGTGGGGGTGGAGAGGTAAGATCACAAGATAATTTTTGAGCTGCCACAGAAATGAACCTAAATCAGCCTCTAAAAGCTATTTTCTTATGATTAGGACTGTGGCAATCATGGATATGCAATGTTGTATTACTACTTCCCTGAGTCCTTTAATTAGAGCCTCTGTGTGAATGTGTCTTCTGCCAAATGAATTCTCAAAGTCCTTCCAGCATCCAAAGGACTTTATTTGCCTGCTTACAACAATTAGGTAGCAAAGGAAAAAAAAAAAGACTGCTTTTTTCATTAAAAATCCTTTCTCAGAACTATTAATGGCAACTGTGCAATAACTAATGTATACTATATTTAAGAGTAGTTTCTAAATCCCTACATTCTGTCATTCATAATGAGTTAGTTCCAAACCTGAATATCCATTCAAATATTGCATATTCTTGCAAACCACAGGAGTGCTGCTGGGTTTGTCTTTTCTTAGGAAGGTACAATATGTTTTGTTTGAGCCAAAACTTCAATAAGGTGCCTAATACATTTACAGCAGTCTAGTTTTCTCATGTTTAGGAAAACAAAACACTTAGTGAAATAGAATAATTGCACTTGGAAAATGTGTTGTTTTATGGCTGGCAAAAGCATTGCTTTCCAACAGAAACTTTTAAAAGTATGCATCATTTACTCTGGATGACAGTTACTGTTGCATCACTGTGGTAAAAGTCCTCACTATAGCTACAAAGTCAATTCCTCTACAAAAGTTACCTAAACATTCACTACTTTTCACCTCTAAAAAAAAATAAAATAAATTGTGGTTTTCTACCACTGAGACAATTGGATAACATTTCTAATTTTACATTTACTTACAGAATTATGAGAAAACACCTGTGTGGTGATTGACACACCCCGTCTTATCTCCGGGTAGTCTTACGAATGAATGTCTTATATTGAATGATTCTATAAAGGCCTACTAACAATGAAATTCGTGTTCCTCGTACTGACCAAAACCTCCAAATTTCAGTCCTGCCCCTCCCAAAGGGCCTGGAAGGAAATAGATGCTATATGAGCACATTCTGAACCACAGTCACATCTACTACAGGTCTCAAAGTAGACTCTATTGCCTGACAGCCTTTCCTGAGCCCAGTAAAAACGATGCTTCTTAGGATCTCTCTCTCTCTCTTCACCTCTGAGTAGTCCAAACAATTTATGGCTTCAAGGTCTTGCCCTGTTCCCCAATATTTGTACTGTCAAGCAGTAACAGAATGTAGAACTGTACCGTGGTAGAAATGACTCACAACTAACTGACAGAAGTGTGTTTCATTGCCTGCATTTAAGCAGGAAAAAAAAAAACAAAGCAACAAAAAGTGCATTTAGAGATTGTTCTTCTTCAACAGGTTCAGAATATGTCCCAATCTATTGAAGTTTTAAACTTACGTACTCAGAGGGATTTCCAGTACGTTTTAAAAATGGAAACACAAATGAAAGGGCTGAAGGCCAAGTTTCGGCAAATTGAGGATGATCGGAAGACGTTAATGACAAAGCACTTCCAAGTAAGTTCCATTTTACCGCACCTTTCCAGCCTGCTGGAAACAATGTACTAAGTAGCAATGCATGGACTGCTAAGGTCTCAGCTTGAAATGTTCCTACTAGAGCACCATTCAAAAGAAAAGCATAATAAATCTTCCTTTATGATAATAATCTTTTACTCTGTTCAATTTAATTGTAATTGGGAGGAACTATTCATTATTAAGTCATTAGAGAAATGTCACTATAAACAGATTCTTGTTCTTTTTGTATCAACGTGCATGTCATACTGAGAAATTTATATTCTTTCAAGCTCCAATGCTAAAGGGGGAAATCCAGTGGAATTCATAGCAGACAAGTATAGTTCTGCACTCATAGTGTTGCATGATATTTACTGCAGTTGAAGGGAAGAAAGGCTATAATAAATCAGTTTATTGTCATTTCTATCCAGTACAATTAAGATCTAATTTCATGTCTGAAGGTCTGGTCTTTTTTAATTTGGGATAGGGAGAAGGGAAGGTCAGTGGGTCCAGATCATTTGAAGAGAACTCTTTACTTCCAATAGAAAGACTATTCTCTCATGCATTTAATCTACTGCTTACTACCTTTAAGTCTGAGGTGTCTGAGACTTTCACAGTAGACTAAAAATAGATCTGTAACCAAAATAAATAATCATTTTCAAGTTGTTTTGATAATCTGGCATAAATATTACATTAAAGGAAATTAGGGGATTGAACTCCTTTAAATTTCTCTAATGCACATATGATTGCCTTTAACAGGAGTTGAAAGAAAAGATGGATGAGCTCTTGCCACTGATTCCAGTTCTGGAACAATACAAAACTGATGCCAAGTTGATCACACAGTTCAAGGAGGAAATTAGGAATCTGTCTACTGTGCTCACTGGGATTCAGGAAGAAATTGGTGCTTATGACTATGAGGAACTACACCAGCGTGTAGTCAATTTAGAAACCAGGCTTCGTGACTGCATGAAAAAGCTCAGTAAGTTACCAAGTTCATGGCAAATTTGGTCCCTTGGCTGTGCATTTTTAGTTGTCTCTCTTTAGAAAGATTAAGGTTGGGGGGAGGGAGGATTTGTTTGTTTCTTTGATGAAAGACTGCATTATATTTTGATCTGTGCTACCCTAGTAAAAAAGAATAACTTGACCTAAGGTCAATTATACCATTCTAAGTATGTGACATAATGTACAGCCTTAATGTATACTGTATACAGAAGGAATTAGATGAAAAATTATAACAGCAAATTCAAAATCTGAGGTTTAAACCACTTGGAGGGTCACAAGTATTCTTTCACAAAAGCTCAGACACTGCTACTAGAATTATCTTTGGGCTGTTAATGTGAAAAAAAAAACAGTGAAAAGTAGATTGGAATCAGTTTTGAGATGTCCACATCATAACCCCAACATCTTGCGGTATCACCTGAAGGGCCACTCTGACTGTGATACCTTAAGTCTATAATATTAATGTTAAGGAGATCTCCCATTCTCCAACTCACATTACAATCTAACCAAACTTTACATCTAACTTAAAAGGACCAAAGCATGATGTCTGCAGGATGCCCAGCAGCAATCCATTGCTACTGCTGCACCAGGCTTACCTCAGGCCACCTCCTGCTTGGCTGCTCCCATGCTGCCTTTAGTTAGAAGTCAAACGTTGAGCATTTTTGAAAATCAGCACTAATTCAGTATCAGCTACTAAAACTAAGGGCCTGAAGGATCAATATCAAGTGTCAGCCTCAACTTCCATTAGGGATAGGTAACGTGCTTTACAAACACAATGCAGTCTCCCCTCTTCCCAGTCTGTCCATGCATTTGGATATTTCTGAATGGATCACTACTGCAACCTGGATAACTACAGCGAACAATTCAGCCCCTTTATGAAAAATAAACACTTTGCAATTTAACACTGAACATGAATAAACTTGAAATTTCAAGGTTTAGGCCTATGATCAGTCTCTCAGTTATCAAGTCTGGGATGTTTACTTTTAAATTCTACCCAGGACATTAGATATCTTCTTAACTGGATAAGCAGAGCCTCCTTAATTTTGTGACGCAGTAGAACGACAAAAATCTAGGTTAAGTTAGCCTCTTAAATAATTTATTTCTTTATTTTATTCTAGAAATAGCACAGTGATGATGTGCTAAAATATATGAAAGACTTCTTCAAACAGAAATTTCTTATGATCCTATTTTCCCTCAGTACACACACATAATAGCACATGACTGCATTGACAGAAGGCAGTCAGGAGAAAACGGCTGTGGTGCAATACTGCAGCAAACAAGAAAATTCCTATGAATAAACAGTATTTTCTGATAATGAGTGTTCCAGTAAGTTATTAGATATCAAAAAGCATCAGTTCAACAAGTATCTTGTTTGTCTTTGCTTTTACAGCATCTTGTAATGACAGTTAGTGAAGCAATGACAGTGTGAGATATATTTTAGACAACAGAATTACTAGGTGTATTGACATCCTATCTATCCTGAATTCCTGCAACACATTCTAATCTCTTGATGTATCTAATAAAAAAAATAAAATTACATATATTAGCAGTAGAGACAAAGTTTTTGCATAAAATAAATTATTAAGCATATCCATTATCAAAAGGGAGTGGACCTTCTCAAGATGTAACACAGCTTCATTCATCCTTATTGGCATTATTCCCTGGTCTTAAAAGCTTAAATGACTTCTATGATCCCCTGCTAATGGGCTGGCTGTTTTTCTGGCCTATCCCTGTGTGCCTTTTGAAGTACAAACAGCCTCAGTTTGGCTTCCTGTAACTGCTGAGAGCTGGGGCTGTGTGCTCAGATCAAAGGGCACGAGGGGAAAGCAGCTCTCATGCCAACACCTGCTTTGTGGCCACATTGGCCATGCTGGAGATGGCCCAGCTGTGCCTGTCCATGCCAGCCTGATAGCCAGAAGCCAATGGCCCCAGTGTGCCACAGGATCTGGCTTGAATCTTCACAGATTTTGTTGCATTTCACAATACAATTTTCTAATCAGTGTATGCAATAGCTATTCTCTATTCTTCTCCCTAGCAGGTGTTTTTCTGTAGTATAATGCATTATTTATATTGTCCTGGCCACTTGAAAGGGTTCTTCCATCTGCACTGGCAACACTTTCAACACTCATTACAGTACACTAAGCAGTTATCTTACTTTCACTGAAGTTCCATGATTACCACAACAGTTGTGATGATTGATTTTGCTCCTTCTATTTGGAATAAGAGAAAATTTAAGATGAAGCTGTTTGTTAAGATGAAGTTTGACAAAACTTTTAAAGGGTGTATGCAGCTAAACACCGAGAAACAGAGTGCATGTGATTACACACACCCCAAATTCATCTAATTATGCACGTATGGGTCCTTTGCTGATAGTCCTGTAAGTCGTGGGTATTTATAAGAGAATGCAGGTTGCACAGTATGCTTGGAACCCTCCCCATTCTTGTCATGACATATTTATGAAATTGGAATAAAACTTGCATGGGTAGCATTCATAGAAGCCAATACTCTCACATATAATTAGAGTAGATATGTATTGAATTCATGCCTAGCCAAATCTGATTCTAATGTCGACTCTGAACTTTATTTTACAGTAACATTTTTTGTTGGAAATTCAAAAGTAGAATATTCTAACTTCCAAAGAAGTTCTGTTACGTCAGTGGCAGGCATGAGACTGTTGATACTAATTGCAGTGGTACTTCCAAATCATCCTTCCCTTTGGGATTTGAAGCAGATTATCCTTATTTTGTAGATGAAGGAACAAGCAGCCCAAAAGTATAAATGAATTTTCCAATGATTACACGGCAAGTCATGGCACCCATGCAAAAAATCCAGGGCCTTCCTCTCAGCAAACTCTAATAATTATGTTATAGTGCTTCCTGGATTCATATTATCCAGGAAAACAGAGATACACTCATTAAGAACTAATTCTCCATTCCCTCATATTAGTATGTTATGACAAATTTGACCATAAGGAGAAAAATGCAAGCAGTAAAACACTTGTAATTCATTTGTGCAAGAGCCAAAGAAAAACCCACTTCATTTTCCTCTATTTATTACCTAAAAAAAAAACCACCAAGCATAATTATGATGCCTATGAACATTTCAAGAGAATGTTGTGGTTTTATTTCCCTTGCCAGTCCTTCTACAAATGATACCCTCAGTTGCTCTATTGCTCTATATGGCAGCTATCAATATTCAGTCACATCACAGAGAATGGGACAATCTACCCATTTCTAGCTATTCCAAAGCAGCTTCTCTCCAGCTGTGCTATCACAGGCTCCTCCTGGTACTTTCTCACTTTGGAGCTTTCCAGACATATTCTGCCCCTTAGACTTTCACAGCCCACAGGCTGTACAAAAGTACATCTGTTTTCTCTTCTAATGGTCACTTCATGCTCAAATTCTTCCTTAATATATATAAATACTGGAAATCGTGAACAGACTTACAGGAGTCCACTGTACTGAATTGTTACAGGGGAGGAATCAAGCCAGAAACATCTGGATTGTGCATATGATGTTTCTTGTGCAGCTCAGTTTAGGATGTAAAAAGACTCTAAGATTGGGATTGTCCAACTACTACAATCAGTTGTGGGTGGGACTTTCCAGTGTAGGCAGCTGCTTCTTCCAAAGCCAAGGAAGAGAGGCTGAGGGCTTCTAAAAATCCCACTGCTTTTCTGTGTAACCCCATCTGAACCTCTTAGAGAAGGAAAAAAAAAGCCTAGGAGTATCACATTTTTCTTAGAAGTACCTGAACTTCTTCACATGTGCCAGTAGGGAATAATAATAATATTTGACCTAACTTTTTACTAGCATCTGGTACTTCTATCAGGGAATCAAATTGCTATAAACCAAAACTTTCCATATGTTTCCTTCTGTCAGGGAAAAGAAAAGGATTAAAAAAAAAAAAAGTGTGGGCAGGGAGGGAGGGTTTGACTGTGTTAAAAAAATAATGCATAGGGTAGTTTTAACTGTCAGCTCCCTCACTGCTATGGAAAATTCATAGTCCAGAAGTGATTTCCAGTTCACATTATGCTTGTCTCTGTTCTGTTTCTCTACATACAAAATGAGCTACAGAAATACCTCAACTGGAACCTAATTGGAATTTTCATTGATTTCAAAATCCCAGACTTTTCATGACAGAAAAATTTTAGGTAAATTACCCTGCCTTCAATATGTTAGTATTACTATTCCATTCCCTAGCAAAAAAAAAACTCAGCATGCAAGATCAACTTTAATGCAGCCACCCAAACAATTAAAAGGTTCATTCTGCAGCTGCAAATACAGACAGGGATTGGATGAATACTCTTAAGTAGACAAGAAGAAACTTACCAGCTTTGGTGAAGGAGTAAGAAAAATTTCTTGGACTGAAAGCAAAGTTGGAAGTGCTTAAAACCAAGAGAAAATTCATCTTTTGTCAGTGAACTGTTAAACATGACTTCTGCAAAAGTCACTTATGCAGTCTTAAGCAGTTTAAAACAGCATCAGCTGATTCAAGTTGACCATTCAGCCAAGACTTGCTTTGGGGCCTTGTCCTTTCAAGCAGTACTTTCTGAACTAAGAGGACTTTCTGATTGGTTTGAGTTCTTTTACTTGCTCATTAAACAGAAACCCAGTCATAATGATCTCTCAGCTATGAGGAGGCTGGGATGACAAGACAGAGGTGGGCTCTGACAGCTCTTCTGCTTCCTTTTTACTGTCCATGCTGTCAGCAAGTAGGTCAGCAGACCTCAGGTACTGCTGGGGTTTACAGAAGCAGCTTGCTGATAGCATATGAATTATTAATACAATGGGAATGATTTATCATATGTGGAAAAATTACTTCTAGTATCTCCTTAGTTTTAAATACCAGTTCCATCGAATTATATCATAAAATAAGCAGATCTATGTATTTCTGTTTAATGAGGAAGGAAAAGAAAAATGAGACCTATTATAGGGCAGGAGGAAAAAGAATCCTCATGCTTCTTACAAAGTGCTCTGGTTTGTTATGCCAAAAAGGGAAGCTTTGTCACTTCTTCAGTCAGCTGCCCCTCAGCTATACAGCAGCTCTCCTAAGAGTCTCCTTTCTTGATCACTGCATGCTGTCTGGGAATAAAAATTTGATCAGAAATATACCCTGACTCAAACTGCTGATCATTTAGCAGCTGAAGTACAATGTCATATCTTTTCACGTTGAACAGCACCTCAATACATTTTGAAAGATCATTCTCTAAAAGCATCCAACTCCTTTGACAGGGGATCACAGCTCAGTTCATATAGTTTAAACTAAGCGAAGGCTGAAGAGGTTCATTAATTATGAACACTGTGTAACTAACTCCAGTCAGTGAGCTATACATTCAGGATAAATACAATACAACAGACGAATCACAGTACTGGCGCTTCAGCATACAAATCTCTGAATTGTTCCCTAACCTCCAAAAGCTCCTCACACACAGAGCAGCACCCAAGCAGCCCCAGGGCTGTGTCCACACCTCACAGGGACTCCAAACACCACCTGCTTTTACCCTGCCCTGCTGCAGCTCCAGGGCCTCGAGCTTGCTGTGTGCCCACGCTGCTCCCACCATGCCCTGGCACTGCTGACCCACCTGGAGTGCTCACACCTGCCCTGCCTGGTGTGTGACACAAAAGGTAGCTCTGGGAGCCCTCACATCTCTGCCAAGGGCTCTTCCATAGGCTTTGCACATTCAGAAGCAAGACTTCACAACTCATTATGAGTCCACTTTTAGTTTCCTGGATTTCTTTTTTTTCTTAGAAGAAACAGTGCTTCAGATTTCAAATTCTTTTTATGCTTTCCCACTAATTGCAGTACTGTGTTGTAAAGGCACCAATTAGTATTAGCATACCTTCTAACTCATGCATTCACTGTTTTAATTATCCTAGAAGCCACAAGTTCAGGAGTAATTGTTATTCTCATTTCTTTCTGCTTATTAGTTTTCTGATAACTCATTCCAAATTCAAACTCAAACCTTCGGAAGGGTTATCTCTTGCCCATTTCTGTAACTGTTTACTAACAGCCCACCTAAAAATAAAAGCCTTCACATTGACAGGTTATAGTCCTCTACCTTTCAAGCTAATAGCAGTTCTGTAGAAAAAGAGCACTCAGCACACAATGCTAGCAGCCTACCTACAAAAAAAATCTAGAACAAAAAATTACATCCTATCGCAACCAAGTATTAAAAAACCTGTAAGATTCTCTAAAATGTGAAATTCCAAAAATATCTTCAAATAACTGCAACATGCATAGATTGAGATATGTCTCTTAATTGACCCAGAAAATAGACACAGCCTACCCTGCTCATTGAGGTCTCAGCATGCATTCAATTATCTTCATTTCCAATGCTTCCCTGGCTGTGAACAGCAACTACCCAAGCAGCCTCTGAGTTTTCACCACAGCATTAACCCCATTCCAAGTGACCAAAATAGGCTGGCATAATACATTTCTTTGCAGTTACAGAGTACAATATTCAGGCTTGATGTGATCCTCTCTTTTGAGATGGATAAATTCACTCTGAACACTAGATATCGTTTGTTTTCCCCTTTCCTAGATAGATACGGCTATCAGTATAGCACAGCCATGTAGCACAGATAAACACTTGTTTTTAAATTTAAAAAATTGTTTCACTTCTTTTTACATTCTTTTATTTAAAAACATGCTATTCAACCTAATTACATGCACACCACTGTGTGATATTAAATCCTGGTAAACACATGAATTCCACCGGGAGCTTGTTACTAATAGATATCTTATTAATGTCCCCAAAAATATAGATTTTTGAGTTGTTAGGAAGGTCAGCATCCGAGATGGTATCGACTTTCATTATTTCCTCCCAGATCCCCGACAGTCAAATGGATTAGAAGCCAACCAATACAGCCAAGCTTGCTAAATAATTCTCATACTCGCTTTCTTCAGGCAGCCTCCAGTACAGAAAGAGCCGTGTGCGTAAGCAGGGGGCAGTTGGGCACAAGCTTTGAATACAGCAACGTTGTGTGTACAAGCTCATTTTTGTGTCTGCCCTTAACCCTCTTGTTACCCTGGTCAATGGAGAACTGAAACATCCATGAATCCCAGCTTTGTGCTGAACTTTCTGAGGGCAAAAGTGCGGGGTGAGATTATGTCTTCATTTAATTTATTGTTAAACGTTCGTCACTTCAGCTCAGAAGATATTTTACCAGTTGTATTTTAGCTTATGCCCAAAGACCATAACTGTGCCTCCAAAGATGTAAATAAAAATATATATACCAATAAAATTTTATATGTATATTTTTGCATATTTATATTACTCTTCAATATGGAAATGTTCCTCCAGTGAAGGTGACAATCAATCTTCAACATAAGCCTGCATCCCCTGGATCCACCATGTAGTTTGGAGCATTTAGTCTTGTGCTCTAACTGATGTCAAGGAAAGTTGTGCATTAATGCATTTGTTTTTCTGATTTCAGCATGTGGGAAATTGATGAAAATTACAGGCCCCATTACAGTGAAGATATCTGGAACCCGATTTGGAGCCTGGATGACGGATCCATTGGCATCAGAGAAAAATAACCGAGTATGTTAAGGCTCTATCTTTGTGTCCTGGAGTCTTATTTGCTTTATTTTAATCTTTTAAAAGATATTTTCCCTAGAAAGTTACATTCCCAAGCATGTTTTTCTACTTCAGTCATTTTCACACTCAAATATCTCCAGAGAATAAGCAACAGTATTTTTGGAAAAATATCCAAAGACAAAAGTTACCTAAGCACTTTTGTGCCATTTCCTTCAACTTTTTCAGGGTTGACAAACATCTATCAGAACTGAAAACCCAATTTTTTAATTTCCTAACATATTTAATTGTGCTTAGGTCTTTTAAGAACCAGAGTAATCTAAACCAAACATCAACATTTTTACCCAAGAGCAGGACCCATAATGCAGCACAGTTAAAATTGGCAGGATTATGGTCCATGTAGGCTCTAGTCAGATCATTTGTTCCATCACATCCAAGTTATGTTACTGTTTTGTTGTTTGAATCTCAAATTTACTACAGTTTTGAGAAGCTCTCTCCATCAAAGGGCTTTGGAAGTCAAAACACTAGGTTTCATTTGCATGAAACCCACAACATTAATTTTTTGAATACAGAAAAAACCCAAAGGCAACAGAAAAGGCAACAGAAAAATGACAATGAATGAAGATTTGTGTGCAGGTCTCCTCTGCCTGCTGTGTCCATGCAGGTTTGTTGCTGACTCCAGAAATCTCAATTGCCTTTAGGAGACCAACAAACTGAGGAACTAAAAGGAGAAAAAAGCAAATTGCATGAAGGAAAAAAATGGGAAAATGGAAGTTGCATAAAAAACATTAAAATTAAGTAATAATTCTGTTTTAAGGGGGGAAAATGGCTTTGAGACTTTACTGGTTTCATTGCTATTGTTTGTGTTTCCTTTACTAAGAAAAGACTATTTTTCTTTGAATAAAGAATCAGCTGAAAAAAATTTAACCACATTTATTCCTAAGTATAAATTCAAGTTTACCTCACATGCCATTTCCCATCTCTCTCTTAGATTATTAGTCTCTGTAAATATCTTTAAGCAAACACCATATAGCAGAGGCCCAAACACTGAATAATCCAGAATTAAATTTCTCTGAAAACGCAGACACAGTAGTTAGTAACAGTTGTGTTAAGAGTTCACCTGTAACCTGTAAGTTTGATTCAAGAGTTCCTCCTGCTGTCGTAACATGAAGGAATGTGGGCAATATTGCACTTTGATAGCCTGCTGCACATCTAAAACTTGTTCTCCTTCTGTTTGGGCAATGCCTCCACCATGCCAGATCGTGATCACCTACCGCACACCGTGTTAGAGATGTTGACTCCCAGTCTTTGTTTCCTTTTCAGGTCTGGTATATGGATAGTTACACTAACAATAAAATCGTCCGTGAATACAAATCAATCGCAGACTTCGTCAGTGGGGCCGAATCAAGGACATACAACCTTCCATTCAAATGGGCAGGAACCAACCACGTTGTCTACAATGGCTCCCTCTATTTCAACAAGTACCAGAGCAACATCATCATCAAGTACAGCTTTGACACGGGGCGGGTGCTGGCGCAGCGTAGCCTGGAGTACGCTGGCTTCCACAACGTCTACCCTTACACCTGGGGCGGCTTCTCTGATATCGACCTGATGGCAGATGAGATTGGGCTGTGGGCTGTGTATGCCACCAACCAGAATGCAGGCAACATTGTCATCAGCCAGCTGAACCAGGATACGCTGGAGGTGCTGAAGAGCTGGAGCACGGGCTACCCAAAGAGAAGTGCTGGAGAATCCTTCATGATCTGTGGCACCTTGTACGTCACTAACTCACACTTAACAGGAGCCAAGGTCTACTACTCCTACTCCACAAAAACCTCCACTTATGAGTACACAGACATTCCTTTCCATAATCAGTATTTTCATATATCCATGCTTGACTACAATGCGAGAGATAGAGCTCTCTATGCCTGGAATAATGGACATCAAGTCCTGTTTAACGTCACCCTTTTCCACATCATTAAAACTGAGGATGATACATAATTTTCTTTCCCTTCCCTCCCTCCCTCCAAGCAGTCTCATTTGTGATTAACTCTAAAAGCATCCATTTCTCTCAGTTCCTTTTAATTTACATTTCTTTCTTCATTAAACAAAAGCAACATTTTCTACTATGTAATGCATTTCAAATATGGCTGAACCTGTCAAAAATGACCTGTCAGAAATAAAAAGCATCTTAACTCATGATTCTGCAAGGTCTGTCAAGACCTTGTCTTGAAAAGCACTAAAGAGGATTTAAATGGCTAAAGAGAGTTTTTAAAAGATTATGATCTGCCTTATTTTAGAGTCAGAGACTAATGGTGGCTTAAATGCATGAATGTCTTTTTTTACCTCATTTTTTGTTTTAATATATTGCTTAACTTCAGGAAACATTTCGGTAGTGTCAGACACGTATTGCACATTGTATTTTTTTATTTATTCTGAAAGAAAGATTTAGGAATTTAATTTACTTAGACAAGGAATATGATTCATTTTGCCATCACCCAATTTCAGATGTGGTGCTGTACAGTATGTTTTTAAATCTCTTGCAAACATTTTATCAACAGTATGTATTTCTACCATTGTAACCACCATTGTGCAATTGTATCTCTTCACTTATGTGAAAGTAAACTAAGTACTATTTTTTATAAAATATATTGAAGCTTAATTGCGGTTCTGGCTATGAGTCAATAGAAAGTGGTAAAAGTCTGATAAAAGGTTGTTATTTCTGAGAAAGACCTGTAGCTTCTCAGATGCATGATTTCTATTCTCAGCTTTGCTTCCTAGATCTCCTCTTCACCAGCGGTGCTAACTGGCACATTTGCAACTTTGAAGCTTCATACCATTTCCAGCTTTAGAACTCTTTGCTCTGCCCAGTTTTTAACTCCTGCTGCTGGCTTCTCTCTCTCTCTCAATCTTTTTCTCCTACTTTCTTCCGCCATTTGACTGCCCTTGTTTATGCTTATCCCTTTCCAAGCCTGAAGCTGGAAGGGGCTGGTGCCCGCCAGCTGAGAGTCGAGTGCATCCCCTGTTTGTGCTGCTCTGAGGCACTGAGGAGCACTGGTAAAAGCCAAGCTGCTCTCCATTTGCCTGTCTTCTTATTCATAATAAGAGAACATGTCTCTGTCGACAGAACTCTTCTCTGGGATGACAGTAATCACAGAAAATACACCAGGGTAGGTGCAAAGCCCAGATGGTCAGTGTGGCCCCTGTATTCACCGTAATTCTTGTTAGGGAGGGTTGAGGCCAAGCTCTTGCAAAGAGTTTTGGGGCTTGCTAGCAGTAGAATTGCTATACCCAAACTGATGCCTTCAAGAAACAAATATTTCTGAAAGCTGTGTGGGTTGCTGTACTATCTCATTGGAAACCGGGGGCAGGGAGAGGTGTGCATAACTGAGAAAAAATATATATCTGTTTAGCAAAAATAGAAACAAAGTAACATTAAGCACAAGTAATCAGACCTTTTTATTAGCTGGGCTCTAACATATGGAAAAAGACAGGTATATGAAAAATTCTGTGAAAGCTGTGTTCCTCACACTATCTGAGCTTCTAATTTTTTATATCCTTTGAAATTGAAAAGCCAGACATTTTATTTGCTGATTCTTCTAATGAAACAGCTGAGACCCCCTAGAGTCTCATTAATGTTTTCATTATTATAAATATATGTGTCTATATATGTTTACAGATATAGTTTATAATACAAGCCCATGTGAAGCTGAACAAATTGCCTTATTTTTCATACCAGTTGAAAAACAAAAAAATGCTAATAAGGTTTCAAGAATTGATAAAGGAAGCAAAAAACCCCAAAAGACAAATAACAAATTACAACATGACCAGAGAAAAGTTACTTTCTTGCTCCCATCTCCCCTCTCCTGTCTAGATGAAATGGCAGCTATTATCCCATCCAATCAATTACACAGAATTTGGACTGACTCAATTCAGCTAAACAGACAAATTAAATCACTTCCCTCCTGTAACCAGCTTTCCTGTATTGAAAATGAAACCTCCTCTGTGACATGTGAAAATGTATGTGACTACTCATTAAAAAAGGTATTTTATGTCATACAGGGATGTTTTATGAAAATGGAGTATGTTCAGATTTTTATCAAAAACCATAAATGAAACCTCAGCCTTTCCCCTGTACGGAGTAACTTCAACAAATTATATGTTTTTTCAACCAATACAGCATTTGTAAAAGCACTAGTCATTAGACTGAGAAATTAAACTTCTTTCTACTGTATCATTATAAACTAAAAGAACAGTCATATCACTTTATCTGAAAATGATGATTACTGCCATATTTCTTTATAAGAATTTCATGGTGTATAATTAGCACACATGCAGCAGTACAGGTTGATAACAGTTCTTACAGTAAGATTACTCTCACCTGACTTCAATACCATTTACAGGGTAACACCCTCCTATTAGTCAAAGGAAAGAAAGGGTTCTAGAGATGGATGGAAAAGAGGGGTAGGAAAAGCACCTTTGTAAGGTGGTTTGTCATATCAAGATATCCCGCCCTTCTAAATTAGTAACGAGCTAGATTCCAATATTTAAACATAAAATAACAGCTTCCATACAATCAGTACAAGACATAGCGAGACATTGTGAAGTAACACAACTCCCTGCTAAGGAGCACTTGTTTTTCTGTCTTTTCAAAATTGGAAATTCCAAAATAATATTTTCATAAGGCTGAAAACACCATGCCTCAACACAAGCAGATTTCTGTTACAAGCTTTGCCTTCATAATTGGGGAGCACAAGCAGAAAATCTTCATAACATAGAAGCAACCCACAAGTTTTATAGGTGAAGTATATGCTTTTTATTATGATAATGGGGTACCAATAGTATATAGGGGGAATAAACCTCTCCTTAAACATGGGGAAATTAATTGAAGAGTCTGTTTCAGTATTTTAATTACCTATTGTTTCAAGGGGTAAACATCTCCACCCAGAACAGGATACCAAAATTTCATCAAGCTGTGCTGGCAGCAGAGAGGGATACAGACAACCCCAAATCTAGCCCAGGAACAGAAGTCTGCCAATCCTCCAGGTATCCTGTCCTGAGGGAGCCTAAGGCACGTGAACAATGCACACCACAAAGCCCACAGCACTCTCCCTGCAATGCACTGACTACTTCCCAGGACAAAATGGGCAGAACAAACCTTCCCAGAGGAAGCTTCCTGGAGATTAATAATCTGCTAAAGTCCCTTCTTGGCAATTTGTGCCAGTGAGTAGGTACCAAGTCTGATGTTATGCATGAAGGCTGTGCTGCCTGCCCTGTCTATCACAGTGTGCCAAGCAGACCACTGGAAGGGTGACTGTGGAGCCTCCCCAGCACTATAATAACTGTAAGCAAAAGATGGGATTCAATTTGAAAAATTAAAAGAAAATAGCTGAGTAAGACAGACTGATACAAGGTTTTAATCACAGATTGCTTATATCTAAAAAATCCTCCTTTTCAGACAAGCTCAAAGGCACTAGCTGTCACTCAGCCCAGCAGGCTGGATCCACAGCAAAGGCTGTTTGTTTCAAGCACAGCCTGAACAAACCTGTTACCTGGTAATTTGTCATAATCAATTGCTTAGAAAATGCTAGAGTAGAGATGAACAAACCATTCACAGCAAATTACTCATCCAGTAAATTGTATCCTGTTCCAGTTCAAAAATTGCCAGGGAACAAACAGTCTTGATACATACTGATGTTTGTGCCAGTGAAAACATTTTTTTGAAATCATTTGGATAAGCACCTCTTCCTATAAATCACCCAAGCATTCCCTGCTGTGAATCTTATATCCATGACATACAGAAGGCAATGCTAAGCATTTGGGCATCTTTTCCACAAAAGGCAAGTGAGGGCTGCAGCTGCAGATCTTTGGGGGTAGAGCTGCATCACAGCCTGCTGTGCTGACAAGCTCCCCACACCACTAATTCCCAGGAGAGCAACTCCTGCACCACAACAGTGTCACAACTGCATCCCCCCAAAAGCTCACACTAAGAAGGACTCAAGCATAAAAACTACCTTCCACAGATCATAAAGCCAAATCCTGAAACTCACTTCCCCACCAAGAAGAGATCACCTTATTGCCAGAAAAAAAAGAAAAGCCTGTTTTCTATGCTGAACTTTCTTCAGTAATTCTCCAAACACACGATCATATACATGGACATCAACATGCAAGCAAATAAGTTAGCTATAAAATAATCCTAGAATTATAGAATAATGTTATTTTTCCTACAGAAGAGACCATTTAAATTATGCAGATCATTTTTATGAGGGTTTCTACATTCACTTAATGAGAAACACTGAAGAAACACAGTTACCCAGCACCAAGTTGTGGAAATCATACAAAATTTATTGTTTTATATAGTACGGCTTTTGTCTGGCCCTAGAAAGCAGATTCTATATTGATGCAGTAGCTATGAACACAAATTCACTAAACTGAGGTGTGCAGGAGTTTTCTCAAAACTGCAAACACATCATCCTCCTGAATATTCTGGTATTACAATTAATCACCATTATAATCTGTAGACTCCTGTAGCCTTCTAGCTGTGGTCAATCAGTGTATTTAGTAAACATTCCAAGATAGCTTCTACACTCCTATATTTCTCTCTTTCCCTTCAGAAGCCTCTCACACACATAACACACATTGTGTCAGGTCATGAGGGTGACAAGCACAAGGGATACACCTTTTCTGCAGCTCTCATTAGTCCGCAAAGACTATTCATAAATATAGAGATTGACCCCAGGTATCAATGCTGTTTCTTCCAACACCACCACTAGAGGAAATCCTCGCTCTTAAAATACAAATCATTTTTATTGATTAGTTGCACCAGCTTTTCATAAAAGCATCCAGCCTCTTCAAGACCAAGGATATTTGTCTCAGTCTTTGAAATACAAACATGGAAGAAAATTCACGTTTTCTTAGAATCAGAAATTCTACTTGACTCATATGCTTCTTGCCATCTGAGCATCAGCAGCAGAGCCTGTGGAGTTTTCCTGTATCTACTGCTTCAGAACATTCAACTGAAGTCATTACATTGCAGAAACATTTCAGCTGTCCAATCAAAATGAACGTCCCTCAAGATTTTGTTTCAAAAACGGCAGAATTTTAAACACAGCTCCCTGTAAATAAATACAATATTTAGATCAGCTACATTCTGGCTCCACCTCTGCATAGAAATACCGTTTGCATAGAAATGCATAGAAATACCATGCACTGTATAGAAATACCATTTTCCCTACAAACTGTGTGACTGATATACCATAGCAACACAGGAAAGTACACGAGGACACATGAATATGACAGCTAACAGGTCAGATTTGACACATCAAAACAATCTATTTTACTGTGCCTTTTGTATAGAAGTTTGAATTCCTATTTACACATTTCTTATAGTCAACATGAACAGGAAGAACCCACTGGGCCAGAAATATTCATTTTTCCCTCACACATTATCAGCATGCACAGACCGCTCCAGCTTATTTTTCTTTGCATTTTCTCTTCTTTTATTGGTTCGAATCGTCTTGATCTTCACCTAAACTTGCCCCAACCCCTCTCATCTTGCAGTATGTTTAATGAATGGCTCTTCAGATAGAACTCAAACTGCACAGAGGATTTATAGTACAGCAAGTTTCATCTGGAGAAGGTGTAAATTTATTTTTCCAGTTAGGTAAAATTTAGTTGTAGCATGCCCATAAAACTGCCTACAAGCAATACTGATTGTATATCATGGATTGCTCTACAGAAGTAATTTAAAACAGATTCAAGATAACTTTCTTCTCTTTTATTTATATTAAAGGAAATATTTTGTTTCATATCTGTCATGGTAAGAAACTAAATTCAAATTAAATTCATCATTGTCCCTAGCGGGTTTAGACAACCATTTCTTCTTTCTGGATGACAGCCTCAAGGTGGCCAGCAGCACTTCCAACTCCAGGAAATCAGGCTTCACAGTAATTGAGTGTGCACGCTGTCAAAGGTCCTTACACCTGTCAAGTTAAGCTCCAAATCTGTGTCATACCATGCAAAGGCCATTTATTTAGGCTTCCCTCATCTCAGTAAATTTGGCTTGCTGCCACTTTGAAGGACATCCCAGATTGATGGCTCAGGACTGTCCCTGTCAGTGCAGCACTGGGAGAGACAGGTGCTTCTGGAGGTGGACTGCGGTTTGTCATCACTGCAGCTCCGACAGGGCTCATTCCTGGGGGAAGAGCACACAGCACCTGCCATTCCTGCAGCAGCCGCCTCCTCAGGACTGCAAGGTAATTCACAGACACTAATTTAGACCATTTTGCACTGTCAGGAAAGAAAGGATATTTGTACAAATCTCATTGTTTAGGCTGAGTGCCTTGGACACAGGAGTGCTCAGCTTAAGCCCAGCAGATGGTCTTCGGCTCACCAGCAGTTGATGTTAATTTTCAGTTCTGAAGTCAGTGTATCACTCATTAGCTCACTTCTGCTGAGACAAATATATGTGTCCCAAAGTTCAGCTCCCACACTCTTACACTGATTTTTAATGCTTTGCCTGATTTGGTTTTGGCCTAGTAAGGAGGCCTGTGTCCATTGGTAAAGTGGCTGGTTAATTCACAGTCATGGTATGCCTGCC
The DNA here is from genome assembly GCA_008694505.1 of Cyanoderma ruficeps. Lineage (NCBI taxonomy): Eukaryota > Metazoa > Chordata > Aves > Passeriformes > Timaliidae > Cyanoderma > Cyanoderma ruficeps. The sequence goes on from VZDJ01001247.1 coordinate 7,016,453, forward strand.
ATGGACTCCCTCCAGTAACTTCTGAGGAAAAAAAAGTCACTTTCTATGTACCTAGTTTGTTCCCTTTATGGAGGAGGAATCCAAAGGCTGCTCCCACAGCTGGGCAGTGTCAGGGATGGGCATTAGCTTGGACACAGAGCTCTGCCATGAGCCACAGCACAGCCCAGGCATGCTCAGGAGGGTTGGCGGGTCCCTACCTAAACACATTTTAGGCTCTTACATCTCTGGACTAGCTCTGTTCACAGCACAAATCTCATCAAAGTATTTACAAAAGCAGTTCTGTTCACCAGCCCAAATAAGGGAGGAAAACATGACAATTTCTATACGCTTTGACACTTATTTGGGAGCTGAAGTAGGGCTTGGGACATTCACAGGCCTTGTCCTGGCCTCATGCCCAGGAATGAATTACACTCTGAAATACTAAACTGCACTCTTATGGCAAATGCTAAAATGCTGTTATTATAATAGCAGTGCAATATCATGATAGAGAGCAGAAAAATTACACACAGCAGAGCTCCTAATCTGAAAGACAATAACACGGTAAAATACAACATATTTAAAAAATTATCCCAATTAAGTGTTTCCCAATATATGCTCTAGCTTAATAACACCCGTAGTTTTTCAACAGAATATACCAAATACCAGCTCAGTTGATTTTATTGGTATTACTGAATAATAATATGCATTATATGACTAGGTAATTATGGAATTGGATATTTATGTACCATCTAAAAATTAATACTTATGTCATCCAACTGACTCACAAAAATATTTAAAATTTCTGTAATTATGAGCATGGAACACTGTGTACTTGCCATATTAGATCAGAACAAGAAAACACAGTTAAATAGAAATATTTTATGCCATGGTGTAGGATGATATTTCTATTAAAGATAGAAATTAGAAATCAGTGCGTATAGTGCATCAAATACATATGGATGAAAGAGCTACATGAATTTCAGTTTTGTGTTTTCCTTTCCAAACTGCACTTAGAAAAAGCACAAAACCAATTTTACAGATAATATAGGCAGATGCAGATGTAAATACAGACATATGACTGTACCTGGGTTGTACATGATATTTACAACCCTGCCTGGAGAGAATACAGCACGTCAGGGGAAGAGCTTACACAGTGACTGAAGCAATAACAGCCAGAAAACAATCCAATATGCAACATAAAAAAACTACTCCCCTGCCAGCCAGACTTCCCAAAATGGAGATATTTCTTCTACCTGGAACAAAATTAGTCATGTCTAGCAGAGGCTGCAGCCAACCAGAGAGATTGGTACAGTCACAGCCCTCTGTGTCTAGGCAGTGCCACCACGCACTGCAAACAGCAATATATTTATGTTAATCCTGTGGAAACTGCAAAGCTCTCAGCAGACAGTCCTGAGAAATCCTAATGTTCCACATAATGGTCACCTGAATTATCAAAGGAACCTTTGCAATAAACTCAAGAAAACTGTGCAGTGTAACAGGCTTTGTAAGAAAACAATCCTAGTGTAAACAGCTTCTGTCTAAGCCGTTTGCCAGTTTTGTGCCACTGTCTAGCTAGTCCACTTGGTGGCACAGACTCAGGAACATTTTGTCCAGGACTGCCACCTGGCCCCCCAGGAATTAGGGGATAAAGACTGGGGTGACTTATTAGATTTATTACAGAAATTCTGATAAATAAGCAGATAGCAACAGTGAGCCTTGAAACATTAATTAGAGGTTTTTACACCTTTTTTTTCTGATTTTTATTCTTTTGGAATACCTTAGTCATCAGCTACTAAATAGGGATTCCTTCACTGGCCTGCCAAATAACCCATTTAAAATAGCATACACTTACATATATTGAACTAGAAATTGGCCCCATTGTCATGTCTGGATGTCTTGTCTGTGTGAATCCACTATCAATATTGACAGTTAAAATTATCTCTCATTGACACTACTGGGCCCAGTCCTTTAAAATTTCAGAGCCCTTTTACAAGGTGTTTCACTAAGTTATGGAAAAGGGCCTTTGGCATTTCAAGTAATTAATTAGATTAATCTGTTCAACAAATAGTCTTCTGTTTTTCTGTTTTGCTTCTACATAAACAATGCTGGCTATTAACTTTAAAAGGGGCATTAAGAAACCATATCTGAAAATATTTTTATACCAATAGGAGCTGTAAAAGAGCTGAGTGAATTATTTGTGTACCTAGTGATGCTGAGAATGTGTGAACGGTGGGAAGTTTCACCTCAGTCAATCCCAAACTATCAGACTCAACAAAGAACCAATACCTAAGTTTTGGAGAAGTGTAATGGTCTGTGAAATAGGAAAGGTCAGATTAGGTAATGCACTATTCAGTATAGATTTGCACTCTGACTGTATGAATCTCTGACAGATTTAGAGCTAAAGCATTTATCAGCACTTTTGGGTGCATTCTTCCATTCAGATTTATAAAGACTGAATAAACACACAGCAGTGCTTCAAGAAACATAAAAAGGTCAACATTTAAAAATTGTCTCATCGATTTGGACTTTCCTGTAGTTATGGAAATCACTATCTAGAAAGTCACATGAAAGTTGTTATGAGTAACTCTTCATGAGCTTTTGCTTCAAAAAGTCAGAAAATGCTAAACAATGGTTACTTTGGGCTGCCTTTTGGCAATATAGATGATGTAGCAGCATTCAATCAATTTTAACAATTGTCATTAACATAAAAGTCAGACTGGGAGTATATTGGATAAGTGATTTACTTGTAAATGCTGTAGGATGATTTCTGGTTTTTTCAATGACTGTTACAGACTTGCCAGGAACTAAGACTAATCACAAACCTTTAAAGAGTATAGTTGTACACTTCATTTCAGTAGTAATAAATCCAGTTAAAGAGGTTCCCAGTTTTCTCTTCCTGTCTGTTTCCAACTTCCTGCTACTACTCACAGCCTATTTGAGCTGATACAACTGTGTGGGGTGCTGTGTAATTGACAAATGGAATAATCTAAATGGAAAAAATAATGGGAGGGGAATACAGAACATAAACAACTAGACAGATATTGCCACACAGACACAAAAACAGCCATAAGTGTCTCATGTCATATACATGTGGCACTCATTGATTTGGTTTACAAATTAAGTTAAACAGAAAAGAAAGATTTTGGGACATGATTACAACCTTGAATTATAGATTCTTCCAGGCCTCTATCTTGACTACAATAAAGTTAACATGGCACATAGAATATAAATGTTAAAGCAAGAACTGCAACAGTGGGATGCAACGAATGGATTTTTCTCCTTTTTTTTGGTGAAATTTAAGAAAAACGTCTTTAAAAAAAAAAAGGACGTCACAATAGCTATGTAGGAGGAGATCATAGATGATGATCAGCTACTGGTGGATTAGGCTGAGTAAACCTCTAAAACCACTTTGAGTAAGGAAAGAAGCGTTACAGGGATTGTGTGAACTCCACCAGGGCCCATAGTAGTGATTCTCTGAGTGGTTCTGCTCTGCCTAGGCACCTGTCCAACAGAAAAAGCAAATCCGGGGCAGGGGACTCACCCTGTCCCAGCACGGCTTACAAAAACCCAAACAGATTGAAATAACCACAAGCTAGATAATCTTGGCAGGTATTAGACACCAGATAACCTGACCCTCACTTAATCACTGTGGTTTGTGGCTGGGTGATGCTTGCAAATAACAGCCATCTTTCCTAACCACCACCTTTTATTTTACAAATACATAGGAGTGAGTTAGAGACTTTCAAATTTCCATTTGATTTTATTATCAAAGAGAGAAACCCAATAGTTTTAATTGTATTTTTTGTTTGTTTTCATCCTTGAATATGCAATAGTAGTCCAGTGAGAATATTTTCTTTGTCTACTCAGCTTCCAAGTCACTACATTAAAATGCTACGGATAGAAAGATTTCTAACAGAATATATGAAGACACCAGTTTCGCCTTTCTGATTATTTCTGTGGTATCTGAGTTTTCTTCTTTCTAAAACAGCTATCACTTCTTCAGGAAGCATTTTCTTAAATAAATAATCCAGGCCCATCCATCTAATTTCAGCAGAAAAGGCTGAAATAAATACTTTTCACACTATATTACAAAATAACATGGACTGTCATTTAGCAGATAACCATGAATTTATACAAAACATTTATATGAAAAAGCCACTTTATTAGACAATTTTCTGGCTCAGTAAACCATCTTCAAGAATCTCCAAACCTGTAGTAAGCAACCAATTGTTGCTGTGTCACTGACTCACGGCAGACAGCTTTTACTGCATTAATATTCTAAAGATTCTTCCATTATTTCAATTTTACAGAGCCCATTCATCACTATCACAACAATACTGGGATGCTATCCTAGCATTCAACTACAATTTCCAGAGGTACTAAATAGCTTTTCTCCTGTTAATAATTCATTACAGAAGCTGAAGTTGCCAGACCCTATCAGTCGTGTTGTCCACAACCATTGAGGCCAAGGCATTCTGGGGGGAAAAATGGTGTACCAGCTTCTCCTTGTGGAAGCAAAAACCTGTATAAATAGTATAAATAGTCAGTTTTCCAGTTAAATTTCTATTTGTGCTGTCACAGCAGGGTGGAGCAGCTGTGTCAAACCTGTCACTCCTGGAGAGAGGACATTCTTGGGATCGCTGCCGATAACAGCTACACATCCTATGGAGGGGGCTCAGACTGTGCGGGTGCCCAGCTGGCGCTGGTTGTTCCATCCCTCTTTATCATTGACCGGTTGTGGAAAATTTCATTCTATTTTTACTATTTTGGGACTATACCAAGCATAAATTCAAAGACTGTATTAAATGTATAACAATGTATAACAAGAAAGAGAACAGGCAATTCAAAGCCTTAAAATAAATAATCCCACATTGAATGCTCAGGAGTTTAGTACGCAGCTTCTCTAAAGGTCTACATTTAAATGCAATAATACTTTGATGGGACTTACTTTTTCTGCTTGAGAACTGGATCTCTATTTTGTATACTTTAAAGTATCTAAATGCTTATAAAATATCTTTAAGAAAATTCCCACTAGAACTTGCATATTAAGTTAAGCTTTTCTACTGAGAATATTATTAAATCCCACTAAATCCTATTTCCATTCAGTCATCAGCAGCTCTGTGCATAAATACATAGAAAGAATGCTGTAAGGGATTATGTTTGTGGAAGAATATCAGCCAGCATTCTTGACTTGTTCCTTAGCAACAAAATAATGATGATTCCTAAAAAAAATTAGTTTTAATTTCCTTAAATCAAGAACTTACTGATAATACCATTGTAAATCACTTAAGTACCTTTAAGAACCTTAGAAAGATCAAACCATGAGAACAACTCTTGGAGATGAGCACTTTTCTTGCTGTAGCTTGCATAATGGCCAGGAATACAGAAAAAGGGATTATACCAGATTTCCCCCCAAATACTCTGAACAGTGAAAATTAAACATGTCATTGAATGTATAGGATGATGAATGAAAAAAGCTTTTATATTTGTTTAATATAGTGCGAATTTATCCAACATGGAGAGAAATTTCTTCTGAAACACTCATGACAGGTAAAGAAGGAAGATGCAAGACATAAAATATTCCAATAACATGTTCTAGAAAGAAAATACTGGGTTTGGTGCTATTCTTTCTTTTCTCTAAGGACCTTTCAATGTCCTTAGAAAGTGTTCAGTTCAGTACCAGCACTGAAACAGCATTTTCTTTTGAATAATGCCCTGGTGGTGGCTGCACAAGCAGCCTACCTTTGCTGCATGAGTAAAGACAACCACAGGGAGCCAAATGTATTTCCTGTTTCCAGAGACTGCAGGTTAAGAAAAACTCTGTGGATGACATTTAACCAGCCTAGTGTAAGTCTCCAATTCTTTATGGCATTTTCTATGCTGATTTTCCCATGATTAAGTTTCATATTTTACAGTTTTAATGTACCTTTGGAGTTTCATTTTGATATTAACAGCCATTTCCTACATTCTATAGCAATTCCAAATGCTCTTTGCATATGGCCATATTTAAATTCAAACAAACTGCCCCAATTTCTTCACACTGGTAAGCAGCAAGTATTTCAATTGATGTTTGAGGGATCTTTAGGGGGGCTTTATAGCTGTATTGATAAGACAGAAATGGTGGATTTTTGTGTTTTTGTGGAATTCATGAGACACGACTGAAAATTACCATACAAGAGAGCACATCATACCACACAGAAACATCATGTAAAATGAAAAATCAGATCATTCAAGCAGCATAAAAGCATCAAACCTGAATTGAAGCCAATATTATTTGTTTAGCCCAGATAACAATTCAATGTGTGTCATTGGAGCTAAAGCCCTGAAGGAAAGGGAGGTTTTGGCTCTAAAACTCTAAATGAGAAATGAAAGAGATGTGTCTCTGTGTGTGACTTCAGGAGCAACCCTCATCTTGTGTTTGTCTTATAATGTTCTAGAGGCACCTGGATTTAAGACCATTTGCTTCAGCAGTTTCCAAATTCATAATACTAAAAACCAAGATGAGTGACAAGATGCAGTAAACTGTGTAGTCTACAGACTATTTCAGAGTTCCATACATTGGTCATCACTGATCATGAGGATAAATAAGACAAATAGATTAAATGCACACTCTAATGTCAATTATATTCATAAAATGAAAAGTGCAGTGAAGGTTAACCAACACTGAAGTCCATTCATTTACTTCAGTGCATTGCAAAATCATCAGTTATGATTACTTTAATAGAGCTCATTTACCCTACAAGGTGTATGGTAGGGTATATATAAATAACTTTATCAAAATATAGAGTTAAACTGTAGTTGGCTGAATCTAGATTTTATTTTCCAGTGCTTTAGCTCAGAAAAATGTTTTTCATCCTCACCTCCTAAAGCTGTGGCATTTTTCTATTCTGACCTTTATCCAGCATATATGATGGATAGACACTGCATTGACAATACAACCATACATAAATTTAAACTGCCACGGCAGGAAGAAAAAAATGTGTTAAGAGTAGTCAGAAAAAATTGCCAAGTACTGTATCAATTCTTTTCCTTTCTTTGAACTAGACGAGTCTGTAGCTGAAAGCACTTTAAATACCTGTCTTTCTTTAAAAGATGACATGGAAAATATTTTGAAAATCAAGCATAACAATTTTTTTTCATCTTTGGAAAAACAAAAGGGAAATTTACACTACCTATATGAGCAGATAGAGACACAAACTGCATTCTTTATTCTTTTTTCCTCCAAGAAATACTAAATATGATCAAAAATCAAGTGTTATTTTCCCCCATAATATCTGGCAATAGTCAATGTCCATTGTTCAAATTGCAAGGAGAAATATTTAGCAGCGTTTACCTTAATTCCTTTTTATTTATCCAGTAGTTAGTGTTGCATGTAAAAAAAAACAAAAGAAAGCCAAAGAATCCCAATAGAATAAATCCAGAATCAATGTTTCCTGTAACAAAATCCATTTCTAATTAATGAGACTTTCCTGCACTCTAGACTGCCAGAACTAATTTGGCTTTTTGCACCTGTATTGTGTCTTTCCTGCATTTCTATGCATTGATAGAGCGTGGCAACAGGGTCTCAGGCAGTTTAAAATTCACTTCTGGAAAACAGAAAAGACAATGAGTATCTACTTTAGTTGTGGAACAAGGAGTGCCCTGCAATCATATCCTCACACAGCAAAGGACACTGGGGCAAGTCACCCTCTGTCCTTTCTTCCCTCATGACCCCCAGGCTACTCCAAGTGCTGTTGTTTTTCCCAAACCTGTGGTTAGCTCTCCAGGACAGGACTCCTTACACATGCTGAGCAGTAGGCAACATGTGTGGTGAACATTACACCCTGGAATTCCCATGCCATTGCAGAGAAAAAAAGGGACAAAAGGATAAAACCAGAGAAAAAAAATGCTGCCTTCATTTCCCATTTATACATTGAAGCTGAGGGGTACAAAAGGCAAACCAGATCAGCGAAATGAATGAAAGCAGACACCGCATGCTTGTGCCACACCATCCCTCCTCCTGTCCCATGAACACAGCCATACTCAGCTTTTTGCTCAAGCTACAGCCTTTTAAGCATCACTAACTGATCCACTGGCCAAAAGCTGTCCCACCTTGGAAGAGCAGAGATGCCGAAAAGAAGTATTCCATGTGAAATCTCTTAAACCCCTCACTTAAGAATCAGAAGGTTTTTCCAATTGGCAAATCTTACTTCTGAAAGTCAAATGCTGTGTATTAGAAGCAACAGTTAATTATGATTTCATAAAACAATTTTCAGATATGTATAGAAACAGTACAGAACTGACTCCCTAAGGTGGGATGGTTACCCTGCAAAGAAATCAGATCTATGAAAAACAAATCTATAAAAAACCACAGCTTTGGTATCTCTTGAAAAGCCCCTCTGCTGCTGCACATACCTGTGGATACTTATGCTATTCTTCTCATCGTTCAAATCTAATATCATGTGAAGCAATATCATTGATATTCCGACAATAGATGTTAGAATTTTTGCAGATAAAAAACACCATCCATAAATACTTTTAAATAACATTAAGTAACATTTTAACAAGTAGCTTACAAGCTTACAATCCTTCAAGAATATCTCTCAAATAATAATTCAACAGAGTAAATACAAGGGTCTAAGGAAAGTGACAAAATGCTTTAAAACAATAACATAGCTATTTGAAGAAACAGAACAGCCTGATAGTTCATTAATTTAAATAGTTCATTAGCTTTTCCATAGGAAAAAAAACCTATTAGCATTAGGAATATAAAGAATACTTAGGGGTGACGGATGTCTGCAAGTCACACTATTAGCAAACAGCTGAAACCTCTAATTAGGGTTTTCTCAATTTTTCCCATTTGTGCCTCAGCTATGCATATATGGCAACAGTAATTATTTCAGCCACATACAGTGTCTCCTGTGTGCCTGATACAACACAGAATGCCCATTCTCATTCCTAATCAATGTTTATTCATTTCCTCTCCATTTGCATAGCTGAATGAAATGTTAGTTCTAAGCATAACAAGAACTGTTCCAAACCTCCAGACAAAAATCTTGCCTTAAGTACAAAGTAAAGGAGAATCTTTAAGGCATTTCAGAGACATCTTATCTCCCGTGTATTGACTAGAAAACTACTGCTTCTCAGATTTGCTCATTTACCACATACACAGGTACCTGTTCTTGTTCTTTGTTCATCACACAGGGACTGAGCTTTAGGAGAGAAAACTGATTCTGAGTTTGTAAGGACATTTCCACTGATTAGAGCACAAGTATATGAGCATAGGATTCCTCAGGGTGTAGGAGAAGCACAGATGTGCTTCTCTAATATTCCATTCAGTTTTCCAAGGCTGTAAAACCACAGGCTGACAATGAGTAAGAAAATAATTAGAACAGTATATCCAAGATCAAATCAAAGACAGGGATTTAATCCATCTTGCAGCATATATAATTTCTTGCATTAGTGACATATATTAACAAAAATGTGTCTAGAGCAAAAAAAACCTCTAAATTTTGATATGTTCATGATCGTGATTATGTGTGACACTTAATCAAAATCTGTCCAACTACTGACATTTCACAGGGTCAATGAGAATGATTTAAAAGTAAAAATTTTTAACAGCGTTTTCAAATATCTACTGAAGCCAGTTTCCATTGACATTTCCTTGCAGACAAATTTTAAATAATTAAAACTAGTAATATCAGCCAACTTTACTACCCAGACAATTTAGCTCTGTCTGAAATGAATTGCACATATTGTTGTTGGCACTGGCTGGGAGGCACTGAAAGCAGCCTTTGGTATAGCACTTCTCATTTATAGCAAACATCATTGCTAGAAAACCTTGCTACATATGTAAGGCACCTCTGTCAGACTTTGTCCCTTTAGGACAAGCAGAATAAGTAATGTAAAAATATTCCTGGGCCTAGACTCCATGCATACAGGTTAATTCAAAGAGGTCAAACACTACCAAATCTGAATGCAGCTGGACAGCACCTCATTAAAGTAAGACAATTTTAGTCAGTTCTGCCTAGAGCCATCCCGCCTCTTTAAGTGCTTAACCAAAATTATTAACCTGGAGATGTGACAACCCTGAACTCTGCAGCTATATGAACTCATCTAATACCTCAGGATAACAACTTCAGGGAGCTGTAATCTTAACTTGGTACTGCAATTCCCTGCCTAGGGACAGCTGAATTTAACTGATCCCCATCTGCACCAGTACAAGGTTCAGGGCACATATGTAGGTCAAGGTATCTGCTCATGGCTGTGTTTTGGGGAGAGGCCCCTTGAAAGGTTTTGTGAAACTATTTAAAACACCAAGAAACTGTGAAAATGAGAACTGTTCACACTCAACTCAGGACAACTATATATTTTGCTACTCATTAAAGGGATATAATTATCAGAGGATACAATAAAAGGAAAATAAACATACTGGCACAATTCGAAATTTGCCTGAACTGATAGTTCAGAGCCACCAAAGCGCCACCAAACTGTCTTACACTGTTTTCCATTCACCCAAGCCCAGAAATAATTTAGTAGCCATGCCTATTTTGTCCAAGGAACAAACCTCTCTAATGAAGACATGGCCATTTAGATGCTTCAGCTCTAACCTTATCTGCATTATGAAGTCCTTCTTCTATTCTTTGGCGCGGGNATAAAGTACGAAATAGAAGCAATACAGTGCAACAGACATGAGGATTAAGTAGTATTTTCAGCCTGCTGTGGAAATACAGAACAGCAATGGCAGTTCTGAAAGAAGAAAGTTTATAGTGTTATTCTACAGCTGAAAAAAAATATTAAAACTGTCCTGCTGTGAAAAAAAATTAATCAACTGTACTAAGGCGCATGTTGATACAAGTCACATAGAAGTAGAGGTGTTAAACAAATACATGAACCAAATCTTACAAGCTCTGGGAATTCATCACATGGGCTGTAATGCTGTATCTAATTTGCAGCATCCCATTCAAGGAAGATGAGAATTAACAGGGCAAAGTCCAGACCATCACATCATCTGAAATCTGGAAAGTCTGGCCTCTTCTTGAGTTTGGTTTCTTTCCTGTAGAGAAAAGAAAACTTGAGGAGTCAGATGGTGATAGGTGATTATGAGACTGCAAAGAAAAAGATAGAAATAAACTCTGCTGTATGTTCATTGTGGGAAGGATGAGTAACAACCTTAAACTGCAAAAGGACATTCAGGCTAAGGAAAATATTCTCACTAAACAGACAAGCTGCTTCAACTCCCAACCCTCATCTATCTTTCTGTTAGTTGAATAAATTAATCATGTGGCCAATTCTTACATATTCTGAAGTGAATGAGTTTATTAAAAAAAATTATTATGCATGAAAAGGTACATCTTTCACTTAAGACAGCAGCAAAAAATTCCATCAACTTTTATAATTTTAGGATCTTCCCCCTTAAGAAGATTCAATAGTGATATAGCTGTTTCCCATTTGACAATGTGTAAAAAGAGATAGAGTAAAAATACTTTAATAAGTTCATAATCTCCAGAACAGAAATTAATGTTACTAGCAGAATATATATATATATTTACTGGTTTTTTTAGCCAATAGTACCTCAAAACCAATTCTGTAGTGCTTGGAAAAAATATATTAATTTTTTCTAAAACTAGAGCCACATGTGTTTTGAAACATAAAAGGCAATTACTGTACTGTTTAATAGGTTTCAGGTGGATTATGCTACTTTTTCATACACCTCCTTCTCTTGATACTGAAAAAAAATTTAAAATAGCAGAACCTTCATCAGACAGCAAGTGTTAAGCTGACAATTTACAGTTTTGAAGGCCGATAACCCTGTGCTGGTGGAATGGTTTTTCCCTTTATGGTTCATCTTACATAAAATCCAATTTTATGCAGTTTTCTTAAGTGCCCAAAAAGCAATATCCTGGTAAGAACATTGTTGAAAGCAGTAATTGAATGAAACAGCTATGAATCCTAGCCCTGCACTCATCTAGAAAATACAGGGCATTACAGAATAATTGTCTTCACTTTGCAGTCACTCCAGAAGCCATATTTTACAGGTAAATGCAAAAACACAGGGTGAAAAAAACACCTTTATTTTTCAGCATTACTTGGACAAGAGCTCAAGCAATGTTCTGTCAGCTTTTAACAATTTTGCCCCCAGTTTTGTACATTTGTTATCAGACAGTTTCAAATCAAGTCATGCTGAAGATTTGCACCTGGGCTATCAGTTCAAAACTGATGGGATTTTTGTTACAAAAGGTTTTCAATTACTTATCTTTCTGAATTTATAAGGAGAAAAACTCCTCCATCTTGGGAGCAGATTTAGATGTGCACTGCCAACAGTATTTTGATTTGATTTTTTAGAGATATATGTTTTATTTGAAAAGTACAAAATTTTTTTTGGATAATAAATTGACTGATGCTAAGGTGGGAGGTTCCCAAAAAGCCAGTAACAAATGACAGCTAAGTATGAACACTAAGAATTTATTATTGACTATGTCACAGCTAAATATTTGTTCAAGCACTCAAGAAGATCAGCAATATGCAGAAACATTGTGACTGTGTAATGCAACTTGATAAATGAAGCAATGGTTTTCATTTATACCTATTTTATTATATTTGGGTTGAATTAAAATAGACTGAACTGATTGTATTTCTATGTTTAATCCACTGTTGCTATTCATAAAGCAGACATATTGGTAAGATCAAGGCAAAGCTGGATTCTGAGCCATCCTTTCCTCCTCAAAATCCTAAAGGCTGCAGCATCTGCTGGGGCAGCGGATGGTTCTAAACGGGGGTGAATGGAGACAACACCCAGGGGTGCCCAGGGCTGTGCACCCAGAGCAACTGCAGATCTGACAGCTCAAACAACACTCCTCTCAAACAGAGGAGTGTTGTTTTAAGCTTTCCTCTCCACCCCAGTTTATGCTGCTCTGTACTGGTATTGTACTGGTGAAAAAGTGCTGATTCTGTTATGTTTGGGGATGACAAAGAGCACATTTAAATGCTAAAAACGCACAAGAGAATGCTGCTTGCAGATGTTGTAAAAGCATAGCAAACACCTCTTAGATTCACATTTAGAATCTTCTGGATATCTTGATAATTAAAGCTGAGAACTAGGTCTAATCAAATTTCAGATTAACATATGCTTCTGTCTGCTTATATATAACAAAGCCTCCCAGATAACAAGTGTTTTTAATTGAAAGTTAGATATTGAAATTCTTGTGGGGATTTTGCTCCCTCTGCCATCACTCTTTGCCTATAAAATAGGACAGTGATAATTACTGCTTCCACACTTTTGTAAAGCCTAGACTCTGACTCTCTGAAATTATCTGAGCTTACAGAGACAGCTTACTGGACAGGCTTCTTAATTTTGAGAACATAACCACTGTATCTTCAACATTTCTTCAGGAAACATCACCTCTCATTAATTTCAATATAGTAGCTGTACACAGATTACATTTGTTTATATATTCTGGCAAAGACAGGGCCAAAGTTTTTCAAGTAGAATTCTGAGATGTCCTTCTGAAAAAAAAAATTAATGAATGTTGCTAAAATATGCCTAACCATTCCCTTGAATTCAGGCAAAAAAAAAATTGTTTACTATACTAAGTATTTCATTAGGTTTTCAGCATAGATTGCCTGCTTCTTTAATCAATAAACTGTGGACATATGGGGCCAATATATTCAATTTATTTAAACTTAAGATCCTTTTGATTCAAAGTTATTTGAATTTCTACAGTTACATATAATTTATCCAGTTTATATATATAGTCTGTAGAGACTATCTCCTTACTGAGGTGCAACTTAATGCCTGTCTGTTGGAAATAATTAGTGCTGCAATGATGTTATAGCAACACACACATACTTGACACTAATGGATTTGTTTTCACTGCTTTTGGGTATCTCTCTACATGATCTGACAGCTTTATTCTTCAACTGAAGAATAGCCAGACTAAGAGTCAGTTCTAGTACCAAGTACACAATTCATTTATTTCTAATGAGGTGTTTAGTCAAAATATATTCGATATCTTAGCTGTGGAAAGTAGTACTGAATATAATGCAAGCACAGAACCAATGAGCCAGAAAATATCCTTGCTTTTCCTCCTGAAGTGTTTAGGAAGCAATGGTTTCAGACCATGAAAAGACATCCCTAAATTGCAATCCCAACCCTAGAACTTTAAAATACCATTTAGATAAATAATAAATTAAATTATACCATAAATAAACTGGAGTACCAGCCAGGTTGTATTACACACCCAAACAATTTTGAGTCCAGAAATTGGAGGATGCTGTAAGAACTTCAGAACTGTAGAAGTAACACAAACTCCAAGAGCTGGGTTTGTTGTCTTAGTAAAATATTTCCTGATTCAGTATTATACTGACACAATATTCCACATACTTACCTCCAAGGTCAAAGAGTTCTCCATAACAGAGAAAGATTTTCTATTTCTAAAGTAACAATGCCTCCCTTTGCAGTGAAGTGGCCTGACAGGAGAGCAGGAGGGTGTCCCAGACCTGTGTGCACACCAGCAGCGAGGAGGCAGTTGGCAGGAGCTGGACAGGATGAGAAGCCTTAGAGTCATCTGGGCTCCCATTTACATCTTCCCCTGCAGGCAGGATGAGAACTGGCAGATAACTAGTGGGAGGGCACAGTGCTACTGTCTGCCTCCTCTCTATTATAATTTTAGTCAAGCTGAAAGGAGGAAAGTATGAAGGAAATACAAAACTTCCACTGCAGTCTACAGAGTATGTTTCAGTTCACCCTTACTGCACAAGCAGTGAAAGGAAAGGAGCGTATTGCAATGGGATTTTTACAAAGGCAGATCTCCGACAAGAAACTGAGAACAAGGATGAGAAATTCCTAATTCTGCACTCAGTTAACCACATCTACATATTTGCTAAAAGAAGCTACAGATCTACACTAGTAGGGGCTCTTTGGCTTTTTAGATTCCTCCCAGCATAGCAGCTAGAAATATAAGCAGGTGTAAGAGTCAGGTTCTGTGTGTTCTTCAGACCCTGACTGCTGCAGCTGCCTTTAACTTCAGCAACATTTTGCTGTTAACAATACTTCTCAATCAAATGGTGCAAAATGGCACTAAAGTATGATTTTAAATGCTCTACAATATGCCCCCAGATATCTTAATTTATGGTTCCTTTTAAGACAATTTGTATTTCTGTATACATACATATGATCAAATAATGTTAATGAGTTTACTTATTAAATAGTGCAAAATATTATAAAAGTAGATGGTACGTTAGATTTTGCTATAGCACATGTCCAAGAAAAATTGATTCAGTTCTTCAGCATGACATACTGTGCATATTGTTTCCATTATACCTGAACAAAAAGCTGCCTGAGAGGGACTGGTCAGAGCAATGTCTCATTCTAGACAAAGGAAAATGAGAGTATCTCTCATCTCTTCACCACACAAGTGTTTCCAAGCTCTGCATCTTTTTCTTTTCCTGGCTGCCCTGCACAAGTGGAGGGAATGAAGATACCCAAGACTAATTGCTTGTTCAATAGTTAATTTTCCATGAATATTGCAGGTACAGAAATTGATGGAAAGGCAGAGGCAACTCGACACGACTAACAGCAGCCTAATGTTGATAAAAATATCTGTTTACAAGCAAATTAAAGAAGTTGAAAAACACTTTCACACATCATCAGCAGAAACATGTAAACAACGGATTTCTAATACAGCATTTGACATTCTTCAGAATGATACAAAGATTACAAAATTTTAAAATGTGCTAAAAAATATGATGCTGGCAAAAAGAGAAACCAATTGGCATGAAAATTCTGTAGATGTTTTCAGCTGCAAGGTTTTAAAAACAGATTAAAATAGGGACGGCAGATATGATCAGATATGTTGTCTGTTGGCTTTTTCTCTTTTCACTACTTCACTTTGCTGAAACACAAAATCACCCAGCAATCCATGTGCTTCATGGCATAATCTCTCCAAAATTAATAGGGCTATAACCATGACTCAGCCAGCTGTCCTCTGTTAGTAAATCTTATTCAAGTATCTTGCTTGCTGAAGTCACAGGCACAACAAAAGTCATACTTTATTACAAATACATCTAAGGCATAAGATGTCCTACAGGTTAGAAAATCCTTAGCAACCCCATCTACTCCAATATGGATGCCCAAAGTCAAAGAAATTCTGATATGCCGGGTTCATTCAAAGACATTAGCAAAACCCATGAGGTATTGAAAACCAAAGTCTTTCCTTGATGTTATAGACAAGATCAGAAAGCAAAAATGAACTGTCATTTGCACAGCAAAGGAAAACAATTTTGGGGACAGTTTCATCCCCTGTGATGCTTGCAAGTGTGCACACAATCTGCAGAATGGAGGTCAGAGTTCCATCAGCCCTCTGATGTGTATGAAGGTACAAGCACAGAACCTGAACTGCAAACACAGAAACTGGGTTGGTCCCATCTGTATCTTACAGTAAGGGTGACCATGGTGATAGATCCATTTTCCAACTCCCCAGCATACTCCATTCATGCAGAGACCTTGAAGTATTTCGGTCAGAAAAATGGAAGTGAAAGAACAACCTTTGAGGGGGACTTCATATTTTATTTTTGTAAGGAATGTTACGTTTTCTGGAATAGATTCATTACTATCAAGCTCAAAAGATTCAAATTGCTGTATTTTTAAAAAGTTTTGCCCAGAGGTTGGGAAAAGGGGATTTTGTTAACCTAACAAAAAGCCTTGCAGGGACACACTGAACATACCAATTCTCTGATGTAAATTAGAATAGATTCAAAGCTATACTAAATTCCACTTTTTCTGCAAAAGCCAGGGAGACTATGCCTGCCAAAGGCTGCTACAATCCAGTAAACTCCAGAAAGAAGAATAGTACAGACAGCTCACCTACCTTTTTTTCTGCATAGGGATTTATTTCACTAATAGGCAACTTTAGCTGTCTAAAGCAACCAGTTCCTAGACTCATTTTTAACATAATGAATGCATATAATTTACCAGTCCTGGACATGCAGATATGGTTTTGAAAATCAGCATGATAAATGGCTATATGGTGAGTGCTTTCTTACACTGATCTATAGAACACTGTTGTTTAAAAATGGCAGATCACAGTGGAAAGGCATCACTTCACCCCAGACTCAGCTGCAGCAATTTCTTTATGAAAACCCCAACTGGGATTTGTGATTATGTGCAATGGCCCACAGGTAATTTCAGACTCTTGAAGAGACACTACAATAAGCCAGAAGAAAGGTTTCAAAAACATACCCAGGTGGAAAAGCGCCTTCACAGAGATTACCACTAACATTTGGTTATACAGGTTTGGACCACTTCCACTGTGTTTTATAGCAACTTATAAAGAAATTTGGATTTCTCTTGGTAATCCTTTGTAGAAGATTGGATAATATTTTATGAAGACTGCAGCCTATGTTTCTAGCTTACCCCTCCCTGGTCTACCAATATAAAAGTAGTGACTGAGTAATGAATAGAGTACAGCCTCTGCCTGGGCTGAATTTCCACAGCAGGGATTAGATTTCAAAGTCATGAAGAGGTATGTAGGAGCTTCATCTTTCTCACATGAGTATAGCCTCAGTAAAACAACCTCAAGGAAGCTCATGGGGGTAGGCCTCCAAGAGAGATGAAATGTGAGCACTATTAGATCTATTGTTCTTTCTTAAGTCAGGTGGGAAATATCCTTTTCCACAATCAGTCCAGTTCCCCTCATCGTGCCTACAAAGAATTGCAGCATTTCTAATCCCAGTCGATGGAGAAAAAACTCAAGTTCATAAAAGCATGCCAAGTTTGAGTACTTCCACAGAAAATTGTTTTTCTTTTCAAAACACAATTTTTGAACTGTCCAAACAGAATGTTTTGTAAAATATGCCCAAGTGTTGCTTGCCACATCTCAGATACCTAATTTAAATGAAAATAAAAATTACCTAGTACAAAGCAGTAGGCTGAATCTTGAGACTAGTCTGTCCCAGAAAGCAGAAAAGTCAAGCTAAAAACTTGTGAATATTCATTCTGGAGCAGGCTCTGATTATCTTATGCATGCTGAGCAGTATCTTATTCCTCACATCACTGTAATGAAATAAAAGCATTTGTACAGTTTATAGCTCCACGTACCTGTGTACTTCACCTGGGCCATATGCTGCTGCTAGGAAATTATGGAAATACTTTTGGCCAGGCTTTTTGCCATTAAAAACTACAATTTATTGTATTGTTGTTTTGACATCATACTTCCACAAGAAGCCTAACTGCTGAGAGGAAAGGCTGTGCTGCAGCTGTTACTACTGGATATGACTGTCCAGATGTAATTCCTTCTGGCAAATTAAAGCCCTCAAAGTTAGGTTAGCCTTTCAAGTTATTACCATTGTTTGGTAGTTTGCTGAGTTTCTAAGCACTAGATGTCACAAAACCTCTGCTGCCTTCTTTCAAACTACACTCAGTGGCAAAACACAGACTACTGTCCACCTTCAGCACAGGTTTTCCTTAGGGGGGAAGGGTGAAAGCCTAGTGGCTGTCTTTGCCTTCAGAACAATAGCAGGAGCTCAGTTCAGTGGTCTGCTGTACAAACCATGAGACGTCATCTGTGGTGCTAGTCAGGAAAAGAGAGTTGCCATCACATCCTCCCTTCCCCACACTGTGCAGGATTGCATTACCTCCTACATGCTCTTTGACTTTTCTTTCTCCTGGTTATTATCTCCTGGTATTTCTAACTTCCTTTTGCAATAACAATGAAGAAATAACGTAGTTGCCTTGGGGAAGACAACGCAGAATGGCAATCAGAGAGAGCAAGATGTTCAACCACTCCATAATTTCCTCACTTTTATCTGCATTGTGCTATTACCTCATGTTATGTGTGGCTTCCCATGATGTGAAGAAATGGAGAAAGCACACACATAATTGCTTCTAATGGATTATATTTACATAATTTCTGTCTCTAATAAATTAAGAAAGGTTTTGTGAAGGTCACCTTGTTAATGCAGGGACACAGGACACACTGCTACACCATATTAATGCAGAGGGGAACCACAGCTAATGAAATTTGCAGTTCCTGGGTGGAGGGCTCGCCCAGCAAGCGCTCATATTTCGATGCACAACGTGTTTCTGCCAATTTCCTCTGAACTGTTTTCAAAACATTTTCCTTAGTTGCTTTACATGGAGAAAATGGTTCATTTTCTCTGAAGTCTTCAAAAAAAAACCAGTTTAAGCTGCTCTGCAAGTAGTACCAAGTAGTCAACTCTTAGAATCTAACACTGATTATAAAAATAAATTAATAATAAAAACATAAAGAAGAAATTTAAAACAATTAAACAAATTGATATAAAAGTGTCAGTGGAATATTTTGCTTCCAGGTAGATCGACTGACAATGCATACAACAGTGTGCTAATAATAATTACAGCAGAAGAGGCTATTTTATGTTGAATAATGTCCATGATAAATCTAACATCTTCAGGGAGATAATTTAAAGAGATGTTATTCAAAATAGTATACGGATGCACTGCTGAGACAGAAATTTCAATCCACTGAACTCAGGGAACTTCTAAACCCAAGGCTTGTTCCCATAGCAACTGCAATTACAGAGCTTCACTTATGCATTATTGCCTTTTCCTATGAGCAGTCAGAGCAGAGTCTGGCAGTCTAAAACTCTACCAGAACACTGCTTTTACTCCATTTGTAACTCTAATCTACAGGTGCTACTGCACTCCAAATTCTTAAAGCTATTTTTGCACTCTATTCTGAGTTACATTTTATATTGAAAGTGAGGAATATTAGCAGAAATCCAGACTGAAATAGCAAAACCACAGCATTTCAAATCCCACTGAACACACAACCCAGAGTAGCACATAAAGCTTGTCCAGTATGTTTTTTATTGCTACCTCATGATGGACAACACCTCCCTCTTTCTTTTGTTAATACCTATTATTTCAAGAGTTGCTATTCTGGAAACATTAAATTTCTCAGAATCAGTATAGGCAAGGACAACAGTATACTTCTGTTGGTAAAGGAAATTCTTAATAACAGGATGAACCAAAAACTAAAGGAATGAAAATATTTGACTTTAAGGTCTCAAAGAACCCTGCCTTTTGCATTACAGAACCTCAGCTAAATATGTTGGAGATTTGCTTTTTTGTTGTGGATGTTGGTTTGGTTTGAGGTGAGCATTCCGGGCTTTTTGGCTGGTTGATTGGAGTTTGGGGTTTGTTGGGTTTTTTGTGGGTTGTGGGTTTTTTTGGTTGTTGTTTTTTGGGTTTTTTTTTGTCAGTTTGCTTTATTTAATAGGGTTTTTTTTAAGGATTTTAATCTAATAGGTTCTTTATCTTTTCAAGGAAAAGAGTGGGAAAAAAAAATCAAGGTATCAGTAAGCTGTATGAAATAGTCTGCTGTCTTGTAGTTTCCCAGCTACTTGCTGATCACAGAATTACCCTGTCTCCCTTTCTCAGTTCCTTTCTTTGAGCATATGTCAAATGCTGGCATGCAGGCTGCCCAAAGGGAATAGAATATCATCTCCAGAAAGTTGTTAACATAGGCTGTGCATGTACCATACCATTATTATGACAGTTTGCTCTAAAGCAGAAGAGACAAGCAGAACAGGGGGAAAGTGCACAGCTCCTCTTTCTACCACGTCTCCTGTTCATTCATTCCTTAATATTAACCTTACTGGGGTCTCTCATGCAGGCAACTGCAAAGCACAGAGCACTTCAGCAACTCAGTTCTTAGCCTTTTCATTACTGACAATTAAAATAATCTTCTCCAAAGGCTTCTGAATTGTTAACTTCAGTAAAAAATACACCACAGAAGCACCTTGTGTGACAAGAATTTCCCAACTCTTCCCCTTCTCTGAATGGTGGGATCATTTGGGTATGAATTGCAAGGATTTCCCATGCTGCAACAAGCAGTAACCCACAGCAAGAACCCATTCACTTGATATTGCTTGAAGTGGCCAATCTGGATCAAACTCAATTAACAACCTTGCTTCAGATAGTTATTGCTCCTCAATTCTTCTGCCTCATTATATTCCCATCTCATAGAAGTAGCCTGGAAATACATGAAAACACATGACTTGCATAAATATCTTAAATAAAATATTAATGAATTCTCATTTCCATTAGCTTCTTGAGTATTTTCCCCAGAGTGAACACTGCAGACTTGAAATATTCAAGAACTGTTTCTGCTCTCATATTGCCAGTTTCTATCTGAGCTATCCTCTGCTCCTTTCCCAACACTACAGCAATCACATTAGCCTCTGGTATTCCCTGCCCTCTTTCCTTAATAGGCCCCAAAGAGATCGTTTTTAATTTCCTTTCTACTACTTGTATAATTAAACCAGAGGACCCCTGTCTTCCATTCTGTGATTTAATGAAATCAAGAATGGTAAAAGCACAATATTTCTCTCCTATCAATACTCACAATTGCCTCCTATATTTTTGTACTGATAGTGTTTTTAAAACTGAGTCGATACATAAATTTGACCTGGTTGGGTCAATAAGGCATTCCTCTCCACCAGCTGGCAATTTGCTAAAAAATAGCACTTTGTGTCTTTTATAAATAACATCAAAGCAAAGATTTCCTTGGGTTTGGACAGAGTGCCTAGTCAGGAGAGCAGAGTTAGTCTCAAGGACTGGGAACCAGGAAGTCACTTGCACCCTCATCAGGATACCTGTCTTAGGGGCCAGAGGACAAGTCCTTTCTCTACAGGAATCCAGGTAGCCCACAGAGAGGGCTGGCCCTTTGCACATCCCTGCCCCTCATGTAGCATTTATTTTGGGCTATCCCTTTCTCCCTCTTTTATGCCCTTGGCACAAATGTTTCTGCTATGTTCAGAAAGAAAACAAGGACAACAGCTAGAGCTGAATGTATTTTGCTTAATGAGTCTTCCAGCTAGCTCACACATAAATCAAACCAGTTCCAAAAAAAAAAAGATATTTTAAGCATTGCAAAGGCACTGAGTTTAAAACATCATACTATATAATTAGGTTTGGGGGTTTTTTGGTTAATTTAATCTTAATATAGAGATCAAATATCAAACCACACAAAACAAGTACAGACAGGTGTTAAAAGGGATCACTTCAAAGAGAATACATCAGACTGGCAATATTACTCATTTTCTGCTTATTTCTGGTTTTTATCTTATAGATTGTCAGCAGACCATAAGTTCTACAGAAAGAAAAAAACAAACACCACACAACAACCTGAGAAGAAGACCTGCTGTGATGAGGACCTACAAGAACAGACTGAGCCAGATGAACAGACAGACAGATGTTCACAGACTACTTCAGCCAATTTGCCTCCCCAGCAAAGGACACGTTCTTGAATGACGTGGGCCGTACTTGCAGCACATTACCCGCTTGCTCACTCTTTCTGGTTTTGAATGCTCTTCCACCTCAAAAAGTTAAATTCAAGGACATTTTCCTACTCTCTTAACTCACATTACTCCAGTATTGAAGACACTGAAAGCTTGCACTCTAATTCTTCTAATAGAGCTTTTATTTAACATACTCTTGCACATCTTCACAAACACTAAATAATTTCCTTAAAAAACCCCAGATATGATTGCACTAAGAAAAAGAAAAAAAAAGGTGAAGGAAATAAATGATTCCTCAATAGCCATATCCATGTCGTCCGTACCATAAACCAGATACTCACACCTACCACCAGAAATTAAATTCACTACCTTTGGATTTGATACACTGATGGATTTCTTTATGCCTTCCTGTCTACAAAAGTGTAATATTGTAACCTTGACCTTATATTACTGCAAAAACAGTTTTGCACTTAAAATTAAATATTATGTTTCATGGAAAACAATATTAAAACAATTAAAGAAATTATGTATAAATTTGTTCCTTTCTCCTTTGGAGATTAAAAAGTGCCTGAGACAGCTCATTTTTACAGGGTGTTTGCTGTCAAGGGGCAACGAAGTGCAAATGGAAGCCAATGGAACTTGGTGATTTGTTTACTCAGGAAGACAACAGCAGGAGAAAAATGGAGGATTTTAATAACTAGCCAGTCACATCAGATAAGGGACAAACTGGTATATGATATAACATTATTAATAAGGAGACATCCTTCAGGAGATTGGAGAGAATGAGTAGCTATCTTCCTTGAGGATCAAGGAATTTACTTCACCTTATCTGAGTTTGCTGGTCCAAGATATCTTTATCTGGCTTTTCCCAAGCCCTCAGGCAGCACAGACATCACATGTTTTTACTTCAATATTCACAAGCTATTGGGGTATACCCAATAGTCCATTGTCTCCAAAAGCAAAGCTTTGTAAAATGGAAGTGGTTTCATGAAATTAAAATTTGTGTTATCAGGCACATATCAGTGACTTCTAAATATGTGGCGCAGCTCGATTATCCCCAACCCACTGGCATAGAAAAGGGACAGGAAAAAAAATATTTATCCATTAAAATGCCTGCATGCAAAATGCCTAATCCAAAATCTGCTGCAGCAAATAGAAACCTTCCTGACACACACACAGCAGGGGTTTATGACATTTATGGTTAAACTGATTACAGCAACAACTTTTTTAAAACTGCCTCAAGTTTATATGCCTCATGATACAATAAACTTATTGTTTTCTCCATTTTATCATTATAATCTTGTTAAAAATCTCTGACAGAAAAAAGTTCAGTTTTTTTCTGCTCATAAGCTGGTGTCATACTTAAAAGAAACTCATATCTTTTAATCTAAAGCTATTCAGAGGCCAACAGCCCAATTTGAAGTTTACATCAAACAACTTCCACACAGTCTGGAATTCTCATTAGCTACAGCCATGTTCTCTCCGTGAGTAATTGGAAAAGAAGCAGAAGCAACACTGACAATGAATTAGAAAAAACTATGGCAACATATTTTTGAAAGTTAATTTTGAACATGCCCTGAAAGAATTTACACCAGAATTTATGAGGCAAACTCCCATCTACAGATATTGCCGGTATCAAATATATTTATAGGAAGTCTAAGAACACTGCATTCTTGTTTCTCTGCAGATCAAGAAATATTTTGAAAGTAATTAAAAATACAAATGAACTAACAGCTTCATGGGTAAGTGGTAAGCTTAAAAGAGGACAAATACACAGAATACACTGTGTCGCCCATGAAACACAAGGGTCTCTTGACCAGCAATAAAAATAAAAAAGAATTTATCATTTTAACATCAACCCAAGTGTAACCTCCTGATCCTGCAATAAAAAAAAAAAAAACCTACGACAAAGTATTGCTAGTCAAAAGAGAAAATATCAAAAGACACCAAAATAATAAGACACCGAGGTACCAGAATTTCTAGTTTACTATTTAATGTATTCAGAAATTCCTTTTGCAGGTGTGTAAATAGCTTTTCTCCTCATTAGAACAACTTAAATTATGTTTTCATACCTATGAAAACACAGAACCAACTTCAAAGAAAAAACAAGGACCATGTAAAGGAACTCATTCTTTTAAGTTTGTGAAATTGATATGACTTCGTATTTCTAGAAAACTAACTAAAAGATGATAACTCTTGGTAAATAAATGATAGAATGTTGAATTTATGAAACACCAAGGAAACTGAACTTTCAAATGTTTGTTCTGCTTCAACTGAATTATTCATTGTCAATCATATTCTTGTGACTTTAGTCCCCTCTTTTATCACAAATTGTCTAGGATATGACCATCATTTTATTCAAACATTCATTACCTGCAAGCATTTGCTGAAGATTTTATGTCAACAATTTTAAGTCCTTGGGATGCTTGTAAAATCTTTGTCTCAGTACCATACTACTCTTTTATATGTGTGGAATGTTTGACCAACTTAATTAAATAAAAATGTTTCTAGTGTTCTTATTGAATAGCTAAAATGGTTTAAACAAGAGAAAAACAAACTATGAACACTGAATAACAAATAATGAAGCACCAAAAAAAAAAAATCAAGCAAATATTTAAGGAATAGGTATAAGAGAGGAACATTGTTATGATTAATCACTGGCTTACTTGAGAGTAAATTGCTATTTTTATGTCTGTCCACTTTCTCTCCAAGTTGTTCATTGCCTTGAAGCTGTGTTTTCCAAGGTACCTCCATACTGAAAGATGAGAACAAGGTAAAGAAAGGATTTACACATGCATATAAATCCCTTGGCTTAAAGGTTGAAAAGTCCATTTTGATGGTTTTTACATCACAAGGTGCCTGAAAACAAAAGATCTTTTTGTGTGTTGTACATCTCATTGCCTTAATTATTCATATTTGATTATTCATAGCAGCTCTATTGACTTTATTTAGAACTGTGAACATGTATAGACAGGATAAACACAGGGTCTTGATCCATTACAGACTGAAACAGCGCTGAAAAAAGGAGACTTTTTGTGCCCAAATTATGGGCAGCAGCAGCAGCTCAATCCATTGTCCTCAGTCAGACCAGAATTTGACTGGGAGCCAGAGAGATGGCATGCTTCTCCTGCTATTTTAAAATCAAATGTTAAAAATAATTTGAAAGGATTTCAACGAAAGGATATTCTGGGAATAACTTTAATCCTAATACATTGCTGCATTCCAGCAGTATATTGATGTGGTATTCTACAGAGTTCAGAAAAGCAGCACATGAGACACTAAGTCAGACAGTAATTAGTATCACTTGGCGACAACCAGTAGCACCAGTTTAGTAGAATTTCTGCTGATGCTGACTTTCCAAATGAAATCAGTGTCACAAATTCAGAGAATCCAAATAATTTTGAACCAATATCTTATTGGAAGCCAATAAGACACCAACACGATGGCACTTCTGATCATTAAAAAATTCCTGTGTAACAGAGCTCAAAATTAAAAAGATCTGCTAGGCCAACATGAAACAACCGCAATGGTTGGAAAAACATCAGTGGGATATAATAGCAAGGAAGAAAAAAATCCTACCTTTCTATTATCGATCAAAGCTGAGGTAAGATATTTGCATAATTAAAAGATCTGTTGACATATAAGTGAAAGAACAAAAATTAAAAGAACTGTCACACAAGAGAGCAATATGAAGAACATTGAGAACTTATGAGAAGGATGCAGAAGGAAATAAAGATGAACATTGTACAGATTATAGAGAATAACCCAGCCTCAAAACAGCCATTGGGAAGAAAAAAAGAAGACTATTCATTGTGATGAAAAACCATAATAAAGACCAAGTTTTGTACCAGAAAAATCACCACCACATACTGAGAGTGTTAACTGGAATAATCAGTGTATGTTCAAATAGGGGTGCAAGGAACTGCAATGAATCAGACACTCCTTCTGTTGCCAGAACAGGCTGAATATGCCATTTCATTGCTCTTGAGTGTTGTATTCTCTACACACAAAAGGATCTGCTTTTCCTCCTCTTCACAATGCACCACCCCTGCAGCTCCCAGAGTTACACAAATCACGTATGGTACAAGTGATAGATGGATGGGTACAGATCAATACAAATTGACAGTACAATTCTTATGCTATGCCCAGTGTTGTATTGTTTACCTGAGCAGAGTTTATTCACAAAATCTTATAAACAAGGAGAAAAAGAAATTCTAAAGGAAAAAAGAATGTGTAATTTTCAACAGTGCCAGTATATTTTTTCTCAGACATTTATTTCAGGACCCTGTAAATGTAAAGAAAAAAAGGAACTAATTAAAAAAAGCCATAGCAAACTGGATAATAGAAGAATAAGGATATTACTAAAAATAAGACAATGGATTTTCCTTATTATACTTTTTTCTTGTTTGCAGGACCCTGTAATAAACAGCAGCAAAGAGAAAAGGACTTTTACATGCACATAGATAGAAGCAGCATTGGGAAGAATAAAGACCACTATAAATATTAACCACTATGGCTTCCTAAGAGCCACTTCATCCTGAGTCTGACTGTGCATAATCATTTTATTTTCAAAGTTGTGTGCTGCCATTTTTATCTAACAATTATTTCTTGTAGGTTACTATCAGACAGATTGTACCTCCAGTGCTCAGGGCATTTGATGCCAATTGACTCCACTCTTCAGAAAAAGCAAATCACGCTCTCCTACTTCTGCTTTGCATCAGCGTCTGGCTTAATGTCCCACACACAGCAAATTACTGTTCTTACTGCAATCTACAATTGTGTAGTCAACCACAATATACATCAGTATTTATTCCTAACCTTTGGGTAAAATTATCACACTTTTCCCTTTCGGCATAATCTACTGTGCTCATCACACTGGCCCAAAGCCTCTCTGGGCAGTGTCAGGACAAACACTGTCTTCTAATTTTGTTACTCTCTCAGATACACCTCATTTTGTGTAGGCTAATCACTGAATAATGGAAATATTATTTGTAAAGAAATTAATTGTTTTACCAAAGAAAATAGTTCATATTAACACACTTTGTAAAACATTACCCCTCACTCTACACTAGTAATTGCCTTAAAACATCAATTGCAGTCCAAATATTCTTGCAGACCTTTGTAACATCACAACTGCCTTGACTACAGATAAGTTCTTCATTCTAAAAAATTAGGATTGCAGCTAAACAAAACAGCATCAACACTTTTGCAAGGGGATTTTCTTGGGATGAAGAAAGGAGAATTACCTTTGACCCACTCAGGCAGGGTATTCAGCTTCCTTATGGCATCAGAATGAAGGTCCAGATGACTCCCATTGATTAGAAGCCTAATTTTGCACAAGTGGCATAAACCCATTCTAAAACCTGCACATATAAGCAGTAACTTCCATTTGTGGCCACCAAAATAATTGCTTTGTTTCAACATGTTATTACAGTTTCTTATTAAATTGCCTAAAATAATTATTTTTTTCAGGCATTGTTTTGTCCCAAGTGACCCTCATTAAATTCAGTAACAGATTTACTATTGACTCAAATGGGAGCAGACTCAGACCTATACAGCATGGATATTATTTTCTTTGTCTAATTTTTCTTTACAGAATACACTAGAGAAAGGAAGGGAGTCTTCCTTTTCAGACAATGAAAATACATGGTTTTAATTCCTACTTGAAGTATAGCCAGTACTATCCCATGGTATTCAGTAAATTCAGTAAACATGACTAAAGAATAAATATGGCCTCATACATCTGCAAAAAGCAATCCATTGAGACAAAAGTCTGTACGGATCATAGCTTCTACATTTTTATTTTTTAATCCATTGACCTCAGGAGTAGCACTAGCACAAAGCAGATGGGAAAAAGCTGGCATGAAAGCTTGCTGCCCATCAGAACCCCAGATTAACACTGAGCTGTAAGACCTTTTCTTCACAAACTTCGTCAGTTGCTTAAGCCAATGAACATAATATTGCCTGAGATAAATCTCTTAGCAACAATTAATTCCTATAAACAAGTGCATTACTGATAACTTGTATTAACATTAGGAGATTATTTAAAAAATATTTGCTAAAAGTAAACAGAAACTGCATTTTTCTACTTACATATAATTAATTGTTAGAACAAACAAACAGATAAACACTCCTACTGCAACTTCACTCTGTCAGCATCCACCAGCAAGTAGAGGGATGACTCTAAAATAACTCATTAACCAGTTGGAAAGATTTTGCTCCAGTCAAACATTTCTTCCTCAAAGATATAAGAGATATAAGATATTCTTCCTCAGAGATATAAGAATTTGGTGTCAGTGTGGCTTGCCTAAGATAAAAAAAAAGACTTGAAAAATAAAAGCAAATAAACACATCTTTTTCACATGCCATTTAAAGAAAACCTTTAAATAGTCTCTGAATATTTTTGAAGGTAAACATGCAATTTTGGAGATTATTTAATTATATTTCTCCAAAAAACATTTTAACGTACCTTAATTTTAGAGAGAATTAAACAAGAAAAATCTAACACTCATTAATCCACACTCCAGTAGTTTCAGTCATTACCAGCTCTGCAATTTTTATAAACAAGTATATAGGGAATATTGAAACACACAACTGATAGAAACATAAGCATTTCACATGCCCCATCTCACCATACTTCTGAGCAAAGCAATTCCTCAGGTACTTTTTCAAGTCTTTTCACATATAAGAAACTTTATTCATTTGCTCTTTTGTTAGTTGTTCTAGAGCCTGGGTTTATTCACAGAAACATTGAGTCTAAAATTTTTCAAAGATGGCATCCAAGAAGACCCAAGGTTCACATGAAAACATGTTCTGTTTATGTGTTATGAACTTTCCACCATTTATTGTCCTGCTTTTTAAAAGCTTACTGCTCAAAAATGGAATAGAAGCAATAATGCATGAGTTAAGTTACTAGTCACACACCATGAAAATTCAAAACCAGCAGCTCCCAAGCCACCTAATCATGCAAATGTATTGGCTGAGCTGTCTGGCAAGTATCTCTAAATTTACAAAGATCCCTAGAAATCAATAACCATTTCCAGACAAAAATATTTAAACTGAACTCATATTATAACTATTCTGAGCCGATCAACTATTTCTAATAGTAAGAATACAAATCAACAATAGATGCAAATCCTATGTAAAAAATAATTAACCCAGTAATACCAACTTACACTCAGTTTGGTTCTAAATGCAAAAAGTGATCTCTCTCCTTAGCTGTCACCTATTCTGTTGTAAGATAACTTATATATTTTCATATTGCTGCTTTCAAGTCTTGTTTTTCTCATATATCTTTGTTTCAGAATTCTTTTCTTTAGGTGCAATGAATTATTTGCATGTTTTACTAGCAACATCCATAAGCTGCATATATAGTACAATGTACTTGAAATAAAGAAGCCAGCTCCAGGTAGCCCATCTTTTCTGCTATCACAGGTGAACACACTGCAAAACCTTACACAGGCAGCTGAGTAGGATAGAGCAGGACTGGATGTGGTGCCTAAACAACAATTACATCATCACTGCAGCATCATAAAGCAAGTAGTTGGAAAGGTTGTCTTGATTATCTTGCTCTAATTTTTAAGGCATTTGAGAAGTTATTTCCACCTGCTTTCCTTCTTCAATATGAGACTTATTTCTTTCCTCATCTTTAGTAGTTTATCCATTCTCACATAAAAAGGAAGAACTCAGTTTGCCTCTGCACCATCCCAAGGGAGATAAACCAAGCACAGCCATCACATGATCAAACACCACAATGTGTGCCTATTATACAACTGAAGGCTGGATGTTTTCTTCACAATTCCCTTAAAAAAAACCCAAGCCAAAACAAAAAAACCCCCACACTGCTCACACTTCAGCAGTCTCATGAAAATGTATTTTTACAGATATGTCACAATCAGATATAGTTTTCAGTAGAAATCAAAATATGAGTGGAGGTCTTCAAAAAACTTTATTCCCAGATTCCATTTTCCTAGAGCCACAGACAGCCTTTAGTGTCCCCAAAGAATTCAGTTTTATTTTTACAAGTGTATTCAGCTATCCATCTTTCTGAGAAATAAATCTTTTACCTGACAAATAGCTTTACAAAAGACCTGACATCTCATTTTCTTTCACTGTATTTGTAGGTACCTACTGCAGTAAAAGTATAAAAAAACTCCACACAAATCACACTTCCTAAAAGCAAATGTTATGATGCGTGGGAAATTTATCTGGACATTGTTACAAAGCAGAATTTATCAAAAGAGCCATGCCTGGGAAAAAAAAAATGACTCTAGAAACACAATAAACAAAAAGGAGAAATCTTTCACCTGCTGTGAGAGGAAAGCCAGAGGGTAAGGGGGAGGGAGCAAGGAACAACCAGGGCTCACAGAGAGTTGGAGGGGGAAAGCTGGGAAGAGACCCAGTGCAGGATCTGGTCATCTGGTCTACAAATGACTCTCTATGCCTCATGCTCAGACTATAAAATCTATTATCTTGCCCCTTCCTGAGCACAAGCATTCATATATGGTGACTTCCCTTTTTTCTGTTTTAGTATTTTGCCTTTCACCTTGGAACCTGTTCATGCTTGTCCTGCCTGTCTCTTTCTTTTGCAAAGTGTTTCTTATAGTTCTATTCTGTGTCAGTTTTTTAGGTTTTTTGAGGTTTTTTTAATCTTTTCAGGTGTTAAACATAATTGATTTTTTACAACTAATCCTCTAGTGACCAATTAATGCAATGTCTGCGTTATAACTTATTCATTCCTTACTTTAGGCTTCACCTGTTGGGAGAAAATAGAAGAAAATCTGCTTTCTTAGTAAACTGATTGAATGATATAGTAAAAGTAAAAAGAAATGGAGACTGATGTTACTATGTGTTCTCTCACAGATAATTGCTCATAAAAACTTCCCTGGGGCTCCAGGCCATTGGCTAAGTTAAGTGTCAGACCAAGAGTTTCTCATTTCTATGCTTTAGTCTCAATTATCTGCAGAACATATTGACAGCGTTTTCCTCCACACTCTTAAATTTGCTACTTGTGTGAGAAGGAGAAACTGCCATTCCCTAGGAGGAAGTTTAAAGTTTGATAATGTTAAAGCCAGTTGCCAAATACAGAGAGATTGTTTTGTCTCAGCACTTGCCTGCCCTGATAGCCTATGGCTGAGCTGTAGTAGAATCATGCAAGGATGATTTGGTTTTCCCCAGCAGATCATGGCATCACATAGTAAAGCATCTCATCTGTTTCCCACTCTGCCAGTGTTTGAAGATGGGTCTGCATTACATTTGTATAACATTCACAGGTTGCCAATAACACCACTGCTACTGCAAATGTTATTTTTCAGGCAGAAAAGTAATTTTTTACAGGTACACCATTCTCCTCCTCAAAGTCACTTGCTGATGGGTTAAGTGATGATCACACATTATCGGCATAAGCATCACTAGGACTGCTCTAGCTTAGGCTGATGACACAGCAGAGCCCAAGAATCAAATCAGCTATTTTATTTCCTTTACAATTTATTCTTATTTTTTATTTCTAATTTTTAAACTCTTTTTTAATCATTTTCTGCAGTAGACAGTATACTTTGAGATGTAAATTACTAACACCCAAATACAGACATGAAAAAGGGAAAGATGTCATATTAAAATTTTTCCCATCTCAGTCACTACTTAATACTGGCATAGTTTTATGTGATAAAAAACTTAGTTACTGAAGTCAAACAACGTAGAACTTTTAAAGAAAATCATAATCTTAATTAAAATATTGAAGATAATATGTGATATCCTTCTTAATACTTGGCAAATGAATACAGTAAAGAATTAGAACATAAAAAGGTTTAGGTTGGAAGGAATCCTAAAAATCTTCTATTTCTAAGTATATGTAGTTTTAATACCCTTGGAAGCCTTTTCCAAACAAGGTACACAGACAAGCATACCAGTTTGCTTTTTATGTCATCTCTGTGGTTTCATTTCAAGATGCCTGAGATCACTTCCAAATACATCTGGATTCTACAGAACCTTCAATCAAATCAAATTTACATTACAAAGAAGCCCTTGTGCTACATTCTAGGGAACTGAACATATTCACTTCAAAAATAAATGCAATTGAACATTAATAACTCAAGTTGAACAAAAAAATTTGTTTTATAGTTAGAAATTTGCAGTTCTTCTCCAGTTGTTATACAAGTAGGGATTGATTTTCACAACCCTAAAATTATACTGAACAGAAATAAGCAGGTCCCAGTCTCTGATGAAATAAAAGGCAAAGCAAAGATGCATTTGTGAAAAAAATTAATCAGGCTGCAGCTCAGGAAGAACAAACTCTGAGCATGTGATGAATCAGTGTTAGTTGGGCTGGTGACCAGTACAGTTGAAAACCTTACTCCAAAATTTTCAGAGAGAGCTGCCTAATATGGAAGCTAAATTTATTAATCTGGCCCACATGCTCATATTAACAGCTATCATTTGGGTCATCACTAAGCACCATGCTATTGTGTAATTAACACGAGCCAAGAGAAACCCAAGATGAAAAAATAAACTTCCTGATCTCAGAGTTATATCATTTTGGAACTGAACTGTAGATGTAAGGATATACATCTGCTCTGCACAAATGCAAATACCTGCTCACTTCTATATCCCAACTAACTGATATGCACAGCTGAGAAATACACACAGAGATGTGTTTTCATATACATTCATACACACAAAACCAAACAGTTTGTTCTGTGGAAAGACTCCAAAACATTAAGAATTTCTGTCATTAGTCATCCTTAGAAACATCATCTGCTACAGAGTTTACTGAGTTAGTTATAAGAGACTTCACTATTCAAATATTCACTATTCAAAGGGAGAAAAGGCCCATGTAAACAATGATACCTGCAATTTACTATTTTTGCATGCACAACAGTCACTTCAACATCTTGAGTTTGAAATCTCTAACTACAGTTCACCAGAATATTTAAACAGTTGCATAACACCGCATAAGTGAGTAAGGCAGTCAACCTCAAAGCTTCTTAGCCTTAATACTAAGCAGGTATTGAAGAATATGACATACCATTTTTTATTACTACACTTAGGAGATCATAAGAATATAAGTCAACAGTTTCAGATCACCTAATTAATTTAATTGTACATAGCATTTATAATCCACCTTCTTTACTTACCATTTCCTGACAGGGCTTATGATTTGAAATGACTGACAGTTATTTTTCTGCTTTTCAAACATTATTCTTTATTGGTTTTTTATTGTCTAAGCAATGCTATCATCAGGCATCTCATCAGCAATTAGTCAAAATCTCAGCACTGTTAATAGGAATATTACATTCTTTAATACTACTTTAGCATAACTGATATGCTAAAAGAATCAGTATTAAACTTCTAAGATTAGTGTCAAAAAGACAAATTTTTCTGTATTTTTTTGTTAACTTACGAACATAAGTTTGCTGCCTGAGCAGTGCAGTGAACATTTAGTAAACCCCAGTGTTGCTCAGTAGGACTTTTAAGGAAATTTGCTTCTCACCTTGCTGCAGACTGTAACTTTGATCCCACTGCATCTTAGAGCAAAATAAACTCAGCATTTATACAGGTGACCCACACAACTTTCAGAGACAGAGTAAGCATCAGGCATGCTGGTGCTGTGTTTTTTCCTCACTCTTTTCTTCCCTTTTCCCCCTTATGATTGAGAATATATACTAACTTCACAGGATTACTGCAGTCAGGAAAGAATATACAAAAATGCATCCCTCTCTTGAGAATGAAGTCAGGGATGGCTATGAAGTCTCCAGGGACCAGAAAAATCAACACAGCAGGGAACACTGCAGAATCTAAGAAGATACCCTGGTTGAGCTCCCCTCATTTCCTGTAAGCTAAATATTACTGAAAATGTTTTAAAAGATCAATCAACACAGGTAATGTGCATATCTTTATGCATATCTGTATGCACTGGTACAACTCCAAACAAATGATGCTATATAAATTAGCACACGCATTTTAAACAAAAGGGTTTTTTCCTTCCACTATTCCAGTTCATACATCTCGTCCCACAGGATGAGAGACAGATAACCCATGCTATAGGTTAACACCTGAAAAGACACTTGGGGATTTGCACTAGAATGTGCGTGCAGGAGAAAAAAACAGCCCCACTGAACCAGAAAAGAGGTTGTGGATTAGCTCTACACAAACCAGTCTCCTCTCTTTCAGTAAATAGGAGGGGAACAGTAGAGCTTCAGAGAAGCTTCCCATCTTCCCCCACACACCACCTCAGATGGGAACTTGCCAGACACTCACGATTAATACTCAAACTCTCCTGCAGAAAAGCCTAACATGTCCCACTGCAAAAGCACATCTCAGGTAGGAGCCATTAGAGAAAAACAAAGGTGCTGGACTGTAGGGTGCTAATTGGGTCAGTAGGGATTGCACGTGGATTGCAACGCAAGCATGAAGTTGTTAGTTTGTCATGAATGTGAAGGAATACTTTTGTCATTTTTCCACCTGTGTTTAATTAAAAATTTAAGACTTGAGAGGCCTAGAAAGCCACAAGCAATCTCACCAAGAGCATATGTGTTTCCTTGTAGATAAAACTTACCCTTGTGATAGCTGACTTCAGGGAATTTTGTTACTACAAGGGGGACAAAAGCTGCTGAGAAACAAGAACAAACAAGATTTTACAGCGGGAACAACTTGGGATAAACACTGTGAATAGCAAAAAACCTCCCAAGATATTCCATGATGTATAACAATTCTGTAGAAAAGAAAACAGAGACAGCAACATCTGTGCTATGTGATGCTGGTGTTGGAGCCCATGGAGAGGGATTTACAATCCCAAATGTACTAAGAGGTGATTTTGTGAATCTATTTGTGTACACACACACACACATCATGCTGAAGTCCTAGTATTTTGTGTACTGAACACGCAACACAGTTTAAAACCTTTATTTCCAGCTAGTACTTGAAAAATTAAGACTGTCATTTGGTTAATACTCATTTGAAGTTACAAAACTACTGCCAGCAAAAGCAATTTATCAGAACATTTGCCAAGCTATTTGGCTGATTGTTTTTGGCATGAGGCTGCGGCAGCCTGAGTCATTCACATCAGTTAAAATGAAGATTCTCATTCAAAAAACATTGCTCTATTGAAGCAAAGGAGCAGTCTGTTTTATTTTTCATACTGTATTTCTGTGTTATTTCTGTGACATCTACTATAATTGGAATTAGAGCCTTAGATCACAAACCTCCAGATGTCTATGAAGAGTGGTGCAGCACAAATATTTCCAGAGCATACCTGATACTTTTCCTTTTCGTTCAATCCTGAAAGATGTGGCCTGCTAACCTTAACAGCATTAATGATAGAAACAGAACACGCATATACTCAGAATCTTTGTATCATTCTGTTAGAAAAGAAGCAGCTCTGAATCTGAGACTGAAAATCAAGTATGACCTCCACATTCTCAGACAGTTCAGTCAGATAAAGGACAGTTTCTGTTAGCCTCAACTTGCATCAAATCCTCACTCAGCAAAACTTTCTGCTTTTGTTGTCAGTACAGAGCTCCTCAGGAATTTTAGGATCTTCAGAAAAATCTCACTTGGCCCACAGTGCTAATGAAAGCATTCTTAAGTGTACAAATACAGATTTCATTAACAGAACATGCTTGTCAGATATGAAGGAAAGTGACAATGCTAGGACATGAACTATGAATGCATCAGCTGTACTTCATAGCATTTTCCACTACAACTTTCTTGTATACTTGCAGCCATCTCAAATGTTCGTGAAATTTTTGGTGGCTTTCATTTGAACATAGCTTCTTGATTCACTGAAGCTTGGGTCTCATATGCACTGAGATGATGAAAGTAACTTCTTGAATAAACACTAGACTAAAATCCCAAAGGTTTAAGATTTAAAAAGCAAGTTTCAGCCTCTGCCCATTATGCCAAATTCTCCAAGAATACATAACACCAAGTGGTACTAGTTTAAGTCCATGCTCTCAGGGCTAATAGATTTTTCATACTGGACGTCATTGTCAATTCACTGTAAATTTTTGTGCTCTGGCACATGAAGACTCACAGAGTTTTGCTTCATCTCTCAAAGGTTAAGCACTGTCCACTGACTCTGCAGTCCCTGATCCCCTTCAAGGTACTGCACTTCCTACCACATAAATCCAAACTCTTTTACCTCTTTCAAGCCACAAGAAAAAGTCAGTTTGCTGATTTGAAAGGCAGCGAGCATGGGCCAATACCCATTTTCATTACACTACAACTTCACCAATTACATGAAGACTGAGGAGGCCTTCTTCTAGTCCAAGAAAACAGAAAGGAGTTCAATTTACCTAGTTACTTGTTGAAGGCTTAGAACTGAGAGGGATGATGATTAGCCAGTATCCAGTAGGCACTTCCAAGATATAATATTCCCCCCCTTTGGCATACATACTCTTATTTCAAGCATACAAAAGTCAGAAAAGTTTATCCACACAGCTTGTGCTATTCTAGCTAATGCCTTTTAAGGTGTGTCCTCTTGTAGTGACTCTAACTCAAAGCCTGTTGTACATCAATGAGTCTGAGGCTCAGCTCAGAGTGAACCTTGTGCTGTGTCACTTGTGCAAATTGGCCTGGGCTGAGCCCGTGGCTGCAGGAGGAGCTCAGCCTGATAATTGTACTAACAGGAGCATGTAGGCAGCTCCCACTCAGTATCAGCAATTCCACCACTCCATGGCCCTGCATTTATCCAAAACTCCATTAACAGCTTCATCTGAACATCATTTTTCTTTGACAGTATAAATAACTGCTTATGTTACAGCTATTTTGAAAATTAGTTATTTCAATCACCTCAAGGAAAGCTAAAAAACTTAGAAATTTTTATTTTTACCATCTATATGAAGAATCTTGTCAGCTAATAATATAGACATTTTCTCTGTAAGTGAAAGCACAACATATTTCATGTCCAGCTCACTGGTTAGATGATCTGTGGAGCCTTAAGACCACAATCTCCCATCTACTTCTGTTTGGAAAAGTCTTCAGGTTTTGTCCTCTAGATAAAAGAAAAAGAGCTCAGCTATCCCAGAGCCTGCAGAAACCCCTATCACCCACGCTCAGCACACAATGCAGAAGCACTTTCTGCTCTTCATTCTGTTCAGTAATGGCCAACAGAGGAGAACTGGCTTTACAATAAGCTTTCTGCCAAAGAATGCAATTTTAAATGCAGAATTTGATATGAGAGCTGTTTGGAGGAAATATTAGTCATACAGCACCACTACAAATTTATTCTGTATCTATTTCCACAGAAATGATAAAGCTCTCTTGAAGCTCTGAATTTTATTCCAGTGTAATATTAGACTGTTTAAGATGGCACTACATAATTCAAAAGTAAAAGTGAATGTGCTGTAGAAAAGAAATTGTATAATAGGGGCTTAATATATGAGAAGTCAGCATTATCTGGATCTTTCTAATCATAATTTCACTTGTTAAAGCACCAGGGACTCCATCAGTCTAGACACTATATTCTGATTCAATTACATTATGCATTAAAAAGTGGTGGTTTACGGCATCCATTAGACTTGTTATTACCCCTGTGCCATACTCAATTGACCAAAGCAAAAAAAAGCTTTCTGCTACAGGAGGTGAGACCAAAAAAGCATATTCAGTGAAAAGCATTAATAAGAACCCCCCAAAAGAAGTTTCAGCTCATTTCTTCCAGAGATTAGTATTGCTGCAAAATGCAGAGTAAACATCATGCCTCATTACACCTTTGTATTGTTCAGACCCCACGTATATATAGGTGTAACACTGATTAATGGAAATAAATTACAACATTCTGTGACTCAGAATAAATTGTTCCAAACCTTAGCAGGATTAATAACAATAACAACTTGAATAAAACATATTAGCAGGAGACTAATCCAAGCCTCATTCATAATATCTAGCATCTCATTTTTCTCTTAATCTTGGGCCTCAAAAGTCATAAAAATTCAGCACTGCCATTCTTAGCATTCATGACAATAGCCATGAGAATATGTTTAACACAGGTCAAACTGACAAGAAACTCTTTGCTGTTGTACTGAACATGAGACACTGCTTTCACAGCTCACAATTTAGCTGTCAATTTAACCCAGATCTACAATAAAAACACTTTTCCATTTTCCAAAAATCAAAAAAGCAGCAACCAAGTCTGTTCTCAGGATCTGTATAGAATTTTCTGCAATCTTTATCTACCAGCAACTGCTGTGTTAAAGCCCTTCTACTTAATATTCAGAGTATGCCTGATCTCCAAATTAGATGTTTAAGCATTTTTAGAGTAATTCAGCCACAAGGTTAATTTTTTTTTAAACAAAGGTGGGTCGTGACTTTTCATATATTTACTGCTAAATTATCTTATTTATCAAGTAATTGCATTATTCTGGGTTTCAGATATAATTAAGAATGAGGAACAGTAAATTTCTCCAATCTTCTAAGAATTTGACATGCATAATAATTCTCATTTGAAAATTTAAAAAATTGTTATTTTTGCATATCAGTAAGAAAGATATGCATGTGTTTAAACTTGAAAATCATATCTGTTTAAACTTGAAAATCTTGTTAATTAATAGGGAGGAATGATAAATTATGCAACAGAAAAAATGTTTTGTTTGAAAACTGAACTAAAGAAAAAGAATTTAAATTACTGACAAAAAAAATATTCTCACTAACGTAGCACCTTTTTGTGCAGTTTCCTTTTGGGTAATGCATTTTTTTCAGCCAAAGAATTCTCACTATTCTATGAATGCACTCATAATAAATTTACTCACAATTCATGCCAATGACATAATGCCTTTTTACTCTTTTACTCTTGAGCTGTGGATGCCTCAATTCCTTTAATAGATTTTTCATATTGGACTTCATTATCAATTCACTGTAAATTTTTGTGCTGTGGCACATGACTCCCACAGTTTTGCTCCACCTCTCAAATGTTAAGCACTGTCCACTGACTCTGCAGTCTGATCCCCTTCAAGGTACAGCACTTCTTATTTATGCTCTGTGCTTTAAAGTGTAAATTTCCTACAAAAGCCTTTTTTTTCTTCATGAAATATGAGCAGTTTTATTGAGGAGCTAAACATGCTGCAGCTCCAATTGCTTGTCATTCAAAGGCAGCCAAGGCTGGCTGTCTCTCCCAGCTCTCTCCCGTCCGTCCCACTGGAGCTCGGCTCGTTCCACGAGCCCACGCAGCTCTGGCCATCTGCTTCCCTGCTGCAGAGCACTCCTCTCACACTCCTTAGGCAGCACACGAGATTCCCTCTCCAGTTTGCTCAGAAAAGAAAATGTCTGGCTAATAAATGCTGCCTGTTTGACAACACTGAACACTATTTACAAACTGTGGCTTCCTTTAATCAACACATTTGTCCCTGATTCCAAGACGTGATCGTGGCTCATTTTAAGTCTGCGACAAAATTCTTGTTGAGACAGATGGAACTGAGGGTAAGTGTAGGCCCCACTCTTACAGCAAGCTCCACTCAAATGGGCTCCTCTGCCCATGACAGATCCCCGCCATCGCCACCACAGTTCTTTGCAAGTTTTTGGAGTAACTGGTATGATGTTCACACCAGAAACAGGACATCAGTGAATAATTCCTCAAAAATGGTATATAAGCTCAATCCCAGACAAACACATCTTTCTCTCTGCAGCTTATACCAAGGCAAATACCTGCCATATCATATGAAGAGGGAGTAAAGCAATTATCCCCTTCTAGTGTCAGTGATGCTATGCTGGTTTGCAGTAACCATCCAACTGCTTATCTGGTAAGTTCATTTCCTCTATGAAATCTGATGAGGCACTCTTTTTATCTGATGATATAAAATATTACCAAAACATAACTTTCAAGCATGGAGTTTGTGGGAGGTTTTTTCTGGTCTTGGTGAGGTCGCTGGGGTTAAATGTTTAGTTTTGGAAGGCAGGGTTGAGGGAGGGTTGAGTGAGGTCCAGCTCTGAAAAAGTATTTTTTTTCCATAACGTTCTTTAAGTATTTCACAATGGTACTAGTCACCAAAGGGTTGAGATTTGTAAAAAAACATTGTTTGTCACCAACCTTTTCCTTTCCCAAAGCAATTTGTGTGACTTCCAACAGCCAATGCCAACTCACTATACTTTTATGTCATTAGTTTATTGCTGGAATAAAAAAGCCCAGAATCAAATTAGAGGCAAAATGAAACTTGAAACGGGAAAGCTGAAAATGACAAATCAACAGAGTGTTTATTTATTTCATTCCCACAGATACTAAAAATATATAATAATATTAGACTTCACCTGAAGATGGCACAGAGCCATTGGCTCAATAAGGAAATAATGAAGCATCAGGAACAATGCAAAAGGAATTCAGTAAGGGCCATGAATTCACTGCCAGTGACCCAGTGCATCAAGCGACCAAGACAAGCCCCAGGTTTGGCAGCCCTTGGGCGTTTTTTCTCATTATGTGATTTATCAGTTTTTAAACACCATAGCCCCTGCCAGGCAACATGGAATAGCCAATCACAGAGTTTCCTGCTGGCTTTTAAAAGGTTGCATGGTATCCTACAGCAAGAAATCAAAAGCAACAAGTCCTTATTTGCTCGTTATCCTGATGGTATGTGCCAAATGTGCAGCTGGAATCACAGCTCTGCAGAGCTGAAATACTGCTGTGACAGCTCATCCCACACTCTACAAGTGCTCTCACTCAAGTCACCCAAGACATCACAAGTCACACTTATAAGCAGAGCAAATACATGTAAACCAAAGTCAATGGCAAAATTAAAGTCCTGTTCTGACAAAAACACCAAAGGAGATGAAGTTTACATTGAGTGTCATAACAGATACACCTTTGGGCACTTGGGTTGTCCTATGCAAAGTGACTGAAATAAGATGGGATCATTAGAAAAGAGCATGTATAAACTTTCAGTTGCCTCTAACATTTACATTTTAAATATTTCCCCATTGGAAAGCCCTAAGTTAAGTTCTAGTAACTTTCCTATTATCTCATAATGGGAACTGTGGCTCTAACCTTCCATTTATTAGTCAGAGCTACAGCTTCAACATTACACCTTATCAAAAATGGATGCTGTACTTCAGTAATAGTCCTTTTTGTGGCCATGTCCAGCTGTGTGGGTGGATGAATACAACTCCTTCATGTGATAAAGTTTTTTAGTTCTTTCAAACTCACCTGTGTTTCATGCAAATATGCAAACACATGAGGAAAATCTCAGTCTTAAATCTCTCGCCTGAAAACAATCTTAGGCCAAACTGCACAGCACCTGCACAGGAAGCATGTGATCTGTATGAATAGTGAAAACATGATTGATAAGACAAAAAAAGAAAAACCACACCTGTGAAACGAGAAAAGTAGACAGAGTCTGGGGTTTTTAAGATGTCATAGAACTTGTGATTTCTCTTTTTTTCTCTTTGTAGAATTGTGTTTATGCTAAACTTTTTTTGGTAAGTGGTATCAATATTGTCTTCCAAAAACAGTTCCTCAAAATTTTTAAAATGAATTGGCCTGCACTGCTCTCAGTTCCAGCAGTATATTGATTTAAAATCCAGGCTTCAGAATCTGGTGATAAGGAACTCTTATCTAATCAGAATTATACCACATTATTCCACAATACAGAAATTGTGCTTAGCTTTCAATGCTCAGATTTAACTGTTCTAATGCAGAGAGCATTTATCTGCCTGTCTGTGAAATGCAGCTGTTTACCAGAGGCCCAAGAGTCTATAAAGCTTTGTGACCACTTTCTACCACAAAAGGTACATGTTTATGTCCTTTGAAATCCACCTTCCTGATTTATTCAAATGCTTACTCAATTGTTCTCTGAAGATCCTGGATACCTTTGCGTCCCCATTAACAGGAATTCAATTGAGTGCAGATGCACAAAACCTAGACAAGACCAGGAATTTCACAGTAAAATATTTGCCTAGAAAATGGTGTTTAAAGGAAAGTAAAAGATTTTTTTTAAAAATGATATATTAATGCTCATGAAAAACCCACAGAAAAGAATTCCCCCTGTCAAGAGATGTGTTCTGTAATTGCCAAGAACTGTAGGAGATAAAAAACCTTATTATTCTGAGTCAAACTGTAAATTTTGCTGTCTTAAATTCTCAGTTCACGCCAAAGCAGTGATGATGTTAAAGTTCCTTCCACAAGGCTTGTTTCTGACCAGTCACAATAAAAAAATTACAGAATTGTGGAAACAAAATCCAGAAGGACAGTTAAAATTTATTGCTAAAAATCAAATTGTTTCTTATACCTTACTTTCCATAAGGCGTAATAAACACAGCTGACATAGCAAAATCATCCACTTGCCCTTCAATAAACGCCACAGATGCACATCCTCGGACATGACTTTTCATCTTTTATATCCTACTTTCCAAGCATACAATCACATCAATATATTCAAACAATAATTCTTACTGCCACTACAATTTTATATGATCATTCACTGCTGCAGATTCTATAACATAGCAATGATATTGGCATAACTAGATCATTGTAGCAAGGAGCCATCACAGCATTGTGGCTCTGTGTCTCTATTCATGTGTGTCTTCTAGTGGATCTCTTATTTTTAGAGTGAACTCTCAGTGACCCGAGAACTGAAACACAAGACTTGCTTGTGCTCACAGAACATCAATTAACCTCAGCCTGAGTGACATCTAAGAAAAACAGATGTTGTACCAGCCCAAAAATAGAAGGAGAAAATTACAACAGAGGCTTTGAAACAGCAACCACAGAATGACAACAGAGACCACAGAACTACAAAAACAAATCACAAAAGATTGATTATGGTCAGTATATGCATGCAAGTTTAGGAGCTGGGTAAAACCTGTTTTGGAGTACCAAAGAACAAACAGCCATCATGTGTAAAATGTAACACAAATAGCATATCTTCAACACAACATCACACAGTCACTGGAAGGAAAGCAAGTGAGCAGACTGCTTCAGCAATCACACAAAAAGAAACCAAAGGAGGTGCAAAATCATAGGCAAAGAAACTATCATCACATCTCCCTCAGCAAAGGGCTCAGTGTGCTGACAATTCATTGTAAAACTACATTCTCTTCCTTTCAAGGAAAATTAACTCGTGCAACCTAGGGACTAAAGTAGCATGGGAATAAAGGGCAATGCCAGAAACAGAGATGACAAAGTTTGCACGTATTTATTTATATTATCATCACAAGTAAGCTGTAATAACAAGCTAATTGCAATGCTCCTACCACTGTGACTGGGCTAGTAGTAATCCTTTCACCAGATGGTTAGCATCATATTTGAGAATAAATTCTTGCTTCGAGTACATTTCTTCACTCTGCACAGAGAGGGCTTTTAACCTGGTATCCTGCCTTTGAAGGCTGGCTGTTAAATCAGGATGTGACTTTATTGTCACACTACTGCAACTTAACTTCGTTAGTATTGATTTTGCTCATAATGAAGTGAAACAACTGAAGCATTCCACCTCAGTAAAAATTGCATACTTATTTTTCTTTTTTTGCAGAAAATTTCCACCCCTCATTATTGTACACACACACAAAATGCAACTCATTTGTATCAAGTTTCACATAACAGTTTTTCCTTAACATTTTATGTCAAGATAAAGCATCTCTTTGTGATCAACAAGCAGATTAACACATTTTCAAGTCTAAAATGTTTCGAGGACAGGAAAGCTATTTTCCCACCTTGTGTTATGAAAACAATCAAGAAATGCCACATTCCTCCAATGCAATACTCCAGTTAAATTGCTCTGCTGCCTTGGAGAAGAAACAAATTCAGAATAAACATTTCAGCTAAATCACACTATTGTTGATGCTAGACAATGGTCAACTTTGATTTGTTCTGGAGCATCTCAGCTGGAGCTGTTGCAACAGATCTTTAAAGAACACAAAGAATGATTTGAATGATTTAAAGACAATGCCTCTACTACTTTCATTTCTTACCACTGTAATTTAACCTAAGAATGATATAGCATATCCACTTTAACAGAGTGTTTTGAACAGAACTGAACCCCAAGTGGCCCAAACTCAAATTAAACCACAAGGAAGGACTGACTCAGAGCAAGGGAGGGAAAGAGAATTGGGGGGAGGAGGAAGAAAATAAAAATCATTCTTTTCCTCCTCCTGTTTCAGTTATCTTTTGTAATTATACTGTCCACAAAGAAATCCTACCTCCTTTCCACATCTTGTCTTTTTTAAATACACAATATATTATAGAAAAAATAGTTCTTGTACAAAACAGCCATAAGCATCCTGTGTCACTTCCTATGCTACTTGTGTTGCACAAAACTCTGAATGCATGCACCAGCAGTTCAGGAATACAAGCTCTTTTGTGGTTTATCACTTAATTGGCAATTATAATCCTATAATTAACTACAGAAAAAAAGCCTCTGGCAAAAAGCAGCTGAGTAATTCAAACATGAGATATAAAATTACTCCTAAAACTAGTCAACAGCAGCTTATCTGCAAATGCAGAAATAAACCCCACAAGAGAGTTAGTACCATCAATTCCTGTGCCCACTCAATCCTCCAGCCACCCAGGGGCCACATCAGTTTAGAAAAGTGACAGGAAATGGTTTCAATGCAGCCATCTATCTGATACTGTCTGGGACTGATTGTCAGCCTTCCTCACAAAAAGGGAGAAGGCTAAAAATATCCTGACTCACCTTGCTGCTGTAAACAGCCTGTTCTCCTAGTTGACAATCACTTACAGAAGTAGTGGTGCAATAAATGAGCTAATGAAAGTGTCACTTACAATAAGATGTCAGTAAGCCAAAAAAGCCAAGCCTGACTGGCACCCATCCTGCTGCAC
Organism: Cyanoderma ruficeps; assembly: GCA_008694505.1. Taxonomy (NCBI): domain Eukaryota; kingdom Metazoa; phylum Chordata; class Aves; order Passeriformes; family Timaliidae; genus Cyanoderma; species Cyanoderma ruficeps. The sequence goes on from VZDJ01001247.1 coordinate 7,061,442, forward strand.
TTGACTGAACTCTTCACATCACACTGCACTGTTAATTACAGCAAGACATGCATCTGCAGCCAACCTATTCTTTTTATGAGAGCAGCAGATGGGCCAAAACTCTGCGCAACAGAAAATAAAATCTAACTGGATTCACCTCACCTTCCTTCTTGATACTCAATACTTCTTCCTCCTATCTGCTCATCATCTAAACCCAGCACTAAAATACCACTTCAGCCAAATGATAGCACAGTGCATTTTGCCATGTACTACAGGTTCCTTCACACAACCTGAGCCCAACCAGCTTATCAGACCATTGAGAAAGCATTGAACATGAGATTACTTAATCAAATTCTCTAAGATGTTCATTTCACAATATTTGTAATTCTAAGGATTGAGCAGCAAGTCCAGCAGGCCCTCAAGGAGACTCCAGATACAGCAGCTACCTCCAGAAAGACATCAATACTTCTATACTAATTCCCACCTTCTTAAAAAATAAATTAAGCAAACCACACAGCTACTTCTCTGAATACTACTTTGTGTTGTTTGTAACCTTGTGTCTATCTTCTTAATTTTTTTAAACCAAGGACTGTATACAAAGAAACAACTCAAAAGAGTAGAGAGCTGCTCAGGGAATAACTCAGACTCTTCAGTGGTGTGGGTTGAGAGCCCATACTCTCAAATTCTGACAATTGTCAGATGCATAAATCATTTTCTCTGGACTGGAATCCAAGCATCTCTTTAATCAGAACCCATGCTAAGGGCTCCAGGGTCATTCCTATCCCATCACTCTCTCAAATACTAGAAAAAGCAGAAGCATCTCCAAACCCATTCTGGTGCTTAGCACTCTTACAAGGGATAAATAGTCTAAAACACTTGAAGAGTTAAAGCATCTGTGTCTTCCTCATCCAGACAGAGCAGCTGCTCACAGGAGTGCAGTGACTGGCTTGCAGCATCTCCAACCAGTCCTTGGCTTCCTCCTTGAGTGTGTCAAAAATTACTCACATAACTTATCTCCACTTACAAACAGTCTCAATATTAAATAAACCAAAACATGTACTTTCTGTTTCTGTTAACACAGCCAAAAAAATATTTTGTTCAGTATTATTTGTCTCCTTTATTTCTCAAATACTAATTCAAGAAGGTGCTAAAGTAAGATTTGTTGTACTCAAAGAAGCAAATTTATAATATGCTGAAAATACAGGTATTTGATGGCTTAGAACTTACTGAATTGTATTGTTGGAATTCACTGCTAATGTTGTAATGCAGGATTCTGCCCACTCAGTTTTATATTGCTGGATGCATAAAGTGAAGTGAAAGACACAACAGTGATTACCAAACAGCTCATCAGGAGTGATAAACAATGATAGAAATAAATTACCCCAAGTGCACAGCTCCAAAGAAGAAAACTAATAGAAACCTGCTCCATCCACACCAAAATGAAGTCCTTTTCCTAAGACCAAGCCTGCAATTACAGTGAACAATCTCAGAAAGCATGGGAGATCTGCATAAGATGAGAGGTTTTCAGATTTTGTCAGGACAAAGCTAACATGCTGAGGAGATGAAAAAGACAAGCAACTCACTGCAACAGACAGCTTCAGCTGAGACAGGTTATTATAAGTTTCTTTCAATTCAGAGACTGAACAAAGTGGACCCAACTTAATGAGACTCTGCCCTATAGAAAAATGATAGCCAGGTGTCCATTTATTGTCTACCGTGAGTCAAACATTCAGCTGAAATTAGAGGGACAGAAGTAAGACAGACAATTAGTCATAAACCAAAGTACCTCTTCACAAAATTTTTCTTAATTTTATTCTAGAAGAAAATTAAAATTGACCTTTTCAACATTGATAGGCACCACTTATAAACTGCTTGTATAAAATCTGCCATATAAAAAACATGTCCTGAAGCTTACAAAGAAATAATTGTCTTTAATTTTTCTGAAAATGCAAGTTTTGGATCCATCTGAAAGACATTTAAAACTTTTTTAATTACAATTTTTTAGAATGTGTTGTTTTCTGTTAGGATATAAAACATGTCAAAAATAGTATCTACTTCCTACCCAGCTCTATTATTTTCCCTGTATTTAGGATTCATCACCTCACATGCCACATCACTGATCAGCTAGGTTAGAGTGCACTCTTCCACTTTTGAAAAACTCCAAAATACCACCTGTATAATCTCACCAGCTCCCAAAAGACATCATTGTGTGGAACTGACAGTAAATTCATGGAAAAAAGTCCAGCTTACTGGAATGGGAACATATACATGGGAGCACACATCTAACAAAATGCTGGCAGTTTTGTTTCAAAGTGGATTTTTTAATCCACAGCAACTTGGTGATAAAGCCCGCTGTCTCCACAGCATCTAAAAGCTTGAATCCAATAAAAATTTTAAACAGGGATCATCTAGGTGTATTTGAAGCTCACATAAATCAATTCCTCTCAGTGTAACTCTGTTCAGATTCTGTTTAGTGCTGAATGAGCACACAGACAGTGATACATTCATTTCACCAGTGCCCTGCCAGAATGACACAGGTATAACAGAGGAGCTGGGCTCTTCATTGTCCTTCTTACAGTATTCCAGTTTATGGAAAGAACATTCAGCTCTGTTCACCATGACGACCTTAGTGGCATAAGTCATCTTTTATAATTCACTTTCCTCTTTACATTCAGACTGGCTGCTGTACTCCAAGACTGAAACTACTTCATTTGTTTTGATGTTTGAAGCTGCAAAGTGCACCTTTCAATCCATCACTCAGGACAGATGCACTGGTGACAGCAGGAGAGGTCACTGAGGCAGCCACCTCTCCAGCAGTTGAAAAAGCAGCATCTGGAGTTACAGAGCTGAGGCACTTTTATTTCTCATACCATGATATGAAATTTGATTAATCTCAAATGCAGGGATTCTCACAGCTCACTCCAGGGAAAGGAAGGGTTCTCACTGCACCCAGTGTATAACTAGAATTTTAAGAGGAGTTGAAAAAGGAGGATTTTATTTTTCTCCAGGGCACTGGCACTCAGTCATGGCAGGAAAGGTGTATATACCTACAGAAAGACTAAGAACTTCTGGTACTACTGGGCTACTACTTAGTCCTTAAGAATAAGGACTTCAGGTACATTAAATCCTCCAATACCTGTCCAGCTCTGGTTAGACACTTAGGACCAACTGCTGGATTTACATTTGGAAGCAGCAGATGTTCATAACCAGCTCGTTAGGATGCCAATAAATACATTATCTATATTGATACACCACACAGAAGTGATGCCTTTCTCAATAATAAACTAACCTAATTAAAACAATGCACTGCTAATTAGTAAGCAAAGCTCTTTGATTGGCAATTTCTTTTATTTTATATTTATTTCTTTCCATGACAATAACTAAGTAACAAAACCAAAGCACATTATCTTAAATCAAACTAAAACCCCCTACATTTCTTTTTGCTCAATCTGAAAGATTTTATTCAAACATATCCAGAAGGTTTTTGTATTATTTTGAGTGATTTACCCTTTCCATCTTTTGTCATTTTTACATATATAAATGAGAAATTTAGTAAAACTGGAATACTGAAAATGCTATGAGCATGCCAAAGTGAAAGGGCTTACTTTAAGTCTCCACTTTTTTCCAGCCACAGGTTTTTTCTACTTTTATTTAATGCACAAAAATCCCCTCAAATCATATCTAAATCTTTCTTTCCTACAGGAAGGACTACATGTGTAGCTACAAAAATCTCTTCTAATCCTCAGAGAGATAAGTTAAGAGCCAAAGAAAATATTTCTACCACTTCACTTAAGAGAGTTTTACACTATGCTTATATAGTTCAGTCACACCTCACCATCCCACCAAAGGGGCTCTAACCATGGCTGCCACCTACTGTTGATGTGGTTTCCTGGACGTCACTTCACTTCCAACAGCACCATTGTGCAGCACCTTCACCACACAACATACAGCAGAAGCTAAGCACCTCTTATTCACCATTTCTCCCCTAAATGTGACTGGAGAGAAGGAAGTACATCCTCCACCTTTTAGACCTCACCTTTATCCTCTGAAGCTAAGCCATGCTCCTTTCAGGACAAGTATGGCTCAAGCATACTGGAACTCTTGCCAAAAACAGATGTAGGCTCCTTTTATAGCATGGGCTAATGAGCTCATTTACACTGACTCTCAGGAAGGGTCCAGACAGAAGGGAAAGAAATCCCACCTCCTTTTTCTGGAGGACAGGTTAATCCAATTGCAATTAGGCAAGAGAGACCATCACAGATCTCTACACCTACAAGAAAGTTTGTCTCACCTTGTAGTCTCTTGCAATGTAAGACTCAAGGAGTTTGTGTGGATTCTTAAAAATCAGTGACCTTGCAGGACACCTCAAACACAAAAACACCCTTCAGTGGAAGACCAGATGCTCTAGCTGGAGAAGAGAAGAAGCAGAAAATGGACCTCCACACTCACAGATGTCATTATTGTCACCCAAGACCTAGATTTTTATATTTAAAAATATGCTGGTAAGCAAATTTTATATTTAAAAATTTGCTGGTAAGCAAATTAATAATAAAATCAGTTACTAAATCTGGCTTTCAGTTCTGTTTTGCTTATTACAGAAAGTATTTATTTCCCCCCTTCACAGCAAGGTAAACTATACCAGGGAACAACAGGATGTATTTAGGTCTTGATTTAGCCACAAATGTCATATAATTAAACAGACTCAGTGTATACCTCAGTGCAAAAGGGCTTAACCAGAATATAAGTTTTTTCTCCTAGTGCTTTCCTCACATCTATAGAAAAGGCAGCTCTGCTCCCCTTCTGTCCAGTAACCTTTTCCTTTATATGTTCTCCCCACCTGAGTAGTTCACAAAATGAAGTGTAATGACAACCAGCTTGCAGCAACCTGCAAGAGGCACCGAAACAAATCAAGTGCAGCAGTGCTCACTGGGTGACAGCTGTAATAAATTAAATTGCCTATCCCAATCCAATTCATTATGCCTTCCATGAAAAAAGGCCTAGATGTAAAATGAGCTATTCAAAACACATTCTGCATTTCTATTAATCTAACAGAGTGAATTGTTTGCTATGCAGTAAAGCCAACAACGCTTGTCTGCACAGCACTGCACCACAGCATAAAGCTGTAGCACCCGCCCAGGGAGAAAATAGAGACAACGTAGGGAGCAGGAAAATGTCACCTTCGAGGGCTGACTTAGAAATTACCAGTCTGTGAAAAATGTGTTTCATTTGTTTAGGTGTTTTCAGGTACCTGCCACATCTGTGTCATTTAGTTCCTAAATGAAGCCAGTATCTTTTCAGTTTCAGTGGTGGAAATTATCCTTCATTTTTGCAGCATTCAAATTTGAGTTGCTCACTGCCACCTGCTGGAGTGCAGGGAATTTTATAGATAGGAGAAAAACTGGAACAGCAGTGGGGTTTTATGTATGCTTTTATTTACCAGATTCACCAAAATTACATCCAGTTTCAAAAGTAAAGCTATTTTCAGGCATGTTTTACCATTCACTTTTACATAAATGTTTGAACTCCCTTGCCCCTGCAGAAGCTGGATGAAGTTAATAGAAGGAAGAATGTGGTAACTTAACCCATACTATAGCTGTGATCAGGTGTTCATAAATATAAAGGCAGAAACAAATGTTAAAAGGTAATTTTACACAAGTTCTTTTTTTTTTGAGATAAGCAAAAAAATCTAACACTACTTTTAATGCAGCTGTCTATTTAGTCAATCTAAGGATAGCTGCTCTTCAGTATTGTGTCTGTTTAAGCCCAATTTACAGAGAGCAGTATGTTACAATCTCCAAAGTCAAATGTTTAATTAACGCAGGAACTGCAGTGGGAAAAATATCCAAAGGTTTAATGATCAGCACATGAAACAAGATATTACTTACCTGGTATCATCCCAACATAAGGATGGACAGTAAATTAGACCAAGAAAAAGCAGACCTCGTGTTAGAAACAGTATAGTTACCTGAGCGTGGATTCTAAGCTTTTTAACCCTCTTGCCAACTCTGATATCCAAAAAATACTGATAGCAGACCCCAAGGGTCATGAAATTGCAAATATTTAAAACTATATTCTTGCTTTCTTGCGAGATTTGAGGAGCTGTTTCAGCTTCTCTTTCCCTTTGCTGAATAGAGTGTTATTTGGAGGTATTTACTAAGATTTTTCCAGCACTTTGAGCATGGTTTTAAGGTATTATGAAAACATCCTTATTATGTATAATAGGGGATTGTGTCAGACTCAGGTTACAAATAGATGCTGAGCACTGCAAAGTTGCTGCAGAAGTGCAAATCTCTTTCATTACCTGCTTTGACATATGTGGTTCAGTACATGGATGTTTGATGTTGTGGATGCTCACAATGGCCTGAATGAGATGTACAAATCTGAGAGCCAAAAATCCATCCAGACAGAAAGACCTACCTGCTTATGGGGAAGGCCTAGGCCTGAATCCATGGGAGATTTGGATTGTGAATGTATGCATCCTTATTGACTTCACAGCCAGATCCCACGGCCAGGAGGCAGCTGAGCCAGTGAAAGGGCCTTTACTGCCTGCCAGCACGACAAAGCCTCAGCCACAGTCTTGCATGTCAGGTCAGCTTGCTGCACAGCTATTTTAGCACATAGCCCAAGAACACCCCAAGCATTTGGAGTCTGGCCCCTTGCTTCCAGAGCAGTCTGTAAATTTACACATATTAAACTGTTAGAGGTCTTGCATTATACACTTCCTTTTCTTAGATTTTCAGTCTTCTCTCCCTATCTTACTACACAGTACAACAGACACTGACCTTCTCTACAAGCTGCCAAAACTTACAGCAGCACGGGCACAAAACTTAGCTTTTTGTAAAAAACAGGTGTTTTTTATATTCTCTCCGACACCCTGACCAGCACTCACCATGGCGAGAAATTACCAGAACACGAGGGAGCTCAGGAGTTTCTACGAACCATTTGCTCTAGTCCACTCCCCCTGCTGTCTGTGAGGAAAGGAGCATTTGTCCTCAGAAAAATCAAGGTGAAGCCACCATTTTGTTTCTGTTACACGGCAGCAGCACGACAACAGCTTCCTAAATCCCAATCACTTCCACTGCAGCTCAACACAGATATTTTCTAGCACAGTACACATCTTGAGGAGTGTCCAGGAGTCATGACCAATCACCCATTGCTCCAGACATGGCTGCCTGATCCATGTCTGCTTCCAGAAGATTCCCACAGCATCCATCCCTTTCTTAGAACCAATGGCCATTTCACTGCAAAGACACATTACCCAGTCCGCTTTTATTCCAGCCTGTAGTAAAAGGAGATAATGTGGTTTCATGGATTTCCAGAACTGCAACCTTGTGACCTCAAAAATGCTTTCTAGAACCTAAAAGACACCAGACTGGAAACTGAAAACTGAACTTCTCCACTCCTGTCTCTCTCTAAATTGTTAGCTCACAAGTATAGCAGAGTGAGTACCACAACTGAATTGAGATATGATAAATAATGAATGAAAAACTTAATATATATTTTAAGTTAACTTCATCTTGCTGTGACAGTGCCCAGAGATCAATGAAGAATAGTCTTGTGGTGCCCAAAACTGTACAAATATAAAATAAAGTGACAGCTACAGGCCTGACAAGCTCATGGGCTAAATAGAAAGCTTACAAGGTTAAAGAGATTCTTTCCATCGACTTCAGTAAGCTTTTAAGAGGGCTCTAGGGCATCTCTGATGAGACAGCCACAACAATCTCCCTGAGAACACACTCCGGCAGTTTCCTGTGCTTCCGCACTTGAAGATCAGAGAGTGCAACAGAGCTAAGTAGGCATTTTAAACCCTATTTATAAAGTAATCAAAAAACTTAAAGAAATGTAAAAGTACCTGGATCATGGTTTTTAAAAAGGTATTTGGGTACACAAATGCCACTGAAATAAACCAGTCTTATAGAAGCTCCAATATTCAAAAAGTTTAAAACATCTCAGTTCAAAATAATAATAACAAAATCTATTTTTAAAAGACCAACCAAAACATAACTAAAACCCCCACATAATACAGTGGTTGATAAACCTGAAAGCATTGCAAAATAAAGGCTCATTCTCAGCTGCTTAAAAGTGACAAGGGGACAGTTCTCATAATAACCCACTTCCCTTTTGAAAGCATCCAGAATAAACACCTATCATCACTCTACAGCTCTTCCACTGAAATGCTATGCCAAGGTTAGCAATATTCTCCCAATACATAGAGATCTGTTAAAAATCTTCCAAAGAAAGCAGAAATTTTGGCGCCCTACTAAACCAATGGGCTACACAAACAGATATGTGAAAGATTTTCTTTAGTGGGATTTCAAACTATAGAAAGCAAAGTTGGTAAATCAATTCTTTCTGAATAAACATTTTTGAATGCTGATTTTTTGTTCCCTTTTTCAATTAATATCACTACTTTCAGAAGAAGATTTGGGAGAATGGGGGGGGGTCCCCCCCAAATAAGTACAGCTTAAATTTTTTTCCATTTTGGAATACAAATCAGGCAGTCTGGTCTGCAGGTCACATGAATGTAATCCAGCATTTCCAGGATCTCTTCTTCTGAATAGAAGCTTCAGAAGAAACTGCAGCATTGCATTCAATTTGAACAACATCAAGCATGAAGAGGCAATGAGTGACAGTTTTTGTGAGAAAATAACTCTTCTAGAAGATACTATGTTTCTATATTAACAGCACATGAGATTCCCAAAGTCACTGTTTGCATACACCAAGTATGTGTAGAAAGTCAACCAGAACTAGGAGCAGATATTTAAATTTATGAAGCCTGACAGCTTCTTCCACATCAGTAAGCTGTTTCTGTCTTCACATTACACTCTTCTCCTCCCACCCTTGGAACAACATCCCACTCCTTTAAGCAGCACTGCTGCTGGGAGAGGTAGCTGGGAAAACTGAAGGAAGAAATGTCTCCCAGCTGAGATTCTCGTTTTCATTTTCCCAGTTGCTTTCCTTATTTATTTTGCACATCAGAAGCCCAGATCCCCTAAGACCCTGTTCACTGCTCTCTTCAACCATACCTCAGAACCAAAAATCCCTTGACTGCAGTTTTCTCCCCTGTCATGTCCCCAGCCAGGCTTTCCAACAGCCCAGTGCCCCAATAATTCCTCTGCAGTATCCCCAGCTGCAACAGAGCAGCTGAGTGTGGTGTAGGTACTGACTGGAATATAAATATCATGTATCACTGAAAACGCATTATAAAATGCACCCACACAGAATAAAGGTGATAAGAATACACAATGAAACCCATGAAAGGAATACCTAAAGGAATAATATGATTTCTGACTTTTTTAATGGACAAGGGGTTGGTACAACCCTGGCATGCTCCATAAGTTTTGACTATTATAAAATAAAAACCGAAAACTTCTCAGTAATTTCAACAGGGTAGCAATATGCTTCAGCTGTTACTCACTAAAAGCAATTTAATGTCATGTCAGATACCAATATATCCAATTGTGTGCAAAACTGCAAATACATTTAAAGCCCTGGCACTAGGTTGAGTGGGAATTCAGTTTTCTAAGTGCCAATATAAATGTACACAGGTAAGCAAAGAGAGAATACAAAAGCCTCTCCCACACAGGCTAAAAGTGTGTAAATGTGCTTAAAGAGGTTTACCAGTTTTTCATTTCTTTCCTTTTGCTGTTAGATTTGAAAAAAGCAGTCACTCACTTTATTGCCTGGTGTCTGTGAGCATTTGAATCTGGCCAAACAGAATAGATTGTGCAGTGACTATTGGCATGTGTTTAATAAACTGCACCAAAAGTTTAAATCTAAAGTTTAGAATCAGTAGTAAAAGTGCAGAAATACAGAATTAGAACTACTGCTCTACTTCAACTACTGAGTCTGACTACTTTTACCTGAAGGTCCTAATCCTGCAACCTGTGATTACATCAATAACCTCTTTCTTGGAAAATGTCCCCTTGGACTTAGTGCTGAAACCATTAGTCAGACTAAATTCCCATTGAGCTGACCTGAATATATGGATTTTCTTCCAGGAAAAAAGCAATGCTTAGTATTAGAATTATAGCATATAGTACAATATTTGTAAAAATACCTTAAAACATGCCTTTAGACTCCTTAACTTTACATAGAATACATTGTGTGCCCTAAATAACAGGTGAAATACTTTGCTTTAATATAAACAGTTATAATGAAATGTGGGCTTCCAGGCTCCACTTGAAGTCATGGCTAATAAAACCAGTGTGTATCTGAGTTCTCGATAAACAAAGGAAGTAAGGAAGGAAATAATATGATGCACATTTTACAGACAAGAAACTGAGGCTTGGAATAATGACGACTCCCCAAACATACCAGAGAGCTCACCCCTAACACCAGATCCTTTGGACTTGAAGTCTCTAAGGTGCAAAGATCGTTAATTTCTCCTGTTTTCCCTCATTTAATAACTATATTAATTAGTAATTGGATTTGGCAAGAGTGAAGTGACAGAGTAACCCTAATACCATCAAATTAAAATATTACAGGAAAGTTTTCATCTCTCTATTCCCATAGAACTTCAACATATACTTCTGCTCCCATCAGCGTACACTGAATAAGAACATAAGAGCCTTGGTGGGTCAGAACAGAAGTTCATTTGGCCTTATCTCCCTACATCAGCAGCCAACAACAGCAAAAGCATTAAAATGAAGTAAATGTGGAATGATGATACCCCTGAAAAATCTCCCTCAACTTCCAACAGTCCATAGTTCTGAGACTTCAATACTGAAAATCTTGCAACAGGCGGCTTTAACTGCTGAGTGGTGACACTAATTATACAGCATGGAAGAAGGACTGTAAACTCATTGCAGCTTTAAAAAGGCATCAAAGCCAACTCCAAGGAAGTATCAGAATATTTCCACTTTTTTGCCTTTTACAGCTTGCTCTTTTACAGATTTATTTTTCATATACTAGTAGGAAAATGCAAAGCTAGAAGGTCCTATTAGTACTGAAAGGCATTATCACCCAATTGTGCAGCTGTTTTAGAAAACATATGATTATGTGATATTAAGGTGTGTCACAAATACTGAATAGATGGAATAAACAACTTTCTAGCTATAAGGGAAAATAAATTTTGTGAATACTCTAATAACTGAGTGAAAACATAAGGTATGGCCACTGTTTACAGGGAAATGGATCATTTCAGCAAGGGATGGAAAGAAGGTCTAATGGCAAGAGAAAGGAGGAAATGTGACAAGACAGAAAAGAGGATGAAAGTTCTGAAAATGAGTCAAAGAATTTCAGCATAAACAGTATATAATAAGTAATTGACCATATATTTTGGCCACAATAACAGAGTAACTAAACATGATGTGGCATTCTTTAATCCTATTATGTATTGACCAAATTTTGTATATTAACTCAGAAATGCAAACTTTGCATGGCACATAAGATACAACCACAGACTTCAGAAAGATAAACCATAAACAGCTGCAGGTAAGAATTGCAAATTATGTCATTATTAGAAGCATACTGCAATCTTATCTAAATTATTACTAGCATTGAGAAAGTGATGGTTAATCTTATAGGTCATTCCATAAAGCTCTACCTCAAACTACAAAAGAGATCTGAGGAAACAGAACATCAAACCCATGTTTGAATTGTTAATAATGTTTTTGCAGCATAAGTAACCAGTAAATCAGGATTCTCCAGAACAACCCTTTATATTCTTTTAAGTCTTCCCAAACAGCCATTAACCACAATGGCATCTAAACCTGGACAACCCACAGTCAGCTCTGATCCTGCCAGTGCTGACCCTTCTCTTCTCATTGTTCTGGTTTCACACATCTGCTGCACCCACCTGCTGTCTGTTTGTACACAGATTATAAAGTCTCTGGGACAGGGATCCTGCCTTTGTTCTATGTTTGTACAACATCTGCCACCTAGGAACTGACTACAAACTAATTACTTCTCACTGAAGAGAAAAAAATAGACATTATTGTCTAAAGAGAAGTGAAGTTTATTTCCTACCTTCTCTTTCATGATCAGACATATTCTATAAATTTTTTTCAAGCAGATACATTATTCATTTCATTTTCTCAGCCACTATGAGTCAATTCAGAAGACCATTGTTTCACATACTAAGACTCCTCAAATTACTATAATTATTTTGCACTGCAACTCTTAGGATTCAAAGAGCTTATAATGAAAAATAGCATGAACTGGAGTACCATTTTAACATGAAAATGGTTCTTGCAGCAAAATGAGATGAATATTGGCTGCCATTTCAAAATCCATCATGCATTACAAATTATGAGAATAAAAATATTTATCTCTGCACTTGGCACCCCTGAAAGTAAAACCAGTTTCATGTATGTGATAATGGACAGACAAAAGTCAAATCACCCAAACTTTTGAATCTCAGTCTTTGACACTAACGTCTTCTAAAATTACCTACATTTACAGGGAAAATAAGACTGAATCACTTTATTGTCAGTACGTTATTCTCCATCCATTCTGTTCAAGAACACACCATCCAGAAAAGAAGGGAAAATCTGATATTTGGGTGAAAACATAGTAATCACGGGCAAATTACGCCAGTCTCTGTAACAGTCCTTCATACTCACAGATCCTCCACTGCTGTTCCACTTTGTATTTTTACTTTGGTATTAGATGTCCCAGGAAGCCCCTAGTAGGAAGGTGTGAGTATTGTTTATGAGTATGTTACATTCCATGTACCCTGAAGGTCTTTCTTTTCAGCATGTGCAAGAAACACTAACTTACTCTGGCAACAAATGAAGGATATTTGCATACATAAGTTCAAGAATTTCCCCCACTTTAAGGCAAGGTTAGGCTGCATGCCTTACTATAAGTAGATTCTTCATGGACATATATACCTTCTATTCTGTATTCTCCTACTCTCTGCTATTTATTTATTGGCACCTTGCTTTATCCATGACTGTAAACTATTAAACAGGACCAATGTGTTATTTTTCAAGCTTCAAAACTTGTTTTTTTTTTTACATTAGAACAGAGTGAAAGACAAGAAACAGTCATTATACAGAAACCAAGTAAAGTGAGTCACGTGTGTCTCCATGTCAGCACATTGTTGATTTTCCCCAAAGGCCTCTCAGTGCCTTCATAACTTGATATCATGTTTATTTCTCCACTTTCTTTCCAGAGAAGTCCTTCTGATGTAATACTTGTCTTTAAAAAATACATGGTTTGAGAGAGGATGTGGGGCCTACTCAGGCTGATGTAGGATTACTAGGAAAACAGCACACAGAAACCATTAAAAAATGGTGAATCATGGAAATTCCATTGCTTTGATTACTGTCATGTGTCATGTGAAATGAACTCAGATCCTTTTTTTTAAGCTAAAGTGAAAAAATTTACATAGAATCTCTCACCAATAAGAACAGAGTACCACTATAAGTTTTTTATATCTTGTTTAACATATCTTTTTTTTTGTTTATTGATTATCTCCTTAAGCTAAGACAAACGAAAGAGTTTACCAAAGAAACTTCGTTGCCCTCAGCACACCTGTCTTGGCAGTCATAACCAAAGAGGTCTTCACACCAAAAAATGTCTTCTCTGGTGAAGTCTGAGTTAGTAGTTCCATTCATCCAAGGAAAATATAATAAATATTCTTAAAACACTTCCATATACTAGAAAACAAAGAGCTTAACAAGAGATAAACACACATTTTATATACTTTGCATAAAGGAAACATATTTCTCCTTCACCATTGTCTTCCTCAGTGAACCAGTAATTCCTACATTTAACTTCACAAGCCTTTCTAAACAAGTGTGACCTGGAAAAGGCAGACAGACTTCCCTGTACAGAAAACATTGCCAGACATTTCCTTGCCTTCATATTTCAGGGAACTCAGACTGGATATCTCAGCTGAAGTAGAATGTCAGAGGAAAGAAGTGGTTTCTTCAGTGGCTTCTTTTGGGCTTAAGGCACCCTGGTAAGGGAAAAAGGATTTTTCCAACATTGTTTAGATCTTCTAACTACTGAATCAGATTTATGAAGTCCTCTCTTTATCCTACAGATGTATAAGGATGCCTTTGAAGAGATTTATTCCTTAAGACACAAAATGGACCTAGCTCTCATGAAAAGCAATAATACACTTCCATCCAAGATAGGAATATAGCCATCCTATATTCCCCAATCTACATCTTACCTGCCTCACATTAAGGTGTATCTATATTAGGGGGAGGGAAAAAAAGTCTCTCAGCAGCGAGATAAATTTCTTTATAGTCAAGAGTAAAGCTGAACTGGTTTCATACCTGATACAGACAGAATGACACAGTACCGTGGGGAATGCATTTTTTGGGGGGTGAGTTCCATAGGAGCACATATCTCCACATCCATAAGTTTGGTAGGTAACGCCTTGGCTGTGATGGATCCCAGCACTTTACATCCCACAAGTTTGCAATGACCCTATAAAATTACTTTCCATCCATCTGAAGTTCCAGTGGCAAGAAATATTTCTGACAAATAACCAGGACCTGGCAGCAGGTCTAATAATGTAGTGCCAGGTTTAAAATGCTGCAGTTATCAGTCAGTCACACCACAGAGCGGGTCATGCATAGCAAAGAGCTGCTTTATTAGCTTGAAGGAACATGCAGCATGTATAAAATGATAGAATGCAACTACTGAGCAGAAGCCAGAGCTGAAGCAAAATCCTCATCATGGCCCAGATAATGTGTGCCATTCACAATCTTACTGGAGATCCATCCTGAACAGCACAAGCTTGAGACAACAATTAGGAAGCCATCCATGCTGAAACTGAATTTTGTCTTCTTTCTCGGGGTAAAAAGAGGAAATAGACAAGGAGGAAATTGATACACTTCCCTGAAAGTGCAAATCATAAAAAAACATAATATAAATAAAGAAGAACTTTTCTGAGGCATTTTTTCACACTAAGACAGTGACCCTTGTCCTTTTCCACAACAGACCAAAGCACTTCTCCTGACAATACCAGCCCAGTGCAGGTCTTTTATTACTCAAAAGTCATAAAATGGTTATTAAGAAAGGAGTGCAACCTTTAGGGATATAAAAAGGAATGACTAGAGGCCAGAGGCCTCCTTTACAAACAAGCAATGGACAACTGCAATTAATTCACTATTGTTGGGCTACTTGGTGCAAACCAGACACCTTACTAAAATGTACTGTATATGGTGCTAAGCATTTACGAGGTGACCTGTCTCCATAGAACAGTCCTGGGTCTTCCTAGCACTTTGCTATAAGTTTCAACAATCTTTTTAAAATAATTGTTGAGATGATGGCAAATGCTAGATGTTAGGAGGGTTTTGCCACAATTCTCTCTTGTTTGTTGCAAGAAAAACAACAAAAAGTATTAAAATAGCTGCACAAGAAAAAAAATCCACCCAACTTGCTCTGTCTCACTTGATATAGCAATGGATTCATCAATGCCAAATTTGTGATTCTTTATGCGTGACCTAAATGTTGGACAACATTTATAACTATCAAGGTATTGACAAGATATCAAGGAAATATTAAAAACCCACGACTTTCTATTTTCAGGATGCATTACAGTCAAAGGTATCCATGCTACAAATTCGCTTTCCTTCTGCTTAATTTAAAAATACTATTTCAAGTTCCAGTGTGATGCAGAAGTTTTTCCACCAGAAGCAATACAAAGTGGTAATTTTTGTCCCCTGCTTCTCCCTACATCAGCACACCTGAATCCCTGGGCTCTATGAATGTGGAACTAATATCACTGCAGCAGCACAGAGGTAGGGAGAAATCTTCCAAGCCAAAACTGAGGTCATCACAGAAGAGATGTTAACAGTAAATAGGAAATGCATCAGAACCAAGGGTGGAACATTAGAACATTACCCACAGCATCTGATGAATTCTTTTTCTTCTTTGTGGGCAGAAAAAATTAGCTACATAATAGATCCGATTGCCTTGAAATTGATTGCAACTACTACCCCAACTCCTTGTTTTCCTCATCAGTCATCCCAGCACCCTAAAACCTGTGTTGCTCAATCCTTCCCACAGCTTCTTGCTGCTCTCTCAAAGGTGTCAGCCTCAGCCTCACTGATACCCAGCTCTAACTCAGTGTCACCAACTGATGAGTGACACCACCAGAGCACTCAAGAGAATACTCACTGTCCAGGGCTACTCAACAATTGTCTGTCATTAGTAAGTGCTGGCTGAGAATATACCCACCCTCACGGGAAACAACGCCAAAGAAACAGCACAGAGCTATAAAAAGATTCTGTACTGACACTGAGTCCCTTCATGCAGAAAAGTACATTAGACATTTTGTGGCCCATACTCTGCAAGTTTATTAAAAACAGCATTTAATAGGCAAGATCAGTATTTTCAAATGTAGATTATATAGCTAGTCGTCTCTATTTGCACTCTATTTCCTCTGTTTGAGGACTTGAAAGAAACAGCCTAAACTTCTGAAGTGCTGAGAACCATCTGCTCTTATTGGCCTTAGTAGCTTAGTAGTTTTGCAAAATAAGCTGTTTAATTAGATGCTTTGGCATTGACCTGATTGGCTAACTTTTGACCGCATAAGTTTAAAGAAAAAAGAGAAGTGTCCGAAGTAGAATGATCTCACATACAAAGAAAACATTGCTTCCACTCACCATTTGGCCTTCTCCACGTCCTTCATTCAGCTCCAGAGTAACTATAAAACAAAACAGTCTTTTTTTTTTCTTCCCTGTTTAATTCTATAATATCAATAAAAGTTTACATGCTAAAATGACAAAAGTTTTTTCCCTCCAGGAAGAAGCAACACCGAAATACAAAATTTTACAGTGCTCCTTGCTAGAGCTTTCTGTATCATAGACTGAAATATTTGCAATCAAAATAATACTTCAGACTACTATACTTTCCCAGGCATGTATCTATCACAAAATGAAGGGCAATGGGGAGATACCTAAACTAGCAGAAGCACTATTGGGATGTATATATTGTGCAGTGAAGCATCATCATAAAGCCCTATATTATTCTACTGCACCCACTGCCATCAGTCCAGGCCTCCTGGCTCTGGTACTGTCTCATTCTGCTGTGGCCACACCAAGTATATTATGCTTCATTGCTGTGAACACATGTCTTTGATTCTTCTGGAGGGAACTAGCTCAAACTAGCAAAGAAACTAGTGAAATAAGAATGAAACTCTAAATGTAAGAAAGAGAATAGTTTTAAACATGTGGTATTGTTCTTAATACCTTGTGTAGAACTGTACTCTGGAAGTGCACACAAGCACACACAGGTAAGAAATAGGGGGGGTTTGGAAGGAGTGAGTTTTTTAATGCTGCTACAGTTCTAAGGGAGCTTGAGCTTAGATTTGAAGCTGCTACCGGGAAAGGTCAGTCTGAACCACTGACTGTACATACCACCTTTTAAATTGCATTTGCTAAATATTTGAAGCCCTAATCCCCATCAACACCTCTACAGGCTGCCTCAGCACTAACAGCTAATAGGGTGATGGTGCTATGGAATCTACAAGCTTAATAAAATGCATTTACATGGTCTTGAGTGATGAGTTGTCTCTGTGTTAGAAACCAGTAAACTTCGAGGTACAGCTGTCATTTCCCATCATCTTTTGGATCAAATGCTTGGATTCCTTTCCGAAAGAGAGGAGTGTTGGCTGGGAAATGTGACACTGTCTGACAGGATTTAGGAAGGGACATCACAAACAAGACAGAGCAGGGCACAGGAGAGTGCATCTGTCCTCCAACAGATACAGCCATTCCACTGCTTGGCTGTGAACAAGGCAAAATCTCCCCAGCTGGTAGGTTCTGGTCAAGAAATGAGATCAGTACCTATGCTGATCAAGATAAAGATGAAGAATATTTTAAAGAAGTTTTGATAATGTCAAAATAATTTTAACTCAGTTACTCCTGGATTCTTAGAAAGAAAGCCTATTATAGAATGACATAGCTTTGTGCTTGAATAAATTGTTAATTTAATGAGTCATACCAGCATACCTAGCTTTTAAATAGCATCATTTACCAGTGAATCACAAAGTGATTAACAAGTCTTTATTGTTTGTTTTGCCCTTGAGAATACAGGTTCTCAAAGACACATAATGCATTATTACCGTTTTAGGCACATCACAGCTCAGAAAGAGAAACAGATTTTCCACAGATTTTTCCATGTCCATATCCAGAGCTCTTAAAACACACCTGTCCTTCAGGTAAATAGCAGCACTAACAGGAATATTTGCTTCTATAGTCTATATTAAAATGTTGCTATGTCAGAAGTAGAAATACTCAGTTACACTGAAGCACAGTATTCTGAGTTCAGATACAAGAAAACCATCTCCTTTTTGCCAAGGAAATGTACTTCAAAATTAACAAATAATTGCTATTTCAACACAATATGTACTTGTTGAACAAAATATGCAATCATATTCCACTGCAAACGCTGAACAAATTTTGTTCTGCAAAAAAATCCTATATTTTTGTGGTGGTGCATCCTTCCCTCTTTTCTATGCTGCCCTGTGATCTGAGAAGTTCTTGTAGGCTCAGCCCTGATGAACCAGTCCTGTGTCACTCGTGAAGATACAACTATTTGTGAGAATGTATTGCAAACCACATAAGGAGATGATTCTCTTGGTAAAAGAGCAAATATTTCCTTGAATAATTGCAATTACATAACCGCTAAGAGGGGGGGAAATGACAGAAGACAGTTGATTTTCCACAGAGTAGCTGGAGTTCTGTTTGGCATTTGTCACCAAAACAGTGTTGTAAAAATTGAAAATTAAGGAATCTTGTATCTGTTTCTACAAAATTTCAGGACACTTGACACTGAAATAGTTCCTTTCTAATGCTGTTTCTCAAAGAACTGACATGGCAGCAAAAAGGCATCTTTCTAGATTATTATAGGTTCAGCATGAATTGATTTGCAGGCAGGAGCTATATCCTTGCCTCTTCAAAGTTTGTCTTCCCAGGTTTTATAGAGTGATTCAACACAAGAATCCAGGTTAAGATTATACAATGCCCTGTCCATAGAAAATTCATGTGTCTAAATAGCTTTAAATTCTTTAGTACCAGCTGTTCTCTTACTGAATTTCTGTCATCCTTTTGATCCTCAGTCTGTTGCTCTAAACAATGCCTTGTTGTGGTTCTCTTCAGTAGGGAATATCAGAGAACCCACAGCTTGGTCTTGTTTCCACTCTCCTCCAAGCATGGCATGTCTGTAGTTTTTTTCCATAGGAAGAAGTGTAAAGCAATTTTAATGCAGAGTTGGTTTCATTTGCTTTTTTGAAAGCAATTTTTTTTTCTTTTTTAACCTTTCTGGTCACACAGAATACCCAGTTCTTCCAAAGGTTCATGCTTAGTGAAGTATAAGATTATAGACAAACAGTTTCCAAATCTCTACTCCCTAAATCTGCAACAAGAAGTACACTCTGGACTGGAAAACACCTCACTGATATCGTTGCCATGGCAAAGCTTAATATGAGTTTAGAGACTGGGCATGCAGCCAAGAAGAAAATGAGGAGAGCTGACACATGACATTTCCCCCTTTGTTTTTTTTTCATATAATTTGCTTTCTGCAGCTCGTCTCAGGAGCACAAGAAATGTTTCAGCTTCAATTATCTCCACAGGAGCTTCATTTTTCCCCCTTTTCTTTTGTTTTGCTCTAAGACAATAATCAGAGCTATTGTGACTTTTTGTGATTTTTTTTCCTTCAATTCCCAAAGAATTATATATGCTCATTGCAAATAATTCCTAAAAATATTGTTAGCATATGTGCTGTTGATTTCCTCTTTATTAAAAGAAACCAGATTTGAAGATGGAAACACAAACCTAACAGCTCATCAACTACAGTTTAATTTGATAGCCAATAAGAACAATATTTTCATGGGGGAAAAAAACCATACCAGTATATTGTAAAACACAGATTTCTTTTTTGGTTTATCATTCTAAACTGACTTTACAAACCCTGTCACTTATATTGTATCACTGTTTAGGTCCCATCATTTTCAGCCAGTGCTGGGCAAGGTCGGTACAACCTGATTCAGCAATTGCATCCAGTTAACTTTAGCATAAGCTGTATAGTAAAATTCAAGTGCCTTTAAATATAGAGACTCTATGAAAGTGTAGAGCCTCCAAGCCCCAAGATGGTGTGAATTTGGCCAAGGCCATCACTCCTACAGGGGGTTCTGGCTGGCACAAAAATTTGGTGGCCACTGCCCACACAGTCCTGGAGCAGCCCTGGCCCAGGTGGTGCCAAAGGCTGCCTTCCCTCAGTGCTGCTGTGCTGTGTTCTACAGCTGAGGCCAGCTTCCTCTTCCACTTTCTAGCCCTAAGACACCCCAGCAGAGCTTTTAGCTGACACACGAGCACAGCCTGCAGAATTCTGCACCTCCTGCTTGTCTGAGTCCTGTTGGCATTCTGCCACAATTCCAGAAACCTTCTCTCCTTTGCGCAGCAATGATGCTCAAGGTTAAACACATCTGAAATCAAAGCCCTAGTCTGCTACAACAGAGAGCAAATTGAACTTAGCATCTGGTACCTATAACCTGGTCATATATCTTTATTATTCTGAAACAAGCAATTTCAAAATTCTTCTTTCAAATATACAGAGGTTTTCATTTTATTCAGATTCTAAAATGAAATTTAGAGTGTCTTTTACAACAATGAAACCTGGTCTCCCAATTGATTTTAAGAAGTCCATTACAAACCAAATAACTTAATGGAAAAAAGGAAAGGTTTTAACTGTTCCACTGTATTCTGTACCCTCAAAGTAATTATAGTTGGAGGCCTAGATTTCTAAACTCTTTCATAAAATGTAGGCTATCAGACATGCCTCTTAGGAGGATTTGTAGCAAACAAGTAAAACATTGGTGAAATGTTCTAAAACTCAGAAATACTTTAAACTCATACCCTCAATGGAACAAAATTGTGAGGAAGGAAAGCAATCAGTAGGCTAGTGCATAGCAATAAACTTGTATAGCTGGTGTAAGGTGGACAATCCTTTGAAATGATGAGAGCTATCAACAGGAATATTAAATTAGGAGGAAATAAAATAGAAACATGAGGCACTTATTCATGATCTTGAGCTTATACACAAGGGCTGGCAGTCACTATCCTTAACTACAAGGACAGCCATTCTCCTGTCACATGGAAGCAATCACTTATTGGCAAAGGCACCTGTAGGGATGCTACGAGGAGTCACTGCCCACAGGCAGGCATTTCTGACCAGATCAGAAATGTTTTAATATGAACAGTGACCCTGCTCAGCTGAAATGGCTGAATGTGGACTAGGTTGAAAAAAACCTCCCTATAACCTGATGTCTTTATGAACATAATGAAAACGCTGCATGGCAGTACAGGAGGGCTTACAACTGCTGCAATCTATTTAGCCATCTGTCCAGCAAAAGGTCAATGTAATTACCAGTTTAAAGTCACACACTGACATGGAAAAGTATAGACCAGATCACATAAAAGGAGAGAATCCAAATCAAGAAAATAAATACTTTGATTCCAGAGATGATACTATCAATTTCTTCCAGAAACCCAGATCTATTACCATATAAAATGCTGTAGAAAAACATTACTATAACCCTTAGGTGTTTCAGCCATATTAAAACACCAAGGATGTCAATTTTTAAGACCTGGTTCTGGGATATTACATCATATTAAGAAGCTTACAGTTACACACACAAAACCACATTTGATCAGACAACAAAGCCCATTCAAGAAGCAACTCTGAAAAGTCAACTCTTCCATTCTCAGCCACTTTTCTAGGTTGCTAACTTGAAAACATCAATTGTATTTTTGATATATGATTACATTGCATAGAATTGGGAAAGCATGAAGAAGGTGATCACAAGAAAAGCTTGAAAAATAAACAGCATTTAAAGGACACAATTCTAACAAATAGGAATGACTAATGGCCAAGAAAAGACAATTGTTTGGGTGAGGAACACACTTAGCTGAATCTGCAAGGAAACACCGGAGGTTTCCAAATCAGCAATGGTCTGTGGAGAGCTGCTCAGACTCTTGGTTTCAACTCCTCTGCTTCTGCTATCCGTAGTAGATTCCTGCTCCCAAATCCCTGACAGGTATTCTGCCATGCCCACATCTTAGGGTGCATTTAGAAAACCTGCATGTGGCCTTCAACCACAGCACACCACATCAAGTGCAGCACCTGAGAACTGCTACTGCTTTGAAAATCCCAGCAGCATCACTGTGTCTGTGCTGGAAACAGCCAAACTGGATGGCCACAGACACCTAGAAACTCTAAGCCTGTCTCGGCCATCCAAAAATCTACTAAAATAGAAAAAGCAGACAGAGCCAGGAAAAACAGCAGCCTTAACTTAAATGACAATGCATGTACTAGATTTTATTTTCATACTAGCAGTTGCCAAAGGGATGTTTCTTGGGATTTTTTAAGCTTAAATCTCATGGTCTTAAAAACAATGTAGGACAAACCATACAACTTGCAGCCACACCATACTCAGAACAAGCACTACTCTGATTTGCATGGCTGGGGATCCAACACCTACACCCTCAGGAACCAATGGATGTCACCAACCCAGAAAACCACTTGGGATGCAGCAAAGAAGTCAGTCTTGCTCCTTTTTCTCTTTTGGAAGCATTGCATCTGTCACAAATCCAGAAAGGTCGCAGCTTTATAGGAACAATTCCAAAGGTTCTGATGAGCACATGTGGGAGCAAGTTCCAGACAGAGAAAAACATTCATTGCTAAGTGATAAGAACTAATATCCAGGTTTTAAAGTTTTTCTTTTTTAAAAAATTCCAAACCTATTGAAAATATTAGACTGCTTAAATTCAATCCTTAATTGGTACAAATCTACACAGCTTTACCTAACTTAGCACAAGTACACTGACTGTTCTCTGGCCAAAGATCTAAATGCAACTCGGACACAAATAAGTTCTGTGAAATTTCATGGGAATTAGGCACACAGAATTCTACAAAACTCACTTACAAACCCCTAGAGATGGAGAATGACTAAGAATCACTATGTAGGATTTTTGATCTATCCTTAGGAAAAAACACTTCTCAAATGCATTACTGTCATGCTACAAAAGAAAAAGAAAAGCTAAACTCAGTCCTTATTCATGAAAAGGTTTTAGCAACCCCATGAGGCAAGTAGAAATATATATATGGGTCTCCATAACCTACAGCTGCTAATGATAATGAAATATCTGCCAGCTGCCATAATCAAAGCAACAGTAACTCAACTAGTTAAAATACCACAGTTAAAGAATGCCTGCCAAAGCATATTTAACTTCAGGTAGCATCTCTGCAATTGACAAAATAGACATCCATTCCAAAGATAATCCTCAAATTATCATTTTCTCACTTAGTGGATTTATGTGATTTAACATGCAGTCATTTTCTCATTAAGACCTAAATATAAAGTACTTGAACAAGTGATTGCAGTATTCAAACCATTACAGAGCATTTCTTTCGTGGTGTTCCTGCCCGTGGTACCCAGCACATGTAATGATTTGCTTTTAAAAGCCAACATGCTGCAAGAGTCAGGCACCTTCAAGCTGCTTCACACATCCAGCTGCTGTAGGAAACAGCTGCCCACTGTGGCCTGGACAGGTCAGGCATTAAACCAGCCAGCTTTTCTGCAACCTGCTCACCTGAAAGCAAGGTCACCCCACTGCAGACATCCCATCTAAGCTTTTTAAAGCCTTGACCTTTAATCCTTTAGACCTTCTTATGTTCTCTCAGAGTTCTGCTTTATCAGATGACCCTGGAGCAATGGCAATTACCCACACAGCTGCACACATCCTGAGCCAAGGTCGCTGCCAAGGGGCCTTGCAGCCTTCCCCAGGGCAGCTGGAAACAGCTGGATTGGCAATATACCCACACTTCCACAGCTGAAGGAAGTGAACAAGAGTTGTCAAAGCCTGCTGATTAGCTAGCACCAGACAGGTAACAAGTGATATAATTTACTGCAACAAAAAAAAAAAATCCATTTTAAGAACAAACTGTTTCTCCTTACAGAAATGGTAACATATTAAAAAACTGGATTTACAGAGGCAGTAGATTCTCTCATGTAAACGGATCCTAAGTGCATCTGAGATATTAAAAAAGAAATCAGAGACAGTCAAGATTTTTTTTAATTTACAGTTCATAGGCTCCATATGATTGACTTGCTAATGTATCAAACTGCCACAGGAATAACCATCTCTAAACACCAGCTTGCACATCCAACCTCAAAACTGCCCTTCTCAAAAGTCACAAACCAGTATAGCTTTCAATGAAAACTAGCAGAAAGCTAATAGCCAGATCTCTTTAAATATAAGTGTATTCTTAATTTTCATTTGCTGCAATAAAGCATGACAGAAACAGGCTGGATCATGCAGCTTGTGAAAACCAGAACACTCCCTGAATTCTTAAAGAGCCTTCAGGCATGCCCAAATATTTCTGGCATACTGTGAATAAATTTTGAGATATGCCATAAAATGGAGATGTTTTTAGGAGTACCATTTCTATTCCTCATATTCCATGAATGAAGGTCTGGGAAATAATACCACATACACCCAGCCATAGTTTTTAATGATGGCATTGCAAAATGAATTTCAGGTTGAGAGGGGGTTCCTAAGCAATATATCTTTAATATATTTCATCAAAATGATGGATATTCACCTGTCAGAGCAACCTAGGTGACACTGGGGCGTGGGGTGGAAGAGAACAGGACAATACTGGAGAAAACAGAAGCTTCAAATACCAAGGCACTGAAAACTAGCAACAGCATTTAGAGATCCAATCCTACCCTAGTTAGCTGACCAATCATAATGAAAACAAACTGAGCCAGGCACTCTGGGTTCTTTCACATAACTATGTAAAATTACCAGTTAAAAATCCTATTCATTAGTGACCACTGTGTTACAAGAGGGTTTTCAGAAGCTGGGATTGGCTGACAAACAGTACATTAACTAAAAATGCTTTCCTACTCAGAATTCATAAAATAATTTGTACAGCTCTATTCTCTAGTAAATAGCAAAGCTCATGTTGGAAGGCTTTCTTCCCCTCATTCACAGCAAAATGAGATACGGTATTTCAGTGCTGTTCTCAATAGGCAGCCATCATAAATACGTACTGAATAAATAACATACTCTTCCACATATAGAGAAAGGCTACTTGTGAACCAAACATCTTCACATCAGTAACTAAGAACACAGCCACACTCTTCATCTTTCCATTTGCTTCCCACTTCTTTTTGACCTGTTTAGTATTTAGGAAAACACCCTAAAACTTTCAATAAGAGTTTCCAAATTGTCCAATGATTTAGGATTACATAGAATAGAATGTTATATTATTCAGATATTGGTATCCTTTTAAGTAAAAGTTATGACTTCACAGCACAAGAACAGTTTATCCTTGAGGTAGGGTCACAGAAGCAACCTACCCAACAAAGGTGTTTGCACGTTATGGGAAATGCCAGGAATATTTTGAAAAGCATGTAATGGATGTTAGAAATAAGAAAGCTGCTTGTTCTTGGAGTTTTCGTGTCTGGGGCTTTTTTCTTCCCCCACAAAATTATTTCAATGACAAGAAAATCCCTGCTGTTGAGAATGAAAAATTAAGAAGTCAATAATCATACAGTCAAAGCAACAAAACTCCTCAGGTTCAGAGTGTTATTATGGCCTTGGAAAGAGATAACCCACAGCTGAGGGCAGCTACCAGTGGGTAGCTGACTTGGCCGTGAACAAACCATTAAGCTGCTCTTATTGGTTTTTCACTGAACTTACTCAAACAACTGCTAATTTTTTTGTCTTTGGTTTAGAAAACAAGAACTCCCTATACGGGGGACTTTGTATCTTCACAGAAATCAGTCTCTACATAGAAGTTCCACAGAAGAACTTTTTTAAAGCACTTCACAAAGAAGGTCTCCATACAACATGCTTACTTCTCCTTATGTGAACAATCCAAATAAGAATAATATCCTCTGTGAGAAAGGCAGGAGAAATCTGCATGCTTTTGTGAGAAAGGCAGGAGAAATCTGCATGCTTTTTCTCCTCTGCAAATTATGCAAGCACCAACATAATCCTCCCTGGGACTACTTAACAGCAACAGGTTATGTTGAAGCCACATCAAAAGCCAGAATACATCACTTCTTCAAATCATGCAGCACACATTCTGTACACTGTGCCCAATTGCAGAAATACAGAAAAACAAAGGGGCACTTTCTAGTGTCACAGCTGACTTAACTATGATTCAAAGAGCTCACTCAGGTCAAAGGGGGGAAAGGAGTTGGCATAAATCTCAATATAATCCCACTGAGCTATGTGTGAACACAGTTCTTCAGGCAGATTGTCTGCCACAACATCGCCTCTCAAGCTCCTCTTGGAGTACACTAAATTCCCTGCCTATAAAATCACCATGAACTATCAGCTGTGATGGTTTAGACCCATATCTGCTACCCCCATGTAGCACTCCACATCCCACTACAAGTGTCTCAGAGTGCAGGTACCTCTAGGCTGGCTGCTGCTCCAATAGCCACAGCAGTCCAGGCAGGAGAAACCCATTCGCAATTGTTTATAACCACAGTCATCACTATGGCACTGCAGCACTCCCACGTTCAGCTGGAGCCAGGCTGAAACAGCCTTCTTTATCCTGTGGGGTTGAAAAAAAGCAACCTTTCAGAAAAATAACACTACAGGAGCCCATACCAAGATACTGCTAATGGAGTGGCTGAAAGGGGTCACAGAAAGGTCCTCCAGATCATAGAACAGAATGACACTTCTAAGACAGCCAGGAACAAATCAAAACAAGACAGGCAGACTTCTGACAACAATGAAGCTGCTGGTCAATATTAGAGGGCAGAGAGAGAACCCCCTCCCCGATGAGAGCCACAATACACAGGTCAATGAGGATAGGGACTCACAAACTGATAGGGACGGGGAGGAAGACTTCAACGACTTCCCCAATTCTCAGATGAACACAAGAGCCAGAGGCACTCTAAAACCTAGAAAACATTGGTTTGTGCATCCTGGGACAGGTTCCACTGCACACTGGGGCTGGGGAGGAGCATTTCAAAGCACTGCACCCTTCCACACACATATCACAGCACCTTCATAAGTGTATTTCTTGGCATTCTAATGGGATGTTTCATGTTGCACAATACATTAATAGACAGAAGAGATTATTTTGGGACATGTTATAACAGTGATTTGCATTCACATGAGAATTTACAAAAATGGGCAGGTATTTCTGTGGTAGGAACAAGAGGCAGACACTTAGCCCCTTCTGTTCAAATAATTTCTAGTAAAACTTTTACCATATTTCCCCAAGACATAAAATGGAATTTTAAGAACTAGTGTTATATAATGGTGATGACATTGCAAGGCAGAGCTGCCCTGCCACTTGCTCTAGACTAGACCACTGTGCTTTTTCTGTACCTCAGGGGAACTAGTCTGGCAAACTATTTTGTTCTGTATCTTTTTGTGCTCTTTTTTACTTCTAAACAACCAACCCTCCAATTTCCTTAATATACAAAAAAAATTAATGAATTCTTCAAAATAGATACCTACACTGTTGCCAACCTCATTAATGCAAACTGAGCCCTTCCTGCACTTCTCCTCACACTTCGCAAAGTCTCCACTAGCTCTGCTGCCCTTCTCAGTGCCGAGCTCTCCTGAACAGCCACACACAAGCACATGAATGCATTCCATATAAAGACACAAAGGGTAAATTTTCTTTCTAATACAAGCTGTAAGAGAAGAGGTATTAAAAACCAAAATCTTTAGTCTCAATACTGGAAAAAGTCCAAAAGGACAGTAGCTCAAATAAAAGATTTTTTTTTCTTAATCTGTGCTGGAAATTGGAAAGAATAACAACCATCTGCTACTTTCAGTTCTCTTGTGGACATTGTATTGAATGATGCAACATTTTGCCTTTCAGAGCTTCAAAAACTGTGCAGGGATCTGCAGGGAAAGCTGAGAGAAGCAGGGGGAAAATGAGACTAAAGATGGCCCCAAAGTCTGCGGTCCAGACAGCTCAGCAAGGGAGCTTGGACCTGCCAAGCGGGCGGTGAAGCGACACAGCAGGACCCACCAGAGCCACAGAGCCAACAACCTGGCTGCTCAACAGCTCACTGCAGAGAGCCTTCCTCTGAGCCAGGGCTCAGTGGAAAATAACAGCAAGAAGGAGCTCAGGAACACAAAGACCACTTGGCCTGAGACCATGCTCCAGGCACAGGGGCTCTGCTTCTCCAGGAGCAGCTTGCTGCAGCCCCTCAGCGCTGGAAGCAGCTGGCCCCAGCGAGCCCTGCCTCCCGCCAGCCCTGGCACCACCCAGAGCCCTCCAGTGCCTCGAGCTTCACGTTGGTGCTCCCTGCCACAGGTGTCCCACATTCCTGCAGCAGGCCAAGCTGAAAGCAGGTGACACAGGAAAAATCTTTCTCTGTACCTTTTTTTCCCCAAGCACTGGCATATTCCTGTGCTGAGAACCTAAATGTGAACTCCCCTACTATTTATTTCCAGCTTCCATCATTTTAACTGCTGCTGATTTGACTCAAACATGTGTGCCCCAAAATAGTCACAAAGGTTGTAATGATTCCATTCAGTAAAGCTAATGAACAAATACTAATAACTTTAGCATATTCATAGAGGTACACATACATATGTCTGTACCAGTATTTACGAAAAGGTGCCAAAGTTTCATTCAAGTTCCACAATGGCGAGACCTACCAAAACTGGCTGAAGTTATCAAACACAAAAAACCTCCATGTAAACTCGTTAAATAATATTTTTAAATCATTTCAGAGCATTATCCTTGACACTTTGCAAACTAGTTTCAATATTCTGTGGAAACACTGAATAAAAATGCTCGAATTGATATTTATTAAAATGCACTTTGAAACACTACTAAACAAATAACTTGGTTTTACTTAAATATTTCATTAATTTTGTGAAAAATATCCATTAAGAACTCATCAGACTACATCTTTTCAACTTTAGTAATATTTTATTACAATATAAATGGAGCATAAAAAGTTGAAGGCAGATTTCTAATAAATACACACAAGCTTTTCATAAAGAAAAGTTGTAGAAAGCAGCTCACATGCCAAACACAAAAATACAATCTTGAACTGTAACATAACCAATTATGGTTTCATAAAATACTTAGGAAATAATACTCCAAAATGCTTTCATTAAACATTCCCGTTTACATCAGACAGCTTCATAAAGCCCTAAAACATACATACCATACCCACAACTCCAGAAGGCACTAAAATCGGCTCCTGTACTCATAGCAACATTTAAGAAAGGGCAAAACTCTACCAGGCAGCAAGAAAAAAGTGTAAGAAATAGCTGTGCAACCACCAAGGTCAGAGGAGGAGGGAAAGACAAGAAGGTCCTCCAGGCATCTGAAGGGCACAGAGCCCAGAGAGGAGCCCACACTAGAGCAGATAGAGATGCCCTGAAGGAAACCCCAGCCTGTAGAGAGCCCATGCAGGAGCA
Source organism: Cyanoderma ruficeps (assembly GCA_008694505.1). Classification (NCBI taxonomy): domain Eukaryota; kingdom Metazoa; phylum Chordata; class Aves; order Passeriformes; family Timaliidae; genus Cyanoderma; species Cyanoderma ruficeps. Next base: position 7,090,814 of record VZDJ01001247.1, read on the forward strand.
GGGAGAAGAGTGAGGAGGAAGGAGTAGCAGACAGGAGCTGTTATCAAGTGACCACAATCCCCTATCCCCTCCACATTGCTCACTGTGTTACTTCATTTCCTGTGTTTGTGACCATCCAAATTAATTTAATTTGCAATACATCAATTTCCCCCTAACTGAATCTGTTTTTCCTGTAATTGTAGTTGGTAAGTGATCTGATTTTTTTATCAACCTCTAAGATTTTCATTTTGCCCTCTCACCCTGCCCTGTTGACAAGGAGAGTGAGGGGGCCACAGTACACAGTCAACCCAGCACACATCTCCAGCCAGCGACCTTGATGGCCAGATCTTCCACAGCCACCAGCAGCTTGCAGTAATTCTGCAGAGCTGAACATTTGCTGAAAACCCCTCTAATGCTATGTGATGCGTATTTCATGGATCCAAGTGCAACACCATAGTGAGGAGGATAGATGGATTACACTGTCTCTCCCCCCCAACCTGAGCCTCCTGTGGGGACAGTATGGCAACTAGCAGGGTTGCTGCAAAAATGGTTGTGTAGTGCTCACAAAGGGGTCACCTTACAAAATCCTGGCCATCTCCCAGTGGAGATGTATTTCATGTATTTCAGTATTTTCAGTGTTTCAAGTACCCATCCATGAGCCTCTGTATGTGCCTGCATTTGCCTCAGCCAGTCTTGCATCACATTGTTTCGTCATGCAGAAAACAGGACCAGCTAGTCAATAAAAAACCCAGAGCTAGGGTTCAAGAGATTACAAAGGAGAAATAACATGAATTTATGAGATTCCAGCATATGCAAATACAACAGCTTGCAGACGGGTTGGTGGTTTATAGTGGATATGGGGAGGAACAACATAACCCACAAACATCAAAAGGGTATGACACCAATTAATACCAAACACTTAATAAGGGAAGCCTTATAGTCTAAAAAGAAATGTTGACTGTAGTATGACTGGGGTTTGTTTGTTTGTTTCTGTCCACATGTATTGTCATCTGTCTCCACATGCCACAGGAATTCAGCACAAAACAGATTGCCAAGTTCCAGCAACTTTGGAAACCGACACTTCTGTTTCCTCATGCATGGACAAATGCAGAGAGCTGCACCCAGCATGCTGAGCCAAATTCAGTGTGGCAGGGGGGCAACTGCTTGAAATGACTTCTCAAATTTAAATGTTATTTATGCCATCTAAACAAGGATTCTTAGGAAGTTAAAAATTTAATTCAAAAATGTATCCATAGCTCCAACTTCAAATGTATCTAGAATCACGGTTTTCAAAGTGGACATAAAGAAATACTCAACTAAACACATGTCATTCCTCATAAATACCTGTGTAATCCAGCCTAAAAAACCTTTCAAGAAAGAAGTTAGACCACCTTTTCATGGGTGATAAGTTTCCTCTGTGCTTAGAAAGAAATGGTACTCTGGAAGTCCGAGCCAATTAAAAAATTATAAAAGAAGACAAATAATGAACACCCATACTCGTTGTACAAGAAAATTATAATGGATCACTGAAATGATCACTGAAAACCCTACACAGGGGGAATCATCGTGACATAAAGATGCTTTACTACTTAGTTCAACTATGCCTTGACATCCTGTGGTATTTATTGATATTCTGCACACTGACCCTTTCCTAAACTTTAACCTTGCCTTGAAAGTACTAGTAGCTCTTATTCAACCCAGTTATCTCCATCTCAGCCATGGGCAAAGACAGTTTGCTTCACTTGATGTCATTCTCATTTATCTTTGCATTCCCATCAGACCTCAGAAAGGCTCATGGGGCAGCCCTTGGCAAATTGCTCAATCTTTCCTCTTCCTTATGCCAACATTTTAAAGGTTCCCTTTGATCTTAGCTGCAAGTCTAGGATGAATAAACCTCACCAGATCAGCATAGGCTACAAAAACAAATCACAATCTTTACCATTGCTCCATTGTCCTCAAGGACCCTTGGCATTTTGTGGAGTCTATCTTCTCACAAGCACTCTTTCAGCTCCAGTTATTTTATATTTCCAGCCCTGTTCAGTATAACCCTGAATTTTGGCAGAAAGTCACATAAACATAAGTACACTTGTTAAAAAGAAACATATATTTATGCACACACAACTTACTCTCGTTCTTTAGTAATAAATAATGTCTTGTTTTCCCTGCCTAAAGTAATATACCTTTCAACATCTTTAAAACAAGCCAAATTACAGCCTTGCTCCAAATATTCTCTTTTTTTATAGCCAAATTGTATTTCTGTTGTGAATGCTTTGTTTAGGTGAAATTATCTTCAATTTAGCTTGCACTATACTTATGAAGTCATGCAGTGGTATTTTTGCCGTATGCTTCTCCAGATATTGAAGCAAGGAGATTAGATGGATAAAGGCATATTTCAGCCTCTAGTGATCTGATTTATACTTGGACACATTATTATTTTTAGCTATACAGACTCATAAGTATTCTGAAAAATCAAATTAGAAACAGATACTAGGGTTAGGAGAAACTAGAAGAAACTTAGTGTGCCAATATGAGAAATAAAAGACTCTAAATCCAACAGAGCTACCAAAGGAGTGTAGGCATTAAAGCAATTGGATATATAGAACTTCTTTCTGCTAACATTTTACAGTTTTAAAATGTAAAAAATTTTCTTCTGTCTTTGTCATCAATATTCTGCATTGGTCTTCTGCGATTTATATATGCTAAATGCTTCTTTGTATTCCTAAATTGAAAACAGCTTAAGAACAACTTTTCTGAGATCTTTATTTTGAATAAATGTGGAGTTATATGTAGATGAACTAACTCGGCAGAAGAAGATATGAGGTCTGAAGATAGAGGTGTGAGTCCAAGGTGAAGAGGGGAACTGGGGATGACAGCCAGGCCCATCCCACAGCACCTGACACAGAGAGCAGGGAGCTCTGGAGATGGCAGCCAGCCTTAACCAGGATCTCCATCCATCAGGTGGGGTCAAGGTGATGGGGCAAGTCTGAGGGCAGGCTTGGTGGTCAATGGGGCAGACAGAGTCTAGAGATTTCCAGACAGACCCACAGTGACAGAACAGCTCTACCACCAAACCAGGAATCCCCATGTGTGGGCCAGAGTCCACGGGCAAGGACAAGCTGTGCCCAAGGTGGAAAGCAGCTGGAAGCACTGCTTAAACAGACATTGCCAACTCAGGGTTGAGTTTAAATCCTGCTCCTGGAGTGGGAGTCCCCAGTAAGGCTGGTCAAGGCTGTTATCAGTGACCCAGGGCACTCAACAGAAACTTCCCTGAAATCAGTGGCATGGCACCCTGTTGAAGCTCGCTGGTGGCAGACACGTCGCCCACCCCAAAGAGCTACAGCTGGTGATGAACAAATGTAAGGTGTTCTCAGTGCTCTATTCACCATGGTATCATTACAGGGAAATCAGAAAATTAATCTTTAGTGAACAAGGAGCAAATAAGTTACTCTACCTCTCAGTCTGTCTAAATCCTTTTTCCATGACAACTAAGCAGCTCTGTTAGTATTTAGGATTTCCATCCATTCCCTCACCTCTCACTACCACCCCTTCCAGTGCCTGTATGGAAAGAATTTTGCTCAAAGGACAGCACAGCTTTCTGTGAAAAGTAAAAATGAAAAGACTTGGCTCTTTCTAACAGGACGAGTTTCCATTATGCTCATTCTACACCACTACTCAATGTGTTTTACAAATCAGGCAGGTGATTTTCTTATCTACAAGACTTTTAGAATGCAGCCTAGATTGTGCTCGTGTATAAATGGAAAAAAGAAAAAAACTCACAAGTCATATCAAGCCAAGGAGAATCAATCTCTTCCAGAATCAATGAAGTCTCTACAAAGGCAATTGTTTTACAGCAACCAAAGAACCAATAAAATTCAGAGAAAAGTTCTGTCTGGCAGATGTGTCTAATAAACACATATGTTCAGATGGCTGAGGTTGTTTATACGACCTTCCATCCAAACAATTTCTCCACTACTGTTTTATCTTTTGGCTGTTGTGTTTGGCTGTCAGCAGGGTTTATTTTCAACTGGTTTAAATTTTAAAAAATTCCAAAACAAAAGGACAAATGTAACACAGTCACTATTCAATCCATAGTGATTCCAGCAGAGTTTCTAGGAAAGCATGCATTTCTAACAGTGACCTGAGCTAACTCAAGAGGAGAAAGGTCACCTTCTTATTGGGAGAGTTGCATATTTTCTGTACCCTGCTGTTGGAGCCATTTGGAGAGACTGCAGATGGTGAGCTACCACAGCAAAGAAAAGAGGAATAATTCCAAAACCTAGTCCAAAACTCTTTCAGCACAAAAAGCCTATCCTTAATCCCTTGCATAGTTCAGTTTAATTTGAGCATAACATGGTCTGACCTTTAAAATACCTTTTAAAATGAATTTTCTTTCCATATCCAACACTTTAATTTTCACAGCACACAAACTCAGAGGGAGCAGTCTAACCTATACAGGCATTAGCATCACCCAGCATTTTTAATCTGTGAAGTCTGGAAAAATGAACTCAGAGTAACAGTTTGTTTTGCAGTGGTTTGGAAATGACACAGTGTGCAGAAAGTTTCACAGCTCATCAGTTTTAGAACATTTTCTAAACAACTGCTTGTAATTTAAGATCAATTTTAATCTAACTCACGCATGTTTTCTAATGAAGTTGAATAGTGACATAATAATTTAAAAGATGTTATTAATTCCCAGTTGGGAAACCAGTAGCAAATTTTAAAACTCTAACACCTTTCCAACAGTTCTTTCTTTAGTGTTTTTGGCTTAACACCAAAGGCAAATTTTTATTTATCTTCAAACACTGTTGTGTCTGAAACTGATGCGTCACAAATGGAAGAACCGTAATTTTAGCTGAGTGTTTAAATCAGTTTCTTTTCTGAAAATTTATAGCATTTGGAGAATACATTTGGAAGTTATGCATAGTTTTTAATAGACTGTATTTATTAGCAGCACACTTCTGAGTGAAACTGGCATTTACTCCTGTTTCAATTTCACACTTCTTATTTGCCAGTTGTATTTTAGCCTGTCCATAGTCATATCTTGAGTTAGCACGATGCAACCTAATTGTCTGCATGCAAATTTCAGTGCAATGTTGTCCTAGTTTTAACACATTTGGAGGACAGATATAACAAATGACTCAGGGATATTCTGAGTAGTGGTAAACAGAAGATAACTGCTAGTGCATGAACAAAGCCATTATTTCCCTGTTCCCCTATAACTTAATTTAAAAATTAAAATTGAATAATTACTGTATGACTCTTTTGTCAATGTCATGAGACATGGTGTTAAGACAATAGTAGGCATTTCTCAAGAACCATGCTAAGACTATTTTTTTCTTGTCAATTTATGTTCAAAATAACTACATGCTTGAGTTCTCAGTTCTGGAGTTTGTGAACGTTTATGGAAGTCAGCAGTGCTTGTTTCCATGGGTAAAGGGGCCACAAAGCCCATACCTCTGCTATTTAGGGCATTCCCTGCAAAATACTTATCCCCTTTAACACCCATGTGTGAAGAGATGTTGAGGCTCTGTTATAAATGGCTTAGTGATCCGACCTGTGATATGCTTTAAACAGCCACATCTTTTGAAGGGATTAGTATCACCCTGCAGCAGCAGTCACAATATTTAGCTGTCAAATGCTGAGTAACGTCAAGAGAAAGCCTCTGAGATCTTGAAAAATGAAGTAGTGATACTTGTGAGACAGCGGGGTTTGAGTTGCTGTGAGTCCTGCCCAGCCTTAAATTAGAAGATGATACCACTTTCAAAAAGGAGTTATGGCCATATTCTCTTTCTATTCCCCAAGGCAAGGGTTCTGTTTGAACATTTAACTTGCATGTTGGAGGAGTAAAGATTGTCAGAGTGCGTCTGACCTTCTAGCATGTCAAATTGAAGAATGTATGTAAGAAAATAGGAAAAGGCTAAAAAGTAACTGTTAACTGATGTAAGTTAAAAAAAAAAATCTGATGGGCCTGGATAAAAATGGCAGTCTTTGCCCCTTAGACTTGTGCCTCCAGACTAACCTAATGGAGTTAAGGAAGCAAAGTTACAAGGAAGAGATGTGCTAATAGGCATGGCCCGACAAGAGTTATGATCAATTAAATCCAACACGCAATTTACCCAGTTTCTTAATCAATACTTGGAAAAGCGCCTGATGAAGAAACTACGACATGTGTCTATTCTCATCAAAACTTAGAGATAAGGTAGGGAGAAGAAAGATTTCGCTACAAAACTCTACAGAGTAAAAGAGCATCTAAAACTATATACAAGTCTTTTGTTCTTTATGTAGCTAGCACTAACCCAAAATTATTCTGAGTCCGAGGAATGATCCAGATTGGCAGTGTGATGTAGTCAGAAAGAGACCAGTCTATCAATCAAAAGAGAAAGCAGAGGTTTGCACAACCACTGAAACTCACTTTGTGGCAAATTCTTCCTGTGTCTAAAGAATCAGTGTCCTGTTTATCTTCATCACAGCACACATTACAGGCCTTTACACTGGACACAAGGCTCCCATCACTCATTCTTGCTGTGGTTGCAATTCTGTTTCAAAAGGCTCATACAAACAGGAATACAAGAGAGTTTGTCTCAGGCTTACAGTGCAGCCAAGGCTTGCTTTAATCTGTGTCATATCACAGCAGGCTCCGAGGGACCACTCAACCACTGGTAGGCTGAATGAGTGGGATACAGACTTCTCCATGCCCTTCCTCACCTCTGATCATGAGCTGAGCTGCAAACTCCAAAGGTATTCCCAGAACATGGCATGACTTTGACAAACAGGCTCAGACCCTAAGAGGCCAGTGCAGATCTGACTGGGTCATTATTAATTTATTAAGTAATAGAGAATATGTCAAAAGCATTGGGTGGGTACTGAAGGAGGGCTTCCATGTCCTGCTGCTACTTTTGACACTCTCCATGGCAGTGAAACTCTAACAAGAATTAGCAGCATTTGCCGTGTCCCCACTGGCCTGCTATTTGTGTCAGGCACTAGGCATTAGCAGGGAATATTTTAAAAAGGAGAGTTAGATTACTTACATATTAAACAACAACTCACATTTTCTCTAGATGCTAGAAATTTTGATTAGGAAAAATAGCTGACCCTCTTACTCCTTGCATAATTAAAGAATCATGCTGTTCTTCCTGCAGTTTTTCTTGCTTATGATTTTCCATGGCAATCCATTAAGTGGTGCAGTATTAAAGGGACTTAAACCACCAAATTTAATCAACACTAGTTTTTACATATCAACATGCTCAGCACACCGTACATTAAATAGTGGCTTTACAGAATTGTCTGACCTTTCCCTCTCAAGTCTGCACCTCCTAATGGCAACTTTCCTTCTTTTGGTATAAAATATTGGCAAGGTCAAACCCTGCTATATCACCTGCAAATTTCCTTCAAACGGCTCACAGAACCAGCATATCTACTTGTACAAACCATGACTGAAAATGTGTTTGGATTTTCTATATATTTGGTATTCATGAGGTTTACAGTTCTAGCTTGTAGCCAAGAAAATTGCTTTGATTTTTTGTAAGTCTCAGAGCAGAAGGCAAATAAAAAATATAATATGTTTACTACCACACACAGTTCTTTAAACTCCTGCTACATTTCCCCTGACAATTCCTTTTCCATCAATCTTCCTGCCCTTGGATATCTCCCTGACATTTTCTGCCATGGCAGCAAAGGACATCTTCTGGTTGACATAATTTAAAATTCTACTAAAGAACATTCGTTTCTTCTCTTATACTGAAAAGCAACTGGATTTCATTCCTGTGTCTGAGAGAAACAAATAACATGAATAAATCATCTTCACATTCAACACATTATTATTTTGTGGCACAAGGGGTAGGTGTGTCTAACCAGAATACCTCCAAGTGCCCATCTCATTCTACAGCAATTAGAGAATATATATAAGGTCTGTAACATTACGGGTTTATTCCTGGAGTTTGGGCATAACTGAAGTCATTGGAAAGAATTTCAGTCCTACCAAGTGATCTGGCCAGTCTTCAAGAGTGTAAACAACCACTGACATCCTCAGCATGGATAAATGCTCTTTGTCTCCTCTGATAATTGTCTGAGGGGCAGAGATAAAAAGCAAACTGCAATCTCACTGGCTGGTGCTGTACTCACTGCACCTGAGATCTGTGTCATGGTCTCTCCTCATCAGCCCTCTGCATCCCTCTGCTTCTCTCCAGGAATTTCATCAGGAAAATAGCAAAATCTCATTGGAGGTGTTGAAAGTTTTCCTTCTTGCGCTACGATTAAGTGTCTCTCATCTCATTTCCAGGTAGTTCGGTAGTTTTGGTTGGACAAAGGTTTTTCTAACATAAAGTCTAGCACAGGAGCCTGTAACATAATTTTTCTTACTAAAAAAACCCTGCACAGACAGTTTCATCTAGGGGAAGATTAATTTACTTTGATTAAAAATATTGAAATCCCCCCCCCCTTTTTCTTTCTCCTTCATTTTCTCTCTTCATACCATATTTTAAATACCTGACCTGAATTTCAGTAGGATGCTGGCATGACTGGGGCTCCCTAAGGAACAAGGAGGTATTTCAACCCTGGCCCATCACTGCTCCTGGAATACTAATGTATTTTGCTGTGTGTATTCCAGTCCATTTGATAATTATATCCACATTATGAGGTGAAAAATGCAGGACATAATGCAGACTACAGCTGGCACATTTGCACTTAAGAAAATATCATTTATACTAGAGTCAAACTCACACCCTGCTGGAATTTTAGCAGCTCTTCCTTCATGAAAAGACTTTTAATAGCATTTTTCTATTGGTTCATTTTATCTCTCCATGATATGTGAGTAAAGAAACCACATTTTAACAAATGAGAGTGCTGGTTTAAAAGACAGTAGGGGAAAGCTGTGGTCTTGATTTAGTTTACAATTTGGAAAGGCTTCAACAAACACAGTACAGCAAATGCTGAGGCAAAATAGATTGAAGAGGAAGCCTTTTCTCCATAGAACACAGAATGACATTTGCAGATGTACGTTCACAGCACACAGTACTAACAACTGGGTAAGGGCAACAACCTGTTCAGTACCATCTTGGATACAATTTGCTCTCTTTAAAGCTTAAAATCTCAATAGGTGATGCAGGAGAAAAGCTTCTCTCCTGTGGACAAGTATCAGTATTTTGGTCTGGTCAGAGAGCAGATTCCTCTGAAGCTGGAACAACGGATGGGTGAGAAGTGCGTTGGTCCTGGATGCAGAGTGAAAAGTGCAGGCAGATGAAGCCGTGTTCACTGCTCCCATTGCCACCAGAGAAGGCAAGCTACAAGCTGCCAGTCTTTTCTCCTCTAAACAGTTTCAAGGAATCTGCATCAGAAAGAGTTCACAAAGGTCTGCTACTCTGGCAGCTCCATGAACTAGACTTAGAGGACACACCCGGAGGGCAGCAGGCCCATACTATCAGCACTGTCACTGCCAGGTGCAAAGGACAGCCAGGAATTCCCCACAAACTGTCATGGCTTCAGTATTCTGAACAGACACAGCCAGAGAAGATTCTGAGAAACAGCCTCCAGGGATAAGCTGTGTTTTGAAAGTTAAGGGAGAAAGAAGAAGCGAGTACCAAGGGTAGGAGAAGTCATTGCAAGGACAAAGCAACTTGTAACTTGACCATTAAATAAATAATTAAGTAATTGTTAAAAGAAGTGAGACTGCAAAAACCTGTTCAGTGAAAATTCAGGAAGAGCAGAAGAATGGGCTGTAAAAAGCATTCTCAGAAATGTGGAAGCAAAAGCATGAGAAGACCTGAGAAAAACTTGAAAATCTGTTCTTAGTCTGAAGTAATTTCTTTTAGTGTGACATGTGACACCATTGAATGCTGACAGGATGGAGACAATGAAACAGCTTTTCTTTAAGAATATCACCCTTTTGTACTACAGCTTCCTTGCAGTGGGAAGAATTTGGACAAGACAAACCAATGTGCACAAGTCACTTTTCAGCAGAGTGACTGAACTCACAGGGCCCTATGCACTGGCAGGCTGCTGTGTCCCCGAGCTCCCCAGCCTGGAGCTCACTCAGGCTTCCTCTCCCTGCTGCACTGCATTTTGCTGTTGTAGCATTAAGATAACCCAGGCCTGAGGAATATGAGCCATTACAGGTACCTATACACCTTCAAATCAGAAGGCTTATCATCTTCCCACTAATCTATTGTACAGGCTACTTACTGTACTTCGTAGGACCGATCTGGGGGAGCTGAAAAAGCTATTTGTTGTCATAGAAACAGCAGGACTTCGTGCTACTGTGCAGGCTTATAGTGAGGGTATTATTGTTTGGCCTTTTTCCAGGTAACCAGATTGAGAAATGCTAAAAACCTTTTAAAAAAGCTCCTGATTTTTTTGCCAAATAATCAGACCTATGGTTCTCACAAACACATTCAAATATTTACTAATTGTTGTGGGAAAATCTGAAAATCCCTGCTATGGGACACACTGCTGCTGCAAAAAAAAATGCTCTTAACCCCAGAAAACAAACAAGCAATGGTCATCTTGTAAAGCTGCAGGAAATGTCCAAACATCTGAAACCAGTCACGAAGAAGCAATTAAAAGCACAGTCACTGTCTTCAGTCCCCTCCATTGCTGAGGCTAGTATTTTAAAAGCCTATAGTTAGAGTGGTAATTTAGGTCAATCCTGCAAAAGCAGCTATCCCAAGGGCTTGCCAGCTGCCAGAGAGCGCCACTCACTGAACCCACTGAGAAGCAGGTAAGGGGTTTGTGACTTGTCCTTTACTTTCTGCTCTTTGCTGCTGGAGAATAACAGTGCCAGTAAATCACTGAACTGAATGCTGGGAGTGACCAAAGCTGCTGGCACTGCAGGTAAACAGCTGTGTTTCCCTGGTAGCTCCAGAGGAAGACAGGTTTACAGCCAAATTACAGAGTCACAGAAGCATTTATGTTGGAAAAGACCTCTAAGGCCATCAAGTCCAACCCTTGACTGATGACACCTTGTCAGCTAAACCACAGCCCTAAGTGCCATATCCAAAGGTTTCTTGAACACCTCTGGGGACTTCCCCACCTCCCTGGGCTCCTCGTTCCAATGACTAAATCACCCTTCCCATAAAGCAGTTCTTCCTGATTCACTGGCCATAGAAATACAAGGCATATGTTTTAGATATAATTTACTTAAGACAAACAAAGTCCTTTTATCAGAATTTTTTGTCTTACATTTTTTCTTAAAACATCTTTATCCTCCACTTGCAGAAGAGTATTTCTTGGTTAAGACAGAATGGAAAGATAAATCTCAGGGTGTTGCTAGTTCGTGGAATTTTTAACTATTTGTCTTGGCAAATGAGTGCATATGACTAGGATAGGTAATGCAAATATTTAGCTGTATGTTGGGCACAGGCGAGAGATAGAAAAAACAGTTTATATTGTAAAGGTCTTAATCCATCTGCATAGAAATTCCCATTCTTATCTCAACAGTCCAATTTTCTCTCCATCTGTTCCAAATAGTTCAAAACCCTGTCCCATTTAGCACAGAAATCACCAACACCTTGCTGTAAGCTATAAAAAAATGATCCAAATGGATTTCTCCACGTTCTGTGTGGAGAAAAAAAATAGCACTGTGACCTGCAAACAGCCTGTGTCTATCATGCAGGTATGACATCATCTGACATCTCTGAGTTAACATCCAGCTGCTCTATTGCCCCATAAAAATATTCTCCATTTTTTTTACTGAAGTAATCTGCTTCTATTACAGAATACATCTAACTCTTCTCCCATGGCCACAGAAACAGTCAGAATGCCTTAGGAATTACAAATATGCAATTACTAAACTTTCAGGCTGTGAAAATGGACGGATGTGACACTAAATTGAGCCATGAAAAAAATAAAAGGAAATGGCTGGAGGAGTGGGAGCGCTTGCCTTAGATTAAATTTCTAATTCTTTGTTGGACAACAGCCTAGGGCTGCAGCCAGCCAAACAGCCTCCTCCTATGCCAGATCCAGCATCCATCCTCTATTCCAGCTGCCTTTTACAGGTTTAGTCTTTCCATATTCAACTCAGCTGCCAGCTACAGGAGTAATCTAACATGATGCAGAAGGGCATAAGCCTTTGGGAAAAGACAAGCATATGAAAGACAAAATTGTCAATAAAGGGCCACTAATTTACACTGTAAACACAAACAGAACAGCAAGGTAAATAAAAAAAGAAAAGGCTGCCATTTTCTAGATTCTCCCTACTTCCTTAGCTATTCAGACTGTTGCCACTTGTTAGAGCTCAACAAAAGAGAGGACAGAGAAGCCTGTGGTGATTCTATTTCTGATGTAACCATGGAAAAGAGAGGCTCTTAGCCTATACTACTCTTCAACAGCAACCCTGTGTGACCATCAGCTGTGGAAAATCCAGCCCAAGCACTTTTCCTTTCCCTCCATATGCTGAATAAGTACTTGCTAAAAGTGAGTGTGACTAGATATGCCAGTTTTTTCCAAGAGAGGAGAGGTCATGACTCTCAAAGCCCATGAGTCTGGGTCATATACTTGATCATCAAAATAATCCCCTTGTTGCCAAAGCCTGGGATTATGCAAGCAGGGGAGTGCTGGTTGTTCAGCTGCATCTGTAGTTACTCACATAGACTGCAGCCCTTCACTGGATGGCACCTCAACACAGATGTCTGTCACTGAGATTTGTAGACAGTCTGGTGCTAAAAACAGTAACCCCAGCATGCAGACAAACACAGCAAAGTCCATTTGGTTTTGGAATTATCCCTTGTTTACCTATACTTATAACAACAGCTATTAACTGACATGATGCACTTTTGCTTGCAGAAAGTCACAGGAGTATTTCACTGTGATGAAATACATGTATCTGGATTCCCTGGACATCATTTGGAGACATGGAATGCAATGAAAATACAACCATATTGTATATAAACATTTAAAGAACTGTAAGTCAAATATTTTCTTTTTGTGATACATTTACCTTAGTTAGCTAAAACCTATCAGAAAATTCAGGTCTATTTCAAATAGAGAAAATAATCACCTGGGCATTCTGATATTGACTTAGGTCCCAGAAATTATAGGACACATGTTCCCTGTAGGACATATGAAGCAAATACAATGACAGAGTAAAAATCATAGTGGTCCCATTGTATGCATTTGTGCCTCACATAAGTACAAGAAAATAGCAAATTTGTTTATATGAACACTACTTCAGAATATTCTCTCAAAGCTAAAAGCAAACTCTTGGCATTTGCATGACAGGAAGATGAAGGTGGTCTGGATACAAGAGACATGGAGTCAGACGGAAACATAAGCACCAGGGATCACTGGCTGAAGTGAACCTCTGAAAATTCTCTGCATGACAATTGCAGGCTTGTGAAATTCCTGCAGCCACAAATTTTCCTTCTGTCATGTCCTTTTCCTGGCTGGGGAATCAGTTTTCTGCAGGAAGCAAATTAATTTCACATCAAGAGTGACATCCTTCCACTCTCCCAGAAGGCACAGATTCTACGTGAGAAGAGACCAGGGTCATCCTGGTGAGATGTTACAGGAAAGTAGCCTGTAACTCACCAAACTGAAACCCGCAGATCCACAGATTACTCAGATTGTGCTTCAGGAAAGAAGTAATGGGTGTCCAAGGGAGAAGCATATGCTGGGTCATGGGATGAGTGCTGCAGTACCAGCTGGAAGAAATCTGGCAGGAAACTTGAGGATAATCAGAATCTGCAGCTAAGGAAAAATAAAGAGTAGACTTTGCACAATAGAGAACACTGAAAGTAGATATAATTTCCCCATCCTTGTGCATCTTTTATATAATACTAGAAAATTACTAACCAAAGAGGGGAAAACTGGAAAGATGATTGGAAAGATGACTGGAAAGCTGATGCCATGAGATTTATGTTAAAAAAGGTTAGAAAAGGAATTATGCTAAAGCATCAACTGAAAAGCTGATGTTGCAAAATTTTGGTCATTTGTCCTTACTTATATGAAAAGCTCGTTTTGATTTTATTTCATCTTCTTTTCACAGATTCACAGTCTATACCTGCAATATCTAAAACTTGCTGTTCCTGTTTCCACAGCGGAAATCTCTCCGCAAATATTAGAGGGGCTGGAAAAGGTGTGTTTATGTGCCCTCTGCTGGAAATACAGCACTGGCAGCACTGGAAAAAAAAAAAATGGTTCCCCTCCACAGAGATCAGCTTCATTATGGATTCAGCAGTTACGCAGCACATAGGCTGGATTTTGTTTAATGAACCTAGTCAAAATAAACTTTGTCTTAGTTGTTCAGTGTTGACTTACTCTTCTGTATAAAGGCTGGAATCCAAAAACTGGAGCAAATATAAAGTATCTCAGTGGAAATCGAGGAAATCATGCTTTAGAAAACCATTTAACGGAAAGTGGAATTATACTGTTAGAAATGGAACTGGTAATTTGCACTGCCACATTCACAGAGGCACTGTGTATACCAGCCACCCCTAGGACAGTGAGGAAGCAAAAGACCTGACAGAAACACTAAACATATCCAGCCCCATTACTACACTTGCCCTTCTGAAGTCATTCCTCCCCCCATAACTGACATTATCAGAAAATGTTACTTTTCCTTAAGAATTTGCTTCTATTCACTTCAATCCATGATTTTTTGGGTTTTTTTTTTCTTGAGGGAAGATTCACACAGGGATTCAACGATCTTACTGAAACATATATTTTTCCAGCGGTTTTGCCATAACTTAATAGCTAAAATAATAGCAGTTATAAGAGAAAAGATTTTCTTGCAGTCTTTCAGTGCTACTACTTTTTTAACACAGGTCCAGCTGTGCCTCTAGGCCAGCATCTTAAACCAGAATTCTAGCTAGCATAGGAAAAAGCATGATTAGTTAAAGGTGACAGAAACTACCCACTAATCAACATGCAGATTGTATTCTTAAAAACACGCCACTTCTTTTGCCTGCTCTGCATTTAGCTCATCTCCTCCTATAGCTGATTCAGACCAGCCAAACCTCAAAGATCCCAGATGTTTTCCCAAAAGCAACTTTTAGGGTTATAAGGCATATATGCAGAGTTGCTCTTTATGCTGCACTTTGTATGCATTTGACATTAATTCAGATCATCTGGGTGGTAGCACATCTTCTGCGTTCAGATGGTGTGGATTATCATCATGAAAAATGGAAAAATACTGCACTGGCCATTGTGCAGCAACTCTGGGCTTGGCTTCACCCAGTGAGAGACTTCACTCTTTGTGCTTTTTTTCTTGCTAAATGAAAATTGCATCATATTCAAAACTAACACAACTGTCTCTTATTTTTTCTTTCTCTACATGATGCTTTGATCTTGCTTATCTTATATCTATAAAAGAATTTTTTTTATAATTTGCTTTCCTCAACGTAAAATTTCACACACACAACTCCAAGGAGGCTGTGACTGAATTGCATCCTATGGGCTTCACTTTCATAACAAAATTTACACTGCAGAAACATAGGTTGGTAATGACATTTAAATAAAACATTAGCCTGTCCTCTTCTACCTTTCATGCTGTTACTGTAAATTAATTGTTAATCAGTTCCTACCCCAGATACATCCCTCCCTTTAAACATACGCTTATCACATACTGTTAAAAGCATTTCTAAAATGGCAATTTAAACACAGTGCCAAAGCTGCCCCTTAGCAGCCCTCTAATTCACATTTATCTCTGGTATCAGCTTCAACTATGATGCTCTTCCTTTGTACAAGGTGCTAGAGGGATATTTGAGCTGTGCTTTGGATTACAGTCCATTTCTGCCTTCTGAGCTTGCTGAAAGTGATTCTGTATTAAACAGGAGGCTTTCAGAACTGCAAAGAGCAGCTGGGAATCCATCTACCACACATATTTTAGAAAGTTTCTCCTAATAGTTTTTGTGTATCAAAACACATAAGTTTTTTAAAAAGCCAGCCTGCTACACTGCTACAAAGTTGGGTCATGTTCTGTATGACTGAAGGTCTCTCTTACATAAAAGGAGAGGAAGAGGTCAATGATTCCTAACACATAAAAATGACAATAAACACAGCTAACACTGCTTAGCAAGTGTCTTTCCATTCTAAACTCTCCTGGTGCTTCTCATTGCCAGTTTTTACACATTTTACCTTCATTTACCACTGAGTTGTCTGCATGAGACTAAGGATTTGGCTTTAGGTTTTTGTTGGGGTTTTTCGCAGCAGAGAGGGGAGAAGGAAAAAAAGAAAAACCCAGCCAACCAAAAAGACAAAACAAAACCACAAAGGATCTCAACATCACCTTCTCATCTCTGCAAATTTATCTCTTTCACCGGGAAGTTCTAATATCTCCATCTTTGAAATGGGTCCAGCTGAGAAATATACTTTTGTAAGGCCTGGTCACCACCAAAACCTGACTAAATCCTCAAAAAATCATCACCAATGCTAATTCATAAAAGATGCAGTGGAATTTAGTGGTTGAATTTTCTGAGGAGTCTCTCCCACACAGCAAATTCCAGCATTTCCTACCAGGCAATGAAACCATAAAACACCAGCTACAGACAAGGCTGCAGTACCCAGGATGACACTTCCCAGGAGTCACAAGGGAGCCCAAAGTCAAGGCTCCCCTGGGGTGCAAGGGGTACTCGAGGCTTTCTGACTTCTGCAGTGTTTGGCTTTACAATTTTAACATTACATCCAGGTAGCATTTATGAAGTGAGTGCATGATAACAGTATAAGATGGATGAAAATACAAGTGCATTTTGCAAAAACATTTCATACCGTTATTATATTCTCTGCCGGGCCAACTTCCACTGTAAAACTTTAGTCTAGCCATAACAATGAACACTAGCAAAATTAAATATTTCAGGTTAACAACTGTTCCAAAGCATCTAGGGTGAGGCTCAGCAGAGAATTTGGGGTCCAGTGCAGATTTATTCTTAAAAACAAAGATATGAAATACTTACTGTTTATTATAGCAGTACATCATTTCTAAGCTATTGCCAAGAATGTCTGGGTCAATGAAATCACATAAACACATCACCCAAATTCTGACCTGATTATTTTTGGACCAAGGTGATCATATGAGTTTTTACATGCTGATTGTGTCCAGGAGGGCAAGGAAGAAAAAAGTTAAGTAATTTTGACTGAGGCAGACGTTGTACCCTTTCAATTCATGACCAGCTGGCAAAAACTGATGGCACAGCACAGAACCAAGCATCATTAATCCCAGCTAGTTACTTACCTCCAGTGTATACCCTGTACTTTAACTGTCACTGCTGTTCTAAAAGGAAAAGGAAATAAACCCCAGAGGGATATGGATTTCTGTAATGGCTTATACAGCTCCAGTTGACACAAGCTCTGTGCAGGCTATTTCTAGAGACTTAACATCTTACTGACAAAACCATAGATGTTGTGCATGGATGATATCTGCTAAGCCATCTGTTCTGTTTCACTGCCAAGGCAAAACTCTTCCTACTGCATATTTATTTGACTTCTACAATAGTTTTAAATACTCTAGTGAATGGAACTTCCCCTGTTCCCCCGGCGAGGTTGGGCTCACTACAGAATATTTTTCATTGGGAGGATTTTTTTTCTGATGTTCAGCCTAAGCTTCCCCTTTTTAATTGCATCCCAAGACCTTCCCTGACCTCCATGCATGTGCCTGTCTCTGTGTTTCAGCACAGAGGGAAGAGAGGCTGTACACATCAAGGACTGATACATGAATGTTTTTAAAAGAGTAAAGAGTTCATACACAGAGGGTATCAGATGAAATAGCATCTACTCTCCTCCCAGGAGACAATGTCAGGACAATGGAGTCTCAAATTTCTCAGGTATGAGCCATAATTACTGCACTTAACCTTATTCAACAGTTCTAGTAGGTGGAGACAGACTACGCTTTCAGGGCACCAACCCTCCTTCATCCACATGAACACAGCAGCAACTTATTTCTAGGCCAGAAGCTCTGGGGAGGCACAGCAGGCAGGCAGCCCCCAGTCCTGATTGTGGAGGCTGGAGCAGGAGAGAATGCAGACAAAGTTGGGCAGAGTCTCCCAGCCACCAGCCACCTTGTCTCACCGCAGACCAACAGCAGACCCAGTGTCACACTTTCCACGGGATGCTCAGACAGCTTCAAAATCACACCTCAAGCCCAGCATTATTGCCAGGCTGTCTGAAACTCTCCAGGCAGCATTTTAGTGTACCCCTTTTGGTTTTGTTACATGTCAACAATCCTCAGATCTGGAATGCTGATAGAAGGATTTCGTACTGTTATACATCTGCACTGACTACCTTTTGTTCACCTCAAAACTGATTAAGATCTGACATCTTTAATGCTTTCCCTCATTGCCTTTGCATCTTTCCCTGTGATTAGGTTGTTCTCCAATGTAAAAGACTTTGTTCTGTAATAAGGTTAACAACAAGGGGTTTTGCTTTTTATCAGGCTCCTTCTTACATCCTTGCTAATTTGTAGATTAGGTGACTGAGGTTAATCATTCCAAGATTCAATGTCTGGTTTTGTCCTGGTTTTAATAAGAATAGCAGAATTCTTCTAGGCATTTAAATCTCACTGAACTTGTACACCTAAGTGACATTTAAAACCAAATTGTTGATAATTGATAACTTTTCTACATAGCCTAAGGTTGGGAAATTTTGTGCTTTGATTTGTTTTGTATTGTTTCCTCCTAGCAGATGAAGCTGACAAATGTAATTTCAGATAACTTTATTACAAATTACCATTTTCACTATTTCTCACTGTTTCCAGTGGGTACATTGCTTGTTTTTAAGGAAGACAATGGCCCATAGCAATATTGAGAAATATCATTAATAGAGACATAAAGTTGATATATGTATTTTTAACAGTTTAGTATTACGTCTAAGTACCATATACAGAGCCTTCATAAAAAATCCTAGGAATCTGGGGCAATTACTGTCTCCAATGAGATTCCATAAGATTCAGTGGGATTCCATAAGATTCAGTGGCACATTCTGGCTAATCTAGAAATCGATTTGCAGTCACAGCCCCACAGGTCATTTGCAAAACCTGTTGTCTCAACTTTTCTACTACCTTACAAACAAAAATCTGCTAACAGCATCCTCTCTTCTGTTCACATCTCCATCTTTTTCTGACTAAATCAGAATAGTCAGAAGAACAGAAATGTTAAATGCTGTTGATTCTAAAAAGTTCTCCTATAAACAAGTACATTTTATGACCTACTTTAGATTATTTTAAATCCTTTCCCTGCACATATTTGGTTTGGTATCACACTTGTGTCTTTACCAAAGTATCGCACGGGACCACGTCGCTGCGCTCCGTAGCTCCTTGCCTGCAGCACGGGTAGCCCCGGGCTCCAGGGACCGGGAGGAGGAGAAGCGTCCGTCCGCCCCTCCCGCCGCCAGGTGTCGGTCGCGCCGCGCCCGGGAAGCGACCGGCGGCACCGGGATCCATCCCGATCTTCCCGATCCGTCCCGATCCATGCCACCCGCCCGCTCTGTGGGACTGGAAGGCGGCGAGGGCGGCTGGAATGCATCCAGGCACACTTCCACTCCCGCACGGGGTCCCTCGACTCCCGCAGCGCGGCTGAAAGCCAAGCTCCGAGTCACGGCGAGGGCTTGTTTGGGTCACTCTGACTAAAGAGCCAAGAAGCGATATTAGCTCGGAAGTGAACTAATTAATCACTTGCTACCTGATCACACATTGCCTAATCACAGGCTCAACAGTTGACTTTTTTTTTCTTT